>CAJFCP010000089.1:1272201-1423510 GCA_904066005.1 Synergus itoensis
CAGGTCTCCCGATACGTTCGTACGAACTACATTCGGCCGACATCCTAGATTCCCAGTACATACTTTCTATTGTGTTTCTAGATAGAATTAGACTGCTTTTGCAAGTCTAGAATATTCTCCGCAATATCATTAGGTTCCACTGAAAACCTATCCTCGGTTTCTAAAATGGAAGAAATACAATACGCTTTCCAATTCTGAATCATTCAAAAACGAGCATTCAAATATGACTTTTTTTTCATTCAACATCAATAAAAATCCAATAAAGTTGGTTGATTTTTTAATTTAAATCTCTTTCAAGGTTTTATAGCTTTTAGAGTCTGCATATCTCAAATACTGAACAATCGAAGAAAATTGAAAAATGCATAAAGAACCACTTTCGCAAAGGAATTTTTCTTAATCAGATTTTTTGCTCACTTCGCTTAGATACTTGAGCAATTCATTCATCAGTTTACAGGAAAGTATCTATTGCAAAGTGGTAGGGATATAATTCGCTGTCGTAAGATTTATTTTGCAACTACTTGCAAAAAATGTATCGTTCATAAGCTGTGAATAAAAAAGAAAAAATTATTTAGTTACGCGAGTTTTTGTCCGATTTTCTATGTATCTAAAACTCAATCTCTTGCTCTATTATATTCTACATTTTACATATACATATACAAAAAATAAGAATAGATTAAAAACGACCAATTATATAAAATTTCCGGATGATAAAAACGTTTCAATTCTTGACTTGTGTATTTATCAGTTGATTCAACTACTAACTTCCTCGTCTGCCAGATTAAGCTCTCTCAGGCAATTAGGAAGAATTCTAGACGTGCACGATCCAGGCTATCGGCATAACGGCTTTGCGGTCGCGATTAGTTTCACGACGAAGGCGAATACGGTGCATCGTCGAGCACGAAATCGAATATTCATTTTCGGATTTTTTCTAAGATAATAATAATAGCGTTTATGTACCGCCAACAAAATTTTCTGTTAATTAATTATTATATTTTCAAAGAAATATGAAAACAGTCATTTAAATTGTGCTGCGAATTTCAATTTACGTATGTGCTGCGAAAAGTTTAATTCATTGAATGCACGAATGTTCCAAATCAGTAATTAATAAATTAATTATATCAGTGCTCTCAGATCAAGCTAGAAATTTACCCCTTCCACATCCACTATTTGATAAAAAAGCAATTTGTCAAATATAATTCGGCAAACTTTTGAAATTATTACTCTTTTTAATTATTTTCTTGAATTATACAATTTTCCCACATTATATTTAATAAATTACTTTTTTTCGATAAAATAGTAGATGTGGAGGAGGTAAATTTCTAGCTCGATCTGAGAGCACTGAATTATATTGAACTTGAATTTGCGATTAGAGTGACTTTCACTTTTATTATTGTTATCGTAGAATGATCTTCAAATATTAAATAGAGTTCTTAATAGTAGATTATTTGCCTCAATAAACACGAAAGTTTGCGTAATTATTCTACTCACAGAGGATAAGAGATAGGAGCGAATAAACAAATTGTAAATATAGAAAATTATAATTATTTGTAAAGATTATAATTCATCACTTATGCAAAAATATATTTAATGTATATTTTGGGTGACCTTTAAATTTGCTCCCAATTATGAGAATTTTTCCTACTCTAAAAAGGTCATGGATTTTGGTTAACTTCACGTGTCACCTTAAAGCTACATGTTTACTACATGATTACTACATGTTGCATATGCGTATACACCCAGAAAACAGTTTCTTTGATATACACGATCAAAGAAAAAATCTCTTTGAATTAAAAAAAGTTTTCTCGATTCAAAGAAATTTTCTTTAATTAACCCGATACCCGTCTCGCTGTGTATTGAAAATGTAGTAAATAATAAATATGCATAAAAAATTCTGGAAAAATTCATGGGTCACATGAATTTATCACCTTTTCCTTGATGATAAAATTATGGAATTTGATATTCGTTAAATCAGAATAATAAATAGTTAACAATAAGCAAACAAAATTCTTGAAAAAATCTGATGGTTTGAGTTTTTCCTTGGGTCAAATTTATCCCCCCGATACGGGAATCAGATTAAACAAAAAACATTTGTTCAAATTAAAGGAAATTTTCCGGGTGTAGAACCACGCACGTGTGTTTACTATTTGCTTCAATTTATTTTACATTTAAATTTTTAAACTCTTATCTCAATAATTACTTTGTTATGAAAGTAAGCCTTGACTTTTTTCAAACGTCATTTACAATAAAAAAAATTCTATTTATGAGTTTCTTTTGTGAAACCGAAGGTAGAAACTTTTCGTTTGTCAGTTTTCTATAAATTTGTGGATTTGAAAGTTTCCTAATATATTTGGGAGTATTCCATTTCCAAAAGTCTCTCTCATTGAAAATTTTCTAATATTTATAATCTTTTCCATTGGACGCTTGCCAACTTATACTGTTCTTTTCAAAAACCCTAGCTCCATATTTTTATTAAGACTTTTTGACATTCAAAAATGACGAAACCGACATTCTTAAAAGCTTTTGAAGCAGCTATGCTCAATCTTATTTTAGAATTTGATTTAATTTTAGAAGCTTAGGCTTTATGTAAAATATAGGGGAAACATTATAAAAGCAAATAAACTGCAATTTTTAAAAATGATAGATAAAATAGCGCATCCGGTGGAAGACGAGTGTCGATTTCGTTGATTATTTCAGAGACGGTCCCACGTGGCGATAAGAAACGATAGGGCGGGAACGAGGAAATGTCTGCGTTGTGTCGTGGAAGTGGAGTAACAAGGTCGAATCGAAGAATTATTTACTCCTCCGCATTTGCTGCTCGAGTGAGCAGGCAAGGGCGAAGGGCAAAGTTGCACTGAAAGGGAAAAGAGAGCGAGAAAACGAAAGAGCGGCAGAGAAGGAAGGGAAGAAAAACAAAGGATACTGAAGTCCTTGAAAGCGAGCAAAGCCATCGCAGAGTCGACTCGCGTTTTCACTGCACCACTACGAGAAACAAAACTATTTTGTTTATAAGAATGCGACAAGTAGAAAGGGAATGATAAGAGCTTATCTTTAGTAAACATTTTTACTAAAATTCATTTCTTCATTACCAAGTCATTTCTTCCCTTGAAAGGAATGTGAATAAAGTTTCGAACGTTCATTGAACGATCCAAATAAAATTTTTAATTTTTAAAAGTTTCTTTAGCTAATATTACTTCAGGGACCTCAAAAACACGTTCTATGGAGGAAAATCCCACATTTTCTAATTCTAAGGGTGAGAAACAACCCTTAACGTACTTTAACGTTGGACTACTAAAGATAATTTTCCACGTCGAGAAATGTTTATATAGTTATTAATTATATGGTCATTTTCTCGATTTTTGTTATTTTTTGCAAGGGTTGGTTTTTGGGGGTGGTCGAAAGTGTTGATTTAATTGTAGGATTTCTTCGGATTACGACTTTTAAAGGCTTGAACCATTTTTTCTCTGAATAAATGTTAATTATAACGACTTTAAAATTGCACATGCGTTAAAGTACGTTAAGGGTTGTTTCTCACCCTTAGAAGTAAAAAGTGGTGGATTTTTCAACATAGAAAGGTATTTTTGAGGTCCCTGAAGTAATATTAACGCAAGAAATTTTAAAAAATTAAAAATTTTTTTGGATCGTTCTATGAACGTTTGTATCCTGATTTTTTATAATTCGTGTTTCACTAGGATTAAATATTATTTTCTTGCAAATACGGATAGAAATAATAAAAATAAAAAGTGATAACCTTTTGAGAACAGCAAGCGTAAAATGTACATATAACGAAAATAGATATAGAACAATAGTTTAGCAATAAAAATAGAGCGATGAGAGCACGTGTAAGCTTACATATCGCGTGAGTGATTCCGACGTAACATTTATGTTGTCTTGAACTGAGCGTGTTTCGCGTCATCGTACGACGTAGGGTGCGTCGACACGTCGCGGAAATTAAGAAGTTACGTTATACAACGCAACGACCTACAATGCTACAAATGCTTTGGAATCACCACCGCTGCTATCTCCCTCTCACTCCCTCCCTCGCATAATAATAACCCATCACCCTCTCCATTTTTGCGGGTCACGATTCTCCGCCACCGCTTCTTCCTCCTCCTCCTTCCGATGTTTTCCTCCCCTCAGCAACCCCTTCTTAAACCAGCAATGTCCCCTCTCTACTTTGACCTCACCGCCCCTACTTTTTCCTCCTACTACAGGTTCGCGCCGACAAAATATGAGTCCACGCCAAAATTTAATTTCAAATGATTCATCAAAAACGACTTGCCATTAATTATACGGATTTTCTATTGGAAAATATATATTATCTGAATAAAAATGAGTCTATGCATTATTATCTTTTCGAATATTGATGGCGCTGTTTTTAATTAATTTTTTGAGTGTTAGTGAGTAAAGTGTGTCTTTTATTGGCGTGGCTTGGAAAATTACCATTACAGTCTGACGGACAGATTCCAGCCTCATTATTTCCATTGAAATTCGCTTATAGACTTAATTTTTTTCTAGTGTTACATTTTCTATTGTGACCAAAATGCTAAATCATAAAAAAATATAATATTGCTTTTGTTATGCCAAACAATGCAAATTTCGGATTTTCAGTGCGGATTATGCAATGCTTTCAAGAATGTTAATTTCCTGAAATTTTGAGATAGAAGAAGTCGATGTAAAGCTCTATTCTTGTAGAATTGATTACGCCTACATCCAGAAAGAAGTTTTTTTGAATCAAATAAACGTATCTTCGGTATAGGGCCAAAAAAAAATATCTTTGAATCAAATAAACTTTATTTAATTCAAAGGTATTTTTTCTTTGGTCCTATATCAAAGATACGTTTATTTGATTCAAACACACTTCTTTTCTGGATAAAAATAGAAGATTATTAAAAGGATGATAATTATCAGTTTCCAAGAATACTCTTCATTCAAATATAAAATTTAACAAAGAATTTTTCATTCGTGAGAACAAATATGATATTTGTCTGGTTTGCAAGAGAGCGTCTTAAATTGAGTCTAATGAGCTGACATCATTGTGTACATTTGTACAACGCCTTGTCTCACTCCATGTGGTTTAGTGGGAATCTCTGATTTTTATGAACTATCGCAAAGTATCCAAAAAATCGATGGGGCGTTAATCGCTGATGTCAAATCTCCTATTAGGAAAGTGCGCATACTTTTTCTAATGTTTATTATATTTTTAATTGGGTTGAAGTTTCAGACGTCTAGTCTGACGATTTCTTATTTTTATATTCATTGCAATAAAAATATTTTTGTAGGAATATAAAAAATTGATAAAAGTTACCTTTGTATTATAATCATTCATTTTTTTACACTTGGCAATTAATTGATACGAGCAAAAATAATTTTGCAAGCAATAATTGTGAAGCGAAGAAACATCAAGAACCAATCGTCACATTTAACTCTTCTCTTTTTTATTCTCATTAATTCTCTCTCCCTCTTACTCTTTTTTATTCGAGGCTTGATAAGAACTAAGTGCGAATGAAAACGATCGATCGCTCGTTATTCGAAACTCGATACGTGACGAAGAAAAAGCAGAATACCAAAATATTAAGGAGGTGTTACTGATTAAATTATAGTCTCGGAAGACTATTTGCGCTTTAATTAAGTGCGTCTTCCCCTGAATTCAAAAGTGTTTGAGATTTCGATGGTAGACATTTTTTGTATACATATAATATTCATTAAATGGATTGAGGTAGAATTAAATTCAATTTGATATGCACTCACATTATATCTTATCAGGAATTACATTTATAATGAAGTTGAGTACACTCTGGTTAATTTACAACTCAATCTATAACTTTGATTAAAGTTTTTGCAATTTCTATTCTCGACATGATCACAATTTGGAATTCGAAATTGTATTTCATCTGAAAACTACGCGCCATTTGAAATACGTTTAACTCTTAAACTCGTTGAGTCTCCAATTTCGCCACGATGTCGTCGCTCGACTTTGCTTGTTTTTCATTTTTGACTCCCAGGCGTCTGGAATAAGGATGAGTCCAAGTGATTTGAATAACCAAGGGGGCGATGACAAGCATTTAATTAAAGTTTGAATTTCAATCAAATTTTTGAGCCAAGATTTTAACTGAACTATTTCTTTTTTAACTAGAACATTAAAATTTTTTTAAATGAAATTTCGCTGTTATTTTTTTCTCTTCTGACATTTTAAAACGTTTAAATTTAGGTGAATGTTTAGGAACATTGAAACTTCGAAGCTTTTAGCCTGAAAGCTTCAAAGTCGAATGTTTTCAGTTTGAAAGCATTCAAATTTAGAAACTTCAAATTGAGAGACTCGCATATAATTAGCCTCACATTAGTTACACTACTTTTTTAAATTCTACATCACTTTCAAACCTATTCAATTTTTTTCACTCTCAACCGCAAAGCATTCAAACTTTGCTTTTTCAATTTTCGATAAACTAATTGCCACAGAGTTTGCAAATTTTCTGTACAAGGAAAGGTATTGGATAGAAGACTAACGACTGAAATTCAATTAGTATTTTAACGTTACTAAAATTAACCAATTAAAGTAAGCGTTATTTATGGACATTACCAAAGACTGGAAATTGAAGAAAATTACATTTTTTCAAAAATAGAGCTTCAAACACGATCTTAAAATTTAATTGGTTGAAGAGGTTGTGAACTATTTCGATAATGTCATGGGAAACGAAGTATACCTATACTCACGCTCTGATGGTTCGAAATTGGTTTCAGTGACGTTAAATAATTTATGACTTCCGTGCCAAATAAGATATTATCCAGTTTTCTAAAGTATAAAAACTTTTCCCAACTCTGATCTAGCAATTTCTTTAAAAAAGTTTCATATCCTTTAGATTTGATATGTGCATCCTTTCCTCTGTGCACCAACATTCTTCGCATATCTTCTTTTACTGAATTGTAAATCTGAGTTTAAACTACATTATATAAATATCCCTGGAACAATTAAATACAAATAGTTCCCAACAAAAAGTTTATACATTCTCCATGATTTTTTCCAAGTATATACCATTATATGTCATAATTGTTTAACCACCCAGAATTAAAAAGACATTCATCAAAAGAGATGAATGAACAAAATTCTGAGAAAATTCTCTACACTTATATAAATAGAAAACATACTTTTTTTCCCTAACACCTATATAAAAATCTTAGAGAGTTAAAAAATAAGTTTAAAAATGTTGAAATTTGTTGACGCCTCTTGCAGAAATGTCAATCTGGCGCTAATTAAGACCCGATTGCACTGAGCCTAGACCAATCTCTAAATGAAACATGGAATCCGATCAGTGCCTCAATATATGACCCGAGTTGGCAGCTGAATTTATTTTATGATACGAGCAGTCCTATCAGCCTATCTTGGCTATAAATAGTATACCAAATTGGGGCCTGACTTGTCTAGGAAACAAATTTGGAAATTTCTGCATGAGGCACCTTTTTCTGAGCTGAATAAACACTGTCCCTGAATCATGAACTGTTTGTTTGTTTGTTCCCAAGTTCGTTAGCCTCTTGTCAGTTGATAGCGTGCGAAACTTTGGGTGATGCTCTCTGTGTACGCGTGTATTTAGAGCAGGCGAATTGGAATCTCCAAGCGAAAATATCGATCACATCCACACGATGAGGGAAACTCATTGAGTGCTCTGAAACGCTACCTGTAGACATTATTTGATGACATTTATGTTCCCTTGACATCCAAAGTATTAAAATTTCAAAATCTTTTCATTGTTTGCATTCACTGTTATCTCCATCATTATTTAATATAGTACATTCATTATGTGAAATAAAAAAACAAGACTGAGAAAGTGGTGGACTCTAAAATTATATTAGCGAGTATAAAAAAGACTTTAAATACATTGAAATATTTTATGAAGTTCCAAAATAAAAAAAAATTAGATGGCAAATACAGGTGTTTACTGATTTGAAATCAATGTTATCAAAATCTGTTATCTATTTTTGTCATAGTTATTTTGAAGATAATAACGTCAACAGTATTACTATTATTATTGGCGTTTTTATTTCGAGTCCAGATTAAGAAAAAAAAACAATATTATAATTCACATTATAAGAAGTAGAGGTCAGAGATTTTAAGCTCCATAGAGTTTGCTCTCAAAAATTAAAAATACAATATCGCTTTCATTATTCTCCATCTTAAAAGTTAAGTTTTCGAAATTTTTTTCAGCAGAACTTTGAGAGAATAAGACCGAATAAGAATAACGTCTGAAGTCGAGTTTGCGTGTATGTAAAGTTTAAACGTTAATAATAATAACGCGGAATGTATCGACTAGCATTGTCGACCGCAGACTGCAAGTAGATAACCTCGTGAAATTGGCAGGACCGCTCATAAAATCAATTTGGCAGCAAGGAGAGATACACCATCGACACTAGACAAAACCACGAAGCTCAAGCCAATATCGAATATCGACGAGACTGAGCAGAGGTGGTACATACTTTACTACTTTACTTGGTTGGTCGCCAGAAACCGGAAGTAACGCTTTCAGTACTTGTACTGCCTCGAGGATGCATCTAGTGATTGTAAACTATGCTTACATCGTACACACGTATCTCTGCATATGTTATCACAACTTGAAACGACACTAATCAATATACCTGGAAAGTTTCTGAAATCTGTTAAAAAAATGACATAGTTAGCATTAATGTCAATTTCTATTTTCCCTGACAACTAATCGCATTTCCCTGACTTCCCTAACTTCCTTGACATGTGGGCACCCTGGAAGACTGCACCCTGTAGATTGGTTCAAAAAAGAATAATAATCTTTCTTTCAGTATGTAAAGAATGATGACAAATGTAAACTCTTTCTAAAATTGGAAGAAGCTTTGGCTTGCATAAATAGCAAGCTGCAAATAAAAGATGAATTTATAAGTCGAGGAATGTGACAAAGGACGGTAGTGGAAGGAGAAAAGAAGAAAAGAGAAGACATTCCCCTCCAACGCCTGGCTGTTTGTGTGGCGTAGAGACAACCGGTTTTCGCGGTGTTCACCCGCTTTTTGAGAAAAAATTGAACCAGTTTGTAAAACGAAAAAAGCTCTCCCTACCACAGTGCGCCGCTCTCTCGGGTGCGCAGAATCATGGGAATGAAGTTTGCGCGCGGGCCCACCGCGCTGCTGTCCCGGAACCCGACAGAACCCAAGGCCCAAAGCGAAATTCTGCTTGATGTCGGTTGGTTTTTGAATAGGCATCGTGAAAATTCCACAACAGTGAGTCGGGTCGATGCTTGGCACAAAACGCCAAGTGTACACGATAATGATACATTCTCCGTGGAACAATGAGATATCTTGAGAAATAATTAAAGACAGCAAGGTATTCATTATACCTCCGACATAAATGGAGAGGGTTCAGCTAGATCGCTTTTACTGTGAAGCGAAGTGGAATGTATATTCGAAAAGGCCCTGCAAAATTCTTTAATTTTCATTTGGAAGTCAGCAGCTTACCATTATTGCATTTTAAGCTATCAAAATTATCACTACCAATGTTATTTTTCTGTCGCATCTCTCTCTCTCTGACGCTAATTTGATCTTGCAAATCGGTTTTTTTGCACATACATGCATAAAATATATGTACGTACGTCTGCGAACTTTTGTGGGAAATATATAACGGGGGCGAGTGTTGGAACTTTTGCAAATTTCATGAGGGGCTATGGGATAGGCGAGAAGTCACAAAGTTAGATGAGGAAGTGATATAAGGAGAGAAATCTAACTTTTCCTCTGTGGGAATTGCTTATTTATGTACATATCCGCTAGCAGAATCCACCGTGTTGCGATTTATCTGCGAATCTTTTTATGTGAAACTGATAATGTTTGATGTATGAGAGCAAATATTGAAATGTAAGTCATTAACTTACAAAAAGCATTATACACTCAACAAAAAAAATAAAATGAATTGTTTTTGTGTACCAATAAAGGCTGTACAAGTTTTGACATCAGTGTACAAATTTTAAGCGGAGGTAACTTGGAAAGCTTTCAAAATAAAAGTTCTTTAGAATTCAAATAATTTAAAATTTAAAACGTATTGACCTGAAAGCGGTCACACCGAAAATGCTTTTAAATTCGAATGTGTTCAAATATCAATATATTATGTACTATCAAAATGAAATCAACTTGAAATCAGAATGATTTTTAAAATCAGTCATCTCGAAATTTCATTTATGGTGAATTCACTCATTTATTTAAGCAGATCCTTTTCCTAAAAATAATTTTGTTATGACTGATGTACCTATGTGAGCAGCAGGATATATAGAAGGTTATCCGCTTAAGCTTTTCGCATTTGCCGGTTACATTGACATTTATATTACGTTATCAAAGTCCGACATACGATTTCGATCCCAGTTATTGGCCTTCGCCCTTCGAATCGTAGTACTGAATGAGATTATCCTTCGTTTACGGTTGTTTTTCGATTTGTATGTAAAAAATCATCGATTAAAACCATTTAGATCTCCCGCTTTTTTAAACCTATACGCTATAATCTGTTTTTCTCTTAAAAGCGAAGAAGATAATTTTTTCGTTTCGCAATTACAACACTGACTCGAATTATTTAGTCAGTTTGTTTATTATCCAAAATGTCTCGCGTAATCTAGTCAAGGTCGAAAATGGAACTTATCTTTAATTTAACATCTTAAACTTTATCGTATTTTTTTATAGAATATAAGTAATGTGTATTAAATTAACTGCGAGAAACATTCACTTAGCATGTATTATGTTGCAGTTTAGGTGTTTCACTACGAATCCCTAAAAGTGTATTCGAAATAACCTGGTCATTATTAGCTGATATTATATACAGTGTTTCAACGAAACAGACATTTTTTAAATTTACTAGAAATATTTTCTCTCCAAGATCGATTAATTTTAGAACTAAATTTGAATTCTTGTTTTTGAACAAAATCCTTTCTCATCCCACGACTCGAGTCGGGACTATCAATAATAATGATTGATTGTGATACGGAATACAATTTTACAAAATTTCCCGTCGGCTTATGCGGAATTGCAATTTCGGAATGAATTTTGATTAAATGATATCTGCATCTGACTCGTCAATCGCTTATATATACAATATATATCAATATATATACATATATCAACCAGTCCCCTTTTACTCATCAAAAACAATTTAAAATAATAAAATTTCGGTTGAAAAATGTGACCATATTTTTTGCTAAAACGACTTATGCATAGTCAACGTTTCGAAACTATTTTCGCGAATTTCGTACGAGCTTGTGCTATAAAAAGATTGGAAAATAAAAATTCTGGCTGGATGTCCTAAAAGTTGGGTGTGACAAGGAAAAAAATTACCGGGTTCAGGCTAGACAGAATGTTTTGCTGTGGCAGTCAAACTTCTGACTAACCCAACCTGAACTTTTTCCCAGTGTACGGTAGACATCCCGACTTTGGGAGGCCTCCGTTCGGGAGTTATCGATTTTCAAATCGGTTCAAAATTTCCATAATGGCGCAGGCGTCGACGAAGAAACCAGGAATGAAAGAAGATGAAGAAAGGAAGGAGAAGAGGTAGAAGACATAAAGGTGGAAAAAGCAGTAGAGAACAAGGGAATGAAGGGGTGAGATGCATGACGGCATGGCGTCAGAGCGTTTCGAACTTGGCAAAGTTCACCGACTCAAAAGAGACACCCACCCAAACCATACTATACCCTCTCGTTTTACCCCACCATGATTCACCACCCTTCTTTAACCCACCTCGGCGGCTCGCGCCTTTTCCACCCTCTTTTTCACCCTTTGCAGCTCTGTCATTTTATTCAAGCACCAACAGCTTCTGAATTTTAGGCGACTCATTCCAAATATTATTAAGGGTATGTGTTGCTCACCACATGAGCAACTTTAGTTTAGACAACTTTAAGTTCGAAATAATAAATATTTTTCGCTTAAATTAGACCATTTACTTCCGCTCAATGCAAACAGTGGTAAATGACCTAGTTTTAGTGGAACATATTTATTATTGTAAACTTAAAGTTGGCGAAACTAAATTTTTGAATATGGTAAGTAGCACATGCTTTTAATATTATAAACACAAAACAGCACTTCGGAATTCAAAATGAAACACAATTTTTCTTCCTCATATAGGAAGCTTTGTAGCGGTGATAATATCTATAGATATTTGGGATCTGTAGATCGCAAAAATAGGTTTTTTTTTAAATATATTTCGGAATATACATATATTAGTATGAAGTTCTAAAAAAATTGCCCGAGTGATGATTATCACATTTAAAAGCAGATTAATATTGTCAATTCTTCCTCTATAAGGAAGCAAATACTGTTGCTATTTAATCACAATGCAATTTCATCCCACATGGGGGGGATTTATAGTTGTATTTTTGCGAAAATGATAATGCTGATAATGACAAAAATAGATTGAATTTGGCGGGAAGTAACAACAAAGATATGTGACTGAATGATGAAAACTTAAAGGGGATTTACTGTATACTTATACTGTGAACAATCTCGCATCTTATACATACGTGTTCAGGCGTTGAAGCGAGAGACGTGATGACACGCACACCTTCCCTAGTTTACGGAAATCGTCCATTATCTCAGATTTGGGTCTGTCATGTGAAGCAAATCAAACTTTTTATAACTGAATAGAAATAAAGTCCGCTTTTACTAAAATTTTATGAAATAGTTGGGAAAAATTTTTAGTGGACTCAGAAACAACTGATAGGCTGAGACTTTTATCACATTACAGTATATTGCTCGTAATCGGTTATCACGTCCATTGACCCTTCGACTTTTCATTTCAAATGCTGACGTGGTATGAAAAATAAAATTTTATATTGTTCTACTGAATTTTTTCATGAAAAATGATTATTTTTTAAATAAATTTTTCATTTAGATTTCATGTGATATAATTGTATGGAATAAATTGTAATAAAGCACGATTTTAGTGAAGAAAAAAAAAAAGTTAATAGAGAAAAATGTTAACCACTGCTAGTCTGAAGACTGGATCATACAATCTCGCTAAAAGCGTTTTCAAATCCGTACTCTTTTACCTTTAGCAACATTTTCAAATTTGAGGCTTTTAAAATGCGGCATAAAAACGCTTTTAAAACATACCACTTTGAAATTTAAAATCTATTCAAATTTGAGGCGTCCGTTTGGAAAGTCTTTCAAATTTAATGCTTTCTAAATCGAATCCAGATCCATTCATTATGGTAACGCTAAACTGTTTCTGAACTTTTTAATTTTGACCCGACAAATACTTATAAAACCCGGGAAATAAATTTAATTAAAGGATTTAATATTTGGATGAATACGCTTTTAATTAAAAATATACAAACGAAAATGATGGTTTCAAATTTAATGTTGTGCGCAAAAATAAAGAGTTCAAATTACAGACTCTTCTAAAAACTTTATTATTTACATTAGACGGAGAGAACTTAAAAAATAACGAGTCTTCAGTATCCATTGTTAAAATATATTATTTTTGAGTTATACTTAAAAAACTACTCTTGCACCCCTGTATTTCTAAAATTCCATTTTAATCACACAAATTGTTGTCGTTAAAAGCTCCGGAATAATTGATTTCTGCTTTGCACAAGACCGTACTCGGTGACCGATAACGAACGCATTCGTATAACACATTTTATTCTTTTTTTCTGCTCGGTAATTCAATCGCTTGGAATAAAAATAGCACTTAATGCAAAAGCACTTTCAAAGCAAATTTTTTTCAAAGAGTGTATTCAGACATTCAAGGATATAGTATTTTCTCTGCAAAATGCTTTCCTATAATTTTTTTTTTTTAGAAAAAATATCTAACAACGAGAATCTCATTATATAAAATCATGCACCATGGAATTCGTAATTCGTTTTCAAACCCGTTAACAAATGAACAGTGAGAAAAATGCTTCCAAAGTTTTTTAAAGCATTTATTTGTTAATGCTTGACAATGCTCTTTTGGTTCCGAGATTTTTCATTCGAACTTTGTCATTAATTAATGTTCATTCTTCGTATAATTAAAAAAAATAAAAGGTTTTGAAATTAATGCTAATGAATTTTTGGTCCCATTCCTCTTACAATGCAATCAATTACTTTAACATTAAATTTGATTATTGTCGCAAATAAAATTCACGAACAAAACTTATATTTAGCTGTTGTCGCGAATTACCAAATTATTTTACTTTGAATTTTTCCAATTTGCATATACCCAATTTTCATGATATGGTTTAATTGAAATTTGTTGAATTCTCATCGGTTTCCATTTCAGAATAACTTTCGAATTTTAATTGTTCCATTTTTTTTTTGGAAATTGGAATATTCCCTGCCGAATACTAAAAGCATAAAAAATGCATTTTTCGCTTTACGTTTGAGATACAAAAAATGGGACAGAAAAAAAAAGTTCTGTTTTGAGCTTCAGACGAATATGTACAAAGTTTTGGAGAAGGAATGCAGAATTGAGAATACAGAATACATCTAAACAATATGCGTGTTGGGCTGTGCCTCTTTCCATTTAGCTTTTTCAGCGAGATCAAAAGCACTATTCTGCAAAAAATCATAGACCGTTAGCATTAACCCGGGGTCCGACAGACCCCGCAAACGCTCTCGGCACAAAATGACGTACGGATACGCTCGGTACATTCCTTTCTTTTTATGAATTTCTCGTGATAAAGAAAGAGAGATTCCAGAATGAATAAGAGAACGGGGAACGTGGCTTTGTTCACGATTCTTGACTTTCGAGGATGCTCCAACTGGAATTCGACCGACTTGTATCGAGTTGCCATTTTTACGAATTTCAAAACCAGAGAAGTTGTTACGTATATCACCGAGATCGTGAGAGATAAAAACTGCCGAGTCTACGAAAATTTTATTGATTTCTTGACTACTCAACCAGCAACCAGGCTTCCAGTCAGACAAATTATACTAGGAAGGGAAGCTTCCAGTTTTTTTTTTTTTAATATTCCGAAGCTCAAGGCTATATCAGCTGTGGTGAGGAATTTATTTTTAAATTATGGACCAACTTCGATACTAAGTCCTGACTGTAATATTCATCTCAAAATTGGATTTGAGAAAACTATTATATTTTTTACTAAAAGCAATAAAAATTTTTATCGCACCCAAAATTTTAAACTTTGATGCTACTGTATAAAAATATCTCTCAATATTTTTTGAAGATGACCATTTTTCCATTATTTTTAAAAACAAGAAACTCGTAGAGTTTTTAGAGATAAAAGATTCTCATAAATTTTGTAAGAGTAATTTTGAAATACCCAGATGTGCGGACGAATGACTTCTCGTACTTTTTGAAATGGGTTGGTAGGCTGGCAGACGAGAATTTTTCTTTTTGTTTTTCCCATTCTTTTTTTTGTGTGCCCCTTCGTTCTAAGTCGACTCCAATCGCCGGGTTTGCGGTTCTTTCTATTCTCTTGCCATCTTTCGCATCCCTTTTTTCTTACCTCTCGTTTATCTTCCCCCCCCCCTTTTTTTTTTATTTCCAAGTATTTGAATTCGAATGCGTCCGGTTCGATCTGCCGCCCGAGAATCCCGGGCTGCCTAACGCGATTTTAATGCGAAATTGGCTTGGCTTGTTTTGAAATGTTTTCTCGATTTTTTCCAGCCGATTCATCTGCTCCCCACTAAAGGATGTTTTGATGGGTATGGAGATTTGTATCTTATAATAGGAGATTCGAGAAATATCTCTTGTCTTACAGCACGGTTTATCGCGCACGAACCGTAAAGGGAGAGCTTGCATGTGAGCTAAACTCTCTTTCTCACTAATTCCCTGGGGAGTTCGATTGGAACCTGTCGGATTCAATCGTCCGTTATGTTCGTTCACCAGGAAGATACTCGCTGGAGATTACGGCCTTTAGGCCTTGCTGTTGAGGCAGGTTAGGCAGAACTAGATTACGATATCGCTCTTTGCTATACATGCTTTTTAAAAGATCAACTAAGTAAACGGTATATTACACGCATTTACGTACATGTCCTCTCGTGAGAACATGTCTGGCTTGCCAATTATCGTCTAAGTACATAATGACGTGAATATAATGACACAGGTATAATCGACTTGAAATCGGGTGCATATTTAAAGAGGATACAAGTTCAACAAGTATTAGGGTCTTCAATTTTTTCATTTCCCTAACTTTTCCGTGACTTTTCCCTGACTTTCAGACAAATTTCCCTGACAGAAAAGTATTAAAAATGCGAACTAATTTTCAGTAAAAATACTGTTGAAATTTTTCAAATATAATATCACTTTAAATCTTTTGAAATTTAAAATCACTTCACAACACTTAAAATTCGTAAAAATCTCTTAAATTTACGACAAGTTTAGAAACTCTTAAAATTCATTGAAATTCTTAGAAATATCTTAAAAATCGATGAAATTCCTTCAAATTTGTTAATATTTCATAAAAACCTTTAAATTTTCACTAATTGTTTTAAAATTCCTCAAAATCTTTAAAAATTCCTAAAAATCTCTTATAAATTTCCTACAATCCTTCAAAATTCCACAAAATCTTTTTAAAATCTCTTGAAATATTTCAAAATTCCACGAGGAACTTTAATATCTCTTAAAATGCGTCAAAATTTCTTAAAATTATTGCAAACTTTATAATTTTTCGAAATTCTTGGCAAGTTCCTAAAATATGTTAAAAATAACATATAGTTAGCATAAATGTCAATTTCTATTTTCCCTGACAACTACTCGTATCTCATATTTCCCTGACTTCCCTGACATGTGGCCACCCTGGTTCAGTAAATGTATCATGTAATTTTTCAAAAATTCTACTCAATTGAAGCGTGAAAAATTTGTTTGGAAAATGTTATTAGGTTCCGAAAAAATGTAAGGAGATGTTTCTTTTCGCTCTAGGCGCGGATTTTCCCAACTTTGAACGACGATTAAAAATCCAATTTTTAGTTTAGAAAAAAAAAAAACTTGTTCCCGAGATACACCAGTGCTGGAGGGTGAAAAGTTTGATTGGGAAATGTTATCAGATTTCGAGAGAATGGGGGAGATTTTTTTTTGCTCGAGGCGCACGTTTTCTCAAAACTTTGGACGATAATTAAATTGCAATTTTCAAGAGAAATCTTTTTGTCAAATTCTCCACAAGTAATTTTTTTGATAAATGGAAAAGTTAACATTATTGCAAATCTTAAATTTTGAAGAGTGATTGAAAATGAATAGTTGAAAGCAATCTAAGTACTCATTCCACGGAGTGTGCTTCGGCGTAGCATCTTTGACGTGGAAATATTTCAAATATTCGTTATAAAGCGGCGCGCGTGAAGCTAATACATCGCGGCTGCGTTGAAGAGAGAGAAAACGAGAAAAAGCGAAAGAGGAGGTGAAGATAGAAGAAAGCAAGAACGAGTGGAAGGTATGGAGGAAGAGTGAGAGAAATTCTGATATACGAAGAGAAAGTAGAGGATTCGCAAGAGAGAGAGAAAGGGGAAATAATGGCGGGGAAAGACAGAGAAAGATGAAAAGCGGCGGAAAAAGAGGGTTGCTTTACACACCGACGAGGACTAGTTAAAACAGAATAGCAGTTGATACCACGTGTAGGTAAACGCACACATGGACACAAGAGCACCAGTCTCGGCCTGAGCACGAAGGCACCGTGCATTTTTCGAAATACAAAAGTTATGAAATATCGTTCGCCGTAAAACTTTTAATGCGCCGGCCGTTCTATTAGATATATATATCTATATATATCTACATTATATACATATACATAGTATATACCCCCGGTATATAATATCTATGGCGCACCTATCTTTACCTTTGCGGGGTGGAGAGCCGGAGTAACTTTTTTAATAAAAAAGTTTTTTCGAAATAAAAATTACCTCTACGTGTGCACGTGGACAAATGCGGAGCTGAAGAGGGAAAAAAAATAGAGAAGCGGAGAAAGAACGAATGAGAGAATGATAGAAAGTACGAGAGTGATGCAGAGAGATGCATAAGTTAACTGTGAGATCTACGAGTCGCATTAAATAAAAAATAGAGAAAATTATGCAAATATCGAAAAAACCTTATACATAAGGGAAAAGTTCTAAAAAAAAGTGTTCAAAAAAGGTCTAGTATCAAAATTTTGAAAATAAAGAAGTCAATTTTCATACCTTCGTTTTAAACGATAATATAAATAAGTTGAGCAACCGATTAAAATTACTATGTCGGGTATGCGGAGATGACTCACCGTAACCCGCTGGAAATTTACCTGTAACAAAAAAAAAAACACAAATTTTGTTTTTAGTCTGGATTTAAAAATAAATACATTAAAATAACTTCTCCTGAAATTCTAATTGAATACTACGTTAAAAAAACCGTAAGTTAAGTGTAAATTCAAATAAAATCAGATTAAATTGATTTTATTTTTATGTTTCTAGCCACTCCATGTGTATGAATTAAATCATGGTAGGACTTCTGGTTACTTTGTCCGTTTTTTATGGGCACTGGACGGAAAATCAGTCAGACTTGTTCGAATATATATATATACTTTTTACATCTGACGCTATCTAAAATAAGTCTAGACTTTCCAACAGAAAAACAAGTAAACCAAGAGAGTTTTTTGCTTATCATCTATAAACATATAAGATTGACCTATATCGCAAATCCACAGAAACTAGTTAAAGCCCGAACAGGCTACCACAATAAGACAAAAAATAAAAAATTATTTCCTTAATGCAATCTTCTACGTATTAACTTTAGTATCTCAATCCAGAAAAATCGAATTTTCAAGAAAAATTTCATCTCGAATAAAAAGCATTTCAATCCCACGCAGAGTGCGTATCCTACGCAGCACTTTGTGCTTTCCACCGCAGGTATAATACAAAATCGTAACTATAACGAAGGTACATATAAAACCCGATGAAGGTCCTTGCAAGAAGGAGTGTAGGTGGATGAAGAAAGAAGCAACCACGGTTTCGCGGGGTCCATGATGAAGAAGAAGAGAGAGGGGTGGTGAGGGGGGGGGTCGAAGACGAGAGGGTGGTAGACAGCGAGAGGAAAAGAGACGGAAACAGGGAAAGATACACTGGGAAGAGGAAATTTTACAAAAAGCCAGATAGTGGCGAGGGGTGAGGGAGGGGCTCGCTTTGCACGGCCGATGCGAGAGGCGACCTCGCGCTCGCGGAGAGCGATGATACGACAAAAAATCAGATGCACGGCCATTGGCTGTTCTCAATTCGAATTATTGGCTTCCCCGGTCGCCGTTCGTCAGATTCTCCCCGGCCACCTCGATTCTCTCCCTCTTCACTAACTTCACCCCACCCCACCCCCTCGCCATGCCCTCGCTCAACCATCTACCGCTACCCCATGACCCCTTGCTTCGCAGCTTCCCCCGAAGCCTTTCCCCGACCCCAACTCTAACTCACCCCCCTTGTGAGCGGGCGCCGCCGAGAGAAGGGCCGAAAAAACTTCGAAAAAAAATCCAATTTCGTTGCTATGGCGACCGGCGTGCGTTGACTTTGATAAAGATCCCCCGACTGCGTGTATGCGTCTACACGTGCACCTACACCCACCTACAAGTAAAGTAGCGTCCTCTCGCTTTTTATTTTTCGTTTTTTTTTCTTTCTCTCTCACTCGCAACTTTTTTCTCTTTCTCATTTCTCTTTCTCTCTCATGCTCCGTCGACGCCGACGTCGACTATACGACGCCGTCGCTTTTTTACAGTTTCTCCGATTCTATGTCCATACGTCGCCTGGTGAACATGTGTATATGCATTTTATGATTTGTGTACGTGAGCGTGTCCACGTGCAAATCCGCATCTTTAGATAGATACTTTTTTGGGACGCATGAAAATGCCCCAAATTCTGTTTTTCATAAAATTTATCTTACATAAACTCATTTCACCTAATCATCATTTGCTATAATTTTTATGTTTCCTAATTTCAATATTACATAATTTTTATTATTCCGAATTATTATTTTCCATAATTTTTATTTTTCCGAAAATGAGTTTATGTACAATAAATTTTATGGAAAACAGAATTTGGGGCATTTTCATGCGCCCCATTTTTTTGGGGGTAACAAGGCAATATTTTTGGAAGAATCTGGAGTTAAATAATTTTATATTCAAGCGCGAGAGATTGAATGTCAAAATTAAAATATTTGATATTGTTTGATTTGCAAAATTAAAAGTAAAAAGGTAAAAAAATTAAAAGGTAGAAAAATTGACAAAAAAATTATTTTTGAATTTATTATTTTTTATTGAATTTTTTTAAAACAGCAGTCGCAAAAAAGTCAACTAAACACATTTGCGAAATAGGTTTTTTTAATAGTACAATTTGTGCTCTGAATTTAAATTAAAATTCTCATTATTGTCAAGGGAAGATTGTTCAACATTTTAGAATCTTTTACAAATTAATTAAAGTGCCGTTTTATTTGAAAATACATTGCCACCATAAAATGGGTGTTCGTAACGCGTTTTTAACGACATCGTACTTTCCTCTTTGATTAAAAATATCAAATGCTCGTCTATTTCAAATATGTATTTTTAACGGTGGATGCAAACTTAATTCCCATAAAAGTATAGGAAGATTAAAATAAGCGAGGCTGAATAATACGAGATGTTTTTTTTCCATGCAAAGAGGTCTTATTCATCATAAATGCGAGTATAAAAGATTGATGGAAATATGTTGTTATCAAAGGAACAAAATTTGGAAAACAAAAATTTATCTCGTAATAATATTTGCTTATCGAAATTAAGGAAAATTTTTAATTAAGTTTGAAAAGATATATTTTTGCCATTCATATCAAATAAAAGGAAAAAAATTAGATTAAATTAAAATGAAATTCTTTGTCAATCAGCATAATTCTTGAGTAAAAGTTGAATTACTATTTTTTTTTCAATTTGGTTCGCAGCTACATTGAAGTTTATGATCTTGTTTTTCAAATATAAGGAAACTTGACAATCTTTACATATTTGCAATCAGATAATTAAAAAAAGGAATCAAGGATACGCTAAACTACATATATATATATAATTATATATATATAAGAACATGGAATCATCTTATATCTACCCCTAGCATATATATGCGACCTAAATGTAAACAAGTGTTACTGTATAGAAAAATATTGATTATTGATAAACAAATATTAAACTATGAATTTTTTCCTGTTCATATTGAAGAGATAATGAATGCAACTTTGCTCTTCTTAAACCAAGAATGTCTTTCGCAGACCTTTTGTGAAATCTAATCTGTCTCTCATTTCAATATCCTTTGTTGGCATATAATCCCCGCTCCCTTTCATGTTTCACGAATGTAAAGCGTAAAGTTATACATAGGACATGTGTATTTTATATAGTATTCCAAAATTGATGAAGGAGACGAAAATATTTCAAGAGATATAATTAATGAAGGTAATTCGTATTGCAAAAAAAGTTGATTAATTAATTCGGAACATTGTTGAATACTTAATGCATGAAAAAATGAGAAAAAAAAAGTTGCAAAATATCTTTAAAGTTGAGGAAAGTCGATTGGAAATCATTTATCATGCGGCACCTCTACGTCTGAACTGAAACTCATCGAAGAAACTTTTTACGCGAGCAGCGTCAGAGCCAATCAACGTGTAACTTTTTCCAAACCAATTATTGCATTTTCGAAGCGCTTTCCAACTTATAAAAGCGTTGAAGCAAAATCATACGCGCAGAATCTAGCTTTTCGATGCAGATGAGGGAATCGATATCCAAGTTTCATTAAAATGCAATGTCTCATTTTCATTAAATTGCAAGAGCGTTCGAGCACGAAACTTTCTCGTTAAACCAATTCGAAATTCAATTTCAACACGATACATTACTCTTTGATCTAAATATTTTCAACTTTTGAACTATATATCGAAAGTCACTTTCTATTTTTCATTCAATAAATAAATTATCCTCGACAAACGGAGAATTTTTAAGCTTCTCTCAATAAAAAATTATTTGAATGTAAAATCATTTGAAATAACATTTTTTTCTTCCAATCAGAGAAAGTTTGTTCGATTCCAAGAGATTTTATTTCATCCAAAATTCTATTTTGATACAACCGGAAACGAACTATTTTCTATTTCCTGGTACATGTGTCCCAAATTGAAAAATATATTCCCAGCTTTCGAACTTTCCAAATCTGGCATTTTGAAAGTCAGTAAATAACGGCCGCGGGAAGCAAAAATAAATTTTCTCAAGTCTGAGGTTGAGAAAAACGTGAGCATTGTGCATCGTCCTCATCAACTTCATGTGCCACGATCAAGGTCTGATTGCCTTAGTGCGATATCACGTGAGCATATGCCGGTGGAGTCTGAAGTGAACTCGTAGTCTTCGTAGCACGCGGAGAACTCGGGGGCGAATTCCTCGCGTTTCTCTGGTCAAGGACCGAAGTTCCTTGAGAAGCGTACACTCGCAGGAATCCCTCTCGCTCTCGCGGTTCTTCGTCCTCGCTATGGAGAATATAGTGACGCTGTTCTATGCTTTTTCCCCTTTTCTTTCTTACTTCCCCACCCCTTTATTTATCACTCCCTCACCCTCTCTCTCTCTTTCTCTTTCTGTTTCTCTTATGCACCTTCAATGCACCAGAAGATTAACAGAGTAAAACTAGCCTTCTTAATACTTGTACGTTGAACTATGCAAGCTTTATATCTATACTCTACAGTTCTACGCGTCACTGTAACTAATGTCAGGCATATATATAAGAGAAAAGAGCGAGATACATCACGCTTAAATAAAAAGACCCCTATGCAGTTGCCATTAACAAAAGTTGGACGGAAAAGTTTCCAGATAGTGGCACAATGCAAAATGAAAGTACGTAAAACTTCTTTTGTTATCGTATAGCAGACAGAATAGTTTATGAGCGAGAAGCTTATGCAGATGCGTTTATATTTTCAAAAATGATATGCACGCCCTTCCGAGAGAAGGATCCTTTTTTTGAATTTTTCTTTTGCATTTTATTTAACATAAATTGTCGAGGGGTTGTTACGCTTTTTCCTGTTTGCGCTCATGCCTGAGTGTCTTTAGCCATTTTCGTGTTGAGTTTGCATATTCTTCCGTGTAATGCGCCTGTAAGTATCATTTTTGCACTTCTATTTATCGCAGCGAGTATAGTGGCATTTTCAGTTTTCGCGGTCTGTTTACAGTCTAGCTTTCGCCATTTCTTACTGCTTTTATTTATTCGCGCACATGAAGGAAAATTAAAAGAAGAAATATTTTATATACTCCTTAAAACTAGTGTGTATACGTAAAACTTGATTAAAGCCGTGGGAAGAAATAGGGAAGGCGGACGTTGTGCGAAGTAGGTGAAGAGCCCCAGAGTGCAAAGTAATTGACTCTTCGTAGTTTCAATTTCGTGCAATTTTACCTTTTACTTCAAAATGCGGTATACTTTCGAAAGGGTCACCTACAAAAATTTACTTCGACACTTCGCGGTTTTCAAGCTTTTAATTTTTATCAAATACTAGTAAACCAACACGTATTGTATTCCTTCTTACAACTTCAAGTCATTCGAAAGCCAATCAGGTTTGCAACAACAATGTATGCGAGATTTTCGAGACATTTCGTGACACCACTTTTTTAAGATAGGATTACTTAAACATGCACACGGAAAAAATTAGTCATCGAAACTTTCCTTGACTATTAACGACTTCAGGATACGTAAAAGTTTTCAAATATTTCATAAACTTTTTTTTCAAATCTAAAGTACTTTTCGTGAAAAATTCTAAAATAGTGGTTGAAACTTTTCTTGACTTGGTCGAGGTATTAAGAACCAATTTATCCAAAAGTCGATGACAGTCAAGGAGAGTTTTTATGAATAATTTTTTCCGCGTAGAGGATGATAAACTTGTTTCTGAAAATACATTAATTCCTTGGAATCCAAAAAAAAAAAATAAATAAATAAAAACAGAGAAAATAGATTTGTTTTCGAATGTGGAGTTCGTCAAGCGGAACCGAACGAGCTTTAAAGTAGCCTGCCTATCGAGTCGATTTACATACCTAGCACCTGAACATCAGCTTGAAGCAGGCTGCGAATAATATTCGTAAATGAAACTACACGTGCCATCTGGAAACTTTTTAAAGCAAACCACCTGTCAGAAAAACAATAACTTTTCTGAAAACAATTTCAAAGTCCTTGAAGATTGTTAAATTACAATCGTTTTTAAATAAGTTTAAATAACGATCGTTTTTAGCAAATTCTTTGAAAAAATTTTATCAGATGAGTTTGTATTTCGAAAATAAACTGGAAATTGAAAAATTTCCAACTGTGAAACTACTAACATTGTACTAAGTTCTTTAGAATATAGTTTCTTCCATAAAGGGCAATTGAGATAAGAATTGATTACTCGCAGAGCGACATATTCATATTGTATCTATATACATATATATATGCGCACTTTGCAGTTCGTCCAAGCACTTGAATATTGATTTTATTTAAAAGAGGTCATTTGCAATAAAAAATATGTCTACGAGGTCATAGAGGCAAAATAATTATAAAGATCAACTTTTATGACTTCTTTTACTATGACAGAAATTTTTTTTTGCAATTTTTCCTTTTACAATTTCACTTTACTGAGAATATTATGTATTCAAAAGAGTTTAGGTTGAAGTTTCAGACGTCTAGTGTGACGAAGTTTTTTTATTTTTTTATTTTTTATATTTATTAGATTAAGAATATCAAAATAAAAGAGTTCCAAAAAATATTTTTTATTTTTATTTATTTACTAGTAGAAATTTACCCGAAGTTGCCTGGGATTTTAAGGGACAAAGGAATTCCAAGATATTTTAAGGAATTTAATTTAATTCTAAGGAACTTCAAAGAATTTTAAGGGATTTCAAGAGATTTTAAGTGACTTTAAGGAATTTCAAGAAATTGATTCTAATATAGACGAAATACATAAAATAAAATCCTATAAAATATTTTAAATTTATGTGAAATTTTTTAAATATTCTGTAAATTTCTTAAAAATTCTTCTTAAATTCCTGAAAATGAAACGAGATCTCCTAACATCCTTCAATATTTCTGGAAATCCAAATTAAAAAAAAAAATCCTTGACATCCTGAAAAAATTCTCAAAATTACTTTAAAATCTTTTGCAATCCTTTAAAGTCTCTTTATAATTCCTTTAAATTTTAAGAAATCTCTTAAAATCTTTAAAATCTTAAAATCACGCTGTTTAAATTTCTGCCAGTAGCTAAATAAAAATTTTTGGTTTTGGAAACTGTGGAAACATTTTTCAAGAATATTTTTATTCCAATGAATATAAAAATAAAAAATCGTCAGACTAAACGTCTGAAACTTCAACCCAATTCAAAAGAGCAGAAAATACAAATTATAGTCTTCTTATCAAACTCCGAAAAGTACATTGTCAACTTTACAAAGTAACTTTTTTCTGACTTTGATTTGTACTTTGAAATGCAGGAATGACAAAAAGTATATCATTTAAATCGAAACAACTACGATGGGAGATGAACTTCCGGTTGAAAAGAAGAGAAGTATCACAGTATTTTAATAACAAAGACTCTCTTGATTCGAATTCCATCTGCTGCGTGTAAAGACTAAAGACTGGAGCCTTTGGACGAGGAATAGAATATTACTCGCGAGATAGCGGCAAAAAAGCTCGGGGCTCTCGTGTGCTTCAAGTGCGATTGTTGCAGAATTGTATATTGTATAAGAACGTTAGGTAAGGTTAGGCTTTCCTTCGACTCGTTCTTTCGATCGCACGGTTATGTACCCCGGAGTTCGACGCTCGCTCCAAGGAGTGAGAGGAACTTCCGGTGGAACGAGTGCCGGGAACTTCTGGTGTCCCAAGTAATGGCAGTCGAGTATCGAGAGCGGAAGTGTATTTTAAAATCGCCTTGCCGACTTATGGGTATATATCTACCTATCAAAATGGAGATTTATTGACCACAAATTTACTCAGAAATCGAGAAAGAACTCTTGGTTCAGAGAGTAGAGAACGAGAACAAAAATCGGTCGATTGTTAATTGAGCAATTTTAACTGGAAAATTGATACAAATTTTATTACTAAAATCTGAGGTATTGAAATATCTCTGCAAAACAGAAATAAAAAATGAGGCCAGTTATTTCCTATCTAGAACTCTTTAAAATTCTTAAACTGACATTTACAGATTCGATATTACTCTTTCTGGTTGAACTCAATTTCAAACTTTAAAGTTTATATTTATTTTAAAATGTAAGAAAAATGTTAGACACTCGGAAAAAATATTTTTTTATCTTCAAGACTCATTGCTCTCAATAATAACAGTTAAAAATAATATGCAATTATGAAGCATACAAATTTGCTACTGGACATGAAAAATTTGATGAAGCGATAATTATTATTTTGCAGACTTTTCGAAGAATGAAAATTCTTGTTATAGAAATTAAATTAATAAAGTCCTTGGCAAGTCCTTGATAAAAGAGTCGGTGCAAAAGGGGAAAAGTTGGAGCTGGAAAAATACAAAGTCGATACAAACGTAGAAAATTAATTTCAAGGCATACGAAAGTAAGTAAACGGAATTCGACGAACAAGTTCGTCCTTTCCTTACAACTTTCGAGGAGCAGGAATTGCGGAAGTTTTTAAACGAATCTCCGGAAAAGGGCGTAACTCGGATAATCTTTTTTTTTCGTGAACATAGCTTTTCCATCCACACTTTTAATTGGCAGACTAGACTAACTTTTTACGTCGAAGAATTTACAATGAATGAGTAACATTCAAAAATTCTTTCAAAAAATAAAATCTTTTTTATTTTAATTTATATTACATGAGAAAAAAATAGAAATAAACTACTTAGACGTCATCTGCAATTACATTCAATGGTTTGTAAATTTTTATTTGTTTATTTTTTTTTTAGAATGAAGCGCGAATATTCAACCGACTTAACAAAGAATAAATTGTCACTACGGATCGATAAATTGAAAACCCGTCGTGCGACTGGCTACTAGATTGACACTCGATGTCGGTCGACTCTCAAAAGTCGTTAAATTTTTGTCTTCTGCATGAAACATTTTCTTCCTTGATGGAGACTATATTAATTACACTTTATTTTAAGCTTTTAAATCCCTTGATTCACGTAGTTTGTGTTTTATTGACATTTTATATGGAGAGCATTATTTCGAATTTCGATAAAATCTGTTTGAAAGGTATGTACATTGTACAATGTACATACTTTGAAATCGTTCTACTATCTAAACATGAATCTGTGAACATATCACTGATGAATCAGTGATTTCAGAAATCATATACATAGTAGTGACAAAAAACCTGTACGTTTTCGAATAAAGCGTATTTATTAATTATTTTAAATATTTAGCACAAAAGTACTAAACACACTTTTTTATCTTTGAGTTATATGTATGTGTCTGTAAATCCAATTTCACATCTCTCTTTTGCTACAAAGTACCCTTGTTACCATTAGGGTAAACAACCTCTAAAAGTTATTACTTCTAAGAAAAAAATTTCAGCAAAGTGAAAATTCAGCCAAATTAAAATCCAGGAAACTAGGAAGAGGAGAATCCAAATCAAGTTGGCAAAATGCCCAAAACTAAAAGTTATTCGCTGATAGCTAACGTGTTTACAAACCGTTCAAAATTGAAAACTCATAAATCTAGTTACAAATTCGACTCGTTTTTATGTCAATCTGAAGATTTTTCAGTCGCAATAACGGAATTTAATTATCCAGATTAAGAAAAAGAAACTTTTGTAAATGATATTGCGAATAATTAAATAATTTCCGTTGGTAGCTACGTAGTAGACACGAGATTGAATATGGAGGGCAGAAAGTCCTTAATCACAACGGGTTTTCGTCGAGGAACATTTTACCAAGATTCTTTAGGATCGAAACCCTTTCTTTTTGCGGGGACGGATAGGTTCCCCCGACACCTTGGGAACCTCTACTTTCGTCGAAATCATCCTCTGATATAATGCTTTTCAAGATCGATCGTAAATCCCCAGACGAAAAAGGATAAAGCGAAAAACCTGAATACTCGCCAGCTCGATCGCGTTCGTTCTTTTTGCTTCTCGAACCACCCCTGAAATTTTATTCCTGCTTCCAAGATCACGAGATTGTT
Organism: Synergus itoensis; assembly: GCA_904066005.1. Taxonomy (NCBI): domain Eukaryota; kingdom Metazoa; phylum Arthropoda; class Insecta; order Hymenoptera; family Cynipidae; genus Synergus; species Synergus itoensis. The sequence goes on from CAJFCP010000089.1 coordinate 1,300,209, forward strand.
CATCGATAATGATATAGATTATAAGTGATTTCTCGAGTCACGGTTTTACCTTACGATTATGCACAAGATATTTCACCTTTAAAACATTATCCATTATTTAAAAAGTGAATAAACGAATCTCCCAAAAAAAAAAAAAAAAACATTACTATTATGTACTTAAGAATAATAACTTGAAAGAACATATTAGATAAGTATAATATATACGTAGTATAAAAGCCGTATACCTTGATAAGAAACAATGTTACACTTGTTATCAAAGTTTATAGATATAACATAATAAAAGAAGAGAACTCGAAAAAATGTATCACTGCACTGAGAAAACTGTTTGGTTCGGACAACAAAACGTTTGGTTGCTATAGAAGCAACAGAAATTTTTGGTTGTGCCAACCAAATCTTGGTTCTTTCAACAAACCTGTTGTTGGCACAACCAAAAATTTTTGTTGCTTCTATAGCAACCAAATGTTTTGTTGTCCGAACCAAATGCAGTTTTCTCAGTGTAGGAAAATAGATTAACATGAATTCATAAACTATTTTCTTTTGTCTGCGGGTCAAAGCTCAAAAAGTTGAAATACTTAAGAAGTCTAATATTTGCAGAATATTTATTGCAGTTTCACCCTTTTGACACTGGAATTATCGAATAGAAAGTCGCTGCATCCGCTTTCGTATTTTAACACGGTTACGACCTCAACCCTACCCCCTTTCTCTGGATTTCCTCTCTTGAGAACCAACCTTCCGCGAGAACTTCAAGGTATATGTGCATATGCATATACACACGCATATAAACATGCATGTATTTATGTACGATATAGATATGCAAGTGTACCCACAATGCTTACATCCTTCTATTCTCCATGCTAATAAGAGAATCTCACTTGGTTTTTTGAGTACACGGAGCACCTTATACGCAAGTTGATCTACTTAATTCTTTCCCTCGAAAGATTTTCATTTCATAGGAATATTAAGAACCGCAAGATAGAATTACAGCTTCGACAAAGTAGTAGAAAGAAGAAAAAAGTAGTTTCTGAAGATTTGCATCATTTTAATTTGTTGAAAAAATATGTAACTGCCGTTTGCAACGTTTATAATAAACGAAAAGATCTAATTTGTTTTCAATTATGATTATTTCTTTTTAAATTATTGAATGATTAATGTTTTTATTATCATTTTGAGTATTTATAAACGAAACCCAGGTAGAAATTCCATCACCGATCTGAAATCATCCGATCTGGGCCCGACAGGGGCCACAGCAAAATTTCTACCCGGGAAATATAAACTTGGGTAAATTATTTTTATTTTTATTTGTAGATGATGGAATATACTTTTGTATTTTCGTTTATAAACATTGTAAACGGCAGTTACGTGTTTGCAACGTTTATAAACGAAAAACAATTTGCATTTTTTATGCAAATGTGGTTTTACAATTCCCGGACTCTGCAAAAAAAAAAATTCTCAAGAAACAATTTACAAGTTTCCTCTAAATACTCTGTTGTCAGATTTAGAGAGAATTTGAAAATTTTTTTCGAGATTTTCGTTTTACAACGAGTTTGAGGGTAAAATTAAACTGTCCTCCGGTGACGATATGGGGATGAAACTTTTTTTGGTATCACATATTATCATTTGCTGTCAATATCTGGAAAGAAATTTGACAACAGAGTATTTAGAGGGAACTTGGGAACTTTTTTTGAGAATTTTTTTTGTACAGTCCGGGTGTTGTAAAACATTTGAGTAAAAAATGCAAATTGTCTTTCATTTATTGTATTGTTTTATAGCCATTTAAGCGATAGAAAACGATTGCAAACGGCAGTTACATGAAAAAATGATAAAAAATGTGAGTGCAAGTGTTCATCATTAAGAAATGTATATGAAAGCACTTAGGAATTAAGATAAAAGTCGTCCGTGACTCAATTTTTAAAGCATCAAGAATCAAAGACTTATTGAATCAGAACTAGATTTCGATATCAGTATCACGTATATCATTTCTTCAGCTACAACGGATAAATTGAGGACCGATCTTCTTTTTCGAAAAATAAATCTGATAAAAAACACATCAAGTACGTGATGAGAAAATCAAGGACTATTTTTTTTTCTTTTTTTTCTTAAATTCAAAAACTCGTAAAAGATTGTAAATACAGGACCGAGTTTGGGATAAACGTCAGCGTAGACGGACTGAAATTGAATTTTCCGCGCGAAACGGCGTTCTTCCCGCGGGCTATGCGGTTTTATCCGCGCTGAGTACCTCGACGTCATGTATTTGCAGAGGATTTTTACAACTAACGGAGAGAATTTAACTACGGTAACCCGATGACGTGTAAGAACTTACAGTTACGTTAGAACGCTGTAAATCTACTTCCCAGAGGCTCATCGGATTTTTTTATAATACATCCTCTCGATGACAAAGCACTGCGCCTGGATTTTATATCAGGTGATGTGAAACTGACGGATTATTATTTTTTTAAACACACCGAAGAGAACTAAACAAATCGTAAATAATTCAAATATACTTCGTATGTCGTTATATATACAGGAAAAATAAAATGCTTGATCGATTTTTGGATAGGGAAATGTTATTATGTTGAAGTTCCAGACAAATATTTTTTGTAACTCTTTGATATTCTTAATTTAATAAATATAAAAAATAAAAAAATAAAAAAACTTCGTCAGACTAGACGTCTGAAACTTCAACTCAATGGAAAAGTTTTCAAAATATTTCATTAACGCTTTTTAAAATTTGAAATATGGAATGCGAAAAACTAAATATAACTTATTTAATAAGTATAAAAATAATTGTATAAGGCAACTGTCCCAGATGTTGCCAAAATCTGTCATATTTCGTTGAAATGAACGATTTTATTTTTACGAAGAATTCAAATAATTCATTCATCATTTAAAAAGCGACTTTCATTATTTAATTTTTACACCAGTACCAAAACCGTTCATTTTGACGATAATAAGTGGCAGCCACTGGTGCATTGGGTGGTTAAGACTGGGCAGTTACCTTTCTTTAAGCATGGATTGGAAGCTCCGTTTAACACGTTTATTTTGCGATACACGTGCACTGTGAACAGTTGAACACGTTGAACTCGATAACGAATCGGAAATGTTAAAAACCGGTTTCAGACCCTGTAGCGAGGAATGACGTCAATGAATAGTTTCAAAAATGTTGTTTACGAATTTCAAAGCTTGAATAACCGTATAAAAATATGACTTATACATTTCGAACCTATCGCGTGTTTTCGATAAATTAATGATAAAGTAAGAATCCCAAAATTTGAGGTGAATAAGTGAAAATTTGCAGTTAAGGGAATGAATATTCGCTGCACGTGTTTATCGTGAGAAAGGAAGGAGAAGTGGAGCGAAATTAACTATTTATGGAATTTCAAGGAACCGACATCCTGTTAACTAGATTGTTGAGGTTTATAAATAGAACCAAACTCAAAAATAGAGAAGAGCGCTTCCTATACTGAAAATAACTGGTTTTAATAGCGATGGAAAAAAAACACTAAGGAATTTTTTCTTAAATGGAAAAGGATTAAAAATTTTTAATCATGACTTCATTAATTTGAATAAAAAACAAGAGAGTTGTTTTCAAATTTCACTATTACTGGGAATTTCATCAAATTTCAAGCATCTTTCATGCTAATTAGTTCCTTTAATTTAAATGTTTAAATATACAGTTTATGAGCAATTTACTCGAATTTCAATATTTCTAATGAGCTATTAATAATATATTCCATAACACTGTTTAATTAGAGATATAAAATTTGATACTGGCGTTTTATTTTTAAACAGAAAGCCGAATTTTTCCTAAAAAGCTAGTATTGAAAATATGAAATTAAATATAACAGTCTGCACTTAAATTAATCGTTGATTGATTTTAAATATTTTTAACTTTAGCGTTTAAAAAAAAATGAGAGTCATGATGCAAGCAAAACATCCCTCCTTTTTTCGAAAGTTATTTTTAACGATCGCTGGAATGTTGTTTACTTTGAGTTTCGAGGACATAAATTATCAAGATAAGAAGGATGAAAAATGCGAAAAGAGAGAAATTTAGCGCATGCCACCGAAATTGGAACTGACACAAACTAAGCATTGGTAACAGGTCGAGCGGCACTGACCGATCAAACAGCTGCTTTCCTAGCATATAGAACCTCAAGTGCACGGTGTCACACGCGCCGATTACGCGTGTGAACGATCACACTACACACTCTATAACTATATGTACTCGCTACTTGTGTGCTTTGTTGTATTTTGTATGAGTGAGTGACACGTTCATTCGTAGCGAACGTAACGCGCGTACGCGTATCGTAGGTTACAAACGCACGTGTGTAAGTCCGCCGGCTCCCCTCCCACCGGATCCAGGCTCCCCTCCCTCCGGCGCCTCATTCTACTATTTCCCTCCCCCTCATCCCACCGACTTCTTCCTCACCAACAAAACTGGCATGTCTACTCCACAAACTCCCTAACCGGCCTCTTCCCCTTCTCACACCTCATTCCATTCAACCACCAGCACGAAGAACGTCAAAGCCATGCTGACTCTACTCGCTCGCACGACATGCGTCCTGAAATGCGTTCATACAGGTTCCTAACCTAACCTACGATGAGAGAACATCACACTAGTGACGCAAACCCGTATGAAATGTGCAGATTTCGTGGGAATCGATCTCTGATCCGGATAAGCGTGGATTTAGATTCAACTAAGATGCACGCGATGCACGTGTACCATTTTTTTAAGGGCTATGCTAGTTTCTCGGGTGAAAAAAACAGCAATTTTTGAAGATTTAAAAAAAAACTACACGTTTTATCTTCCTAAAATTTTTCCAGTATATATTGTACATATCTTCACGTATTTATCATAAAATTTTCGTCAAAAAATATTCATTGGAAGCGGAGATACAAGGCGATCCGCAAAGGTCCTTTAAAAAAAGTTGAAATACGGGTGACGGTGTCGGCCACGCCAGGATGCGTGAAACAAAAAAAATTTTTTTTAGTAAACTACATGACTTTCTCTAGAAGATGGACTTCTAGCTTTTTAAAATATTGAAAATTTTAAAAATGGCATAGTTTTGAAAAAAAAGTTGTAATTTTTTATATAACAAAAAGTTAGAAGTCCATCCTCTGTAAAAACATATAATAAAGATTGTATGAAAATTTGAAGTCGATCGGATGATTAGTTTTCGAGCTACACCGTCACCCGATTTTAAAAATGCAGTTTTGAGAAAAACGTGTTTAAAGTTTTCAACTTTTTTAAAAGGATCTTTGCGGATCGCCTTGTATCTCCGTTTCCAATGAATATTTTTTGACGAAAATTTTATGATAAATACGTGAAGACATGTACAATATACTGGAAAAATTTTAGAAAGATTAAACGAGTAGTTTAAAGGGGGAAGGTTTTCGAAAATAGGAGAAAAAAGGGAAAACTCTTTAAAAGGGGGAATTCTTATAAAAAAGGGGAAGACTCTGCACTCTGTAGTATATATAAATAATAAATATATTTCGTTAAAACGTAAAGTTGGCGAGACTAAATTGCTCTTATGGTAAATTATCACATGCCCTTATAATAGTGAATAATTTAATAATCAGGATTTCGAAAAAGAAAGACTCACGTTAAGTTCAAAATTTGTCTGGAAAAGTTTACCTTCCCCAAATACCGGTTAAAATTAAGCCAAATTGATGGAGAATTTGAAATTTTAATACCCGTGTAGAAATTTTGCTGTGGCCCCTGTCGGGCCCAGATCGGATGATTTCAGATCAGTGATGGAACGCTGAACCAGACCGGGCCCAGATCTGGCTCGATCGTGCTAGGTCTGGGCCCGATCGGGCCAGATCTGGGCCCGATCAGGTTCTGCGTTCCATCACCGATCTGGACCAGGTTTGGGAATTTCTGCACGGGTATTTTCAAAGTGTTAACGTTCAATTTTAAGTATAATTTTAAAATAAAAGCTTTTATAATTGAACTGAATTGAAAATTTGTGAAATTACCCGGAAAACAATGTTAGAATTAATTTTTAAGTTTGAAATAAGCATTCTGAAAGGTATATTTATAAATTTGAAAAAATAAAGCCTAAATACACACGGCTACACAGTCAACACTTACAAAAATGTAAGGTCCACATTTCCCAAAAAATTCCATTATGCTTTTAGAGGCGGTCCCTATCATGAAAATCAAACAAACAGCTGTAACTATAACTCGATATAAGAGTCTACAATATAATCTATCTATAACTATACTTTTACGTATTTTTAATTGGATGAAATATATTTCAGCAAACTATCACTTTTTTAAAAATAATATATCTTTAATGTTTAACCGAAAAATAAAAAAATTTCCTACATTATTTCAGTTTTCGCTACATCACTGTATTTTATATGTATAATAAGCAACACTTTAACTACGCTTGGAAAACATTATCTCATAATTAGACCAAAAAAAAAGAGTTCATCTCATTAAATAAGAAAATATACACTCGTTATCTTCCTGATGTAATATGTACCTCCAGATTAAAAATTCCATAATACATAGATATAGATAAATTTAGATACAAAGTAACAGTCAGTTAACAAGCGTGTTAAAAGTCGAGAAAATTGTTTTAAATGTCAATTTTTATAGCGTTTTAAACCAATTTTGGATAAAAGTGACATTTAAAGATTATTAATGCTTCTGTACTACTTTAATTGCTCTAAAATTTTAAATTAACACCCACAAGGAAAACTGTCACAGAATCACCATTAATGCTGAATGTCAAGCGAAAGTAACTCTTATCAATGAAAATGAATTTAGAATCAAGCACGTGAGTTTCATATTTCTATTTCTGCGTTTTTAGGTCATGTTCCAATTGTGTAGTTATGAATCTTTTATTATAACTAGTGAATCCAATAATATTCTGCCTTCAGTAATAATATTAAGAGATAAATATAACACATATTACGAAAAGAGATCAGTACCTATACAAATTGGAATTATCTATCACAGAATTTAGTTATAAAAAGTTAGATTATAAGAAATATTATACAGGTCACCTTTATTTCTCTAAATTTAACTTTTTCTTTTCCTTGAAAATCTTAGTATTTTGCATTATCATGCTGAGATTTCAAAACAAACAATTAGTCATGTTTAGGATCAAGTAGGCACCATTTCAAATTAAATTAACGTAATATCAGTAGCTTTTTGTGTATATAAACAAAAAGTTTTCCTCACACGTAACACTGATATAAAAATATTTTTCCAATATAGAAAATTCGACTTTTATTTACTGTTATATTTATTCAGTTGTGTTTCAAATTGAGTAAATTTTAATTCAAAGTAACTATTTCTATATTACTGCTAGTGACGTCAAAACTTTACATATGTACTCAATTTTTGACACGTTTCGTAATCCCATTGGCTCCGAGTTTTTTCAATAATTGTTTATTTTATCACGCAATAAGTTCGCGACGTGATAACTTTGGAGATACCTGACGAGAAAACATTGGCGATTTATCACAGACAAATCTTATCGCTTTTCCTTTTAAAATATTTCAAATCTCTTTCACTTTTGATTGACCTAATATTTTCGTTATTAATAGATAATGATATCAGAGAAATGAGGATAAGTTTTACTTATTCAAACAAATTTACTTGTTGATGAAATTAATTCTTCTGGCAGAGAAGATTAAAACTGAAATTTCATTCTATAAGGAAATAATATCAAAAAAATTAGCTTCCCTAAGTGTACATATATTGTATACATAATAATATATATACAAGAATCGATCGCGACTCAAGTAATGATATTTGTTGAAAAGTGCTTTCTGGATATATAGAAAATTTCGCAGAAAATTGTTTTTTCATCCAATAAATGTATTTTTGAATCATATATCTTGAATCAATGTATCTTTTGCATCATGCTTATTAGAATCGAAGAAATGTAAATTCCAATTAACAATTGCTAAAGTACCTATATTTTGATTCATTGGTTCAGTAACGCCACACGTGTAGAACTTGAATTCTCTATAGAAACCGCAGAAACAATGAGACTGGGCTTTGAAAAGCGCGGGAACTAAATACATATGCGTGCGTTTCTCATGTTCCTATATTATATATTTATTCACCGAGATGGTCTTTCGTTAGCTAATTCGGATGCTTCTCGGATCAAAAGTCACGAGCAGACATTAAAACTTTTTTTCGTATCGTTTCCCACGTGCCAATGACACGTGTTCCAAGTCTGAATTATGACATACGAATTCAAAACTAATTTATGACCTGTCACCGACATGTTCCGCGTGAAAAGCGGAAATCTAGTCTACCTGATATTTTTCCGCGAGAGGATAATACTCAAAAGATTTGGATTATGTTTTAAATCAGAAATTATTCCTCGAATATGTTCTGAAGCACAGAGTTATGTTTGAAAACCAACATGTTCATTTTAATTAATAATTAATGATCTACATATTAAATGTGAAATATTTGTAGCCTATAATATAATCGTGGTGGAAAATGCGCTGTCTGGAGATAATTTGCCAAAACTATTAATATTGAAGACCATATCTGGCGAGTTTAACGTTTTAATCAATGCAGTTTTATGAGTATATTGAGGCATGCGCAGAGTAAATAAAATTTTTTTTAAATCGGTGGGTGGCGTAAAGAAGGCGATAAAGCTTCCTTCTATTAAAAATGCGCTTGAGCTACTTTTTCTCTATGAATACTGCCATTTTTTTCGACGCAGAGAGAAAGAAGGTCAGTACGCTATTTGCAGAGAATAGTTTAATTAAAATAAATAAAGATATATAGATCAAGCTCGAGAAACTTTGATTGCACTAACATTAAGGTCTTTAGAGTTCTTTAAGGAAATTACGAGACACACGAAATTGCACATATTCCAGAAATTGCTAATCCAAAAACAAAGTTTGCGGCTATTTTTTTTTTACATTCTCACCAAATAAGAAGATTTTGTGTGAAAAATGACTTTCGCTTTTTTTTTTAATTGAGCAAGGAGAGCTTCGACTTTAATTCGAAATTTATGAAATTGGCAGAGATTTCCGGTCCGCCAATGTCATTCATCGGAAAAGCTGGGCGAATAGACACTTCTTAAAATTGAATAGGCAGAGATAAGTTTTGAGAACTAGAAATTTTCCTTAATTAAAAGAAAAAATTTAATTCTAAAAAAATGGATCATTCATTTATTCAAAATTTGGAACTTTGGATTTATACGATGCACTTCTTTCAATCGATTTGGTGGCACTCTTCCTTTGAATCGAAGTAACTGTGCAAAAATCTAATTACATATCACCTCGAAAAGTCAAATAAAAACAAGAGAAGCGAAGCGTTTTCTTAATGATGCACAATGAGCACATACGAGACAAAAGAGAATTGCCCCAAACATATCTAGATGTATTCAAAACAAAATACGAATAATGAATTAGAATTAATTAGTATTAATGATCTTTCTTGTAGGTCAAGAATCCATATATTTAAAAAATCGATCGAGAATTCTTGCCTAATAAAAACGAGATTCTCTCCCTAAATTTGAAACAGTAAAAACTCACTGATTCACAGTAAAATTTCACTGTTTCCGACAGTCTCTAGGCTTCCACTGTAAATCAGTAAAAAGTAACTGTATGCGCCAGTAAGTATTACTGTTTTATCAGTTCCAAAAACTGTTCACTTTAGTACTTTTTTATTAATTCCCAGTAAACTCTACTGACAAATCAATAAAGTTTACTGTCTTACCAGTTATCACAAAATGCACTGTTTCAATCAGTGGTATTTTTACTGTTTCAAATTTAGGGAGCTCGTTTAGTCTCGATAAAGACGAGATTATCGTTTGCCATCAAGTTTTTACACAACCGATCATGTTTCAAGTAAATTAATTTTTGTCTCGTATTTTATCGTCTAGAGGGTAAGTCCATGCGTGAAACCTCGTGGTACATACCGTAGTACGTTACGAATACGGTGTAAGTTCTTTCGAGTGATCGATTTCCGTGAGTAGGATTGCATCGTTGATCCCAGGAGTTAGTAAAGGGAAAATAAACACGGTAGAAAGGAAAAACACACCCTTGATCACTCGCGGCACGATCACCTGGCGGAGAAATACGAGAGAGACTAGACACTCGAACCACGCTTTGAATTCACGGGGTGGATGATACTACGAAGCGTGGCGGAGCTTCAAAAGCGTGGGGCACTGGTAACGCCGTAGACGACACTGTCTCGGGTCTGTTAGTTCGGTCGGCGCGCCGCTTTCCTCGGAAATTCTGTGTTATAGATTAAAATTTTTTACTGGGAAGATATTGATTGTTGCTTTTTATTAATGTAACATTAAAGTGGCGTCGCGAGTGGGAGAAGACGGTGGGGAGAGGGTGGCCTGGCAACGTCCTTTGTGTGTGTATGTGTGGGAGGGGGGTTGTCGGAACGTCGGAAAAGAGAGAAGATGGGGTGGGGATGATGGGGTATGAGAGGGGGGGTTTGCTATTAAGAGAGAGGCGGAGGAGCCCGGAAAGGCATGGAGGGGTGGTTAAGAAGTGGGGGTGGGGAATTTGGCGGGGGATTAAGAACACCGTCAACCCGGTGGGGCTATAACCGAAGTGAAGTGGAAGTGGAAAAAGCAGCGGGTGGCGGTACGGACGAACGAGCGGAAATAGTGCCATAAATATGAACATTTTGCGAAGCGTCCTGCAAGCCCTGTTTTGACAATCATCCCCCACTATCGAACACGTGGAACTACTCCTTCATATTAACCCCTCCGATCTTAAATCCCCTCCTTTCACCTTTCAACCCCCTTAAGTTTTGCTCTTCCCTTCCTTTTTTCTCGCATACGCGCGGGAGTTTCTGCCGCCTCGAATCTCGCGGGGTCCCCCTCCCCCCACCCCAAAAAGACTCCCACGGCCCGAAGCGTTATATTCTTCTACTCACTTTGACATTTTGTGCGAGTTAAGGCCCGCTCGAACTTCTTGAGCGGAATCCATCTTCTCGAAGAAGCTCGTTCGTTCTTTCGTTCGTTTGCTCGCTTGCTCACTCTTTCTCTGTCTTTCTGCTTTTTTTTTTTTCGTGCCGACGTCACGAGCGCAACTCGGATCGATGTTGCGTCTGTCTAGAACAAAATTTCGTTTCCGGAAGATCCGTTATTGCGCGAGGATTGATTATCGTCACGAGAGATGAGTCAACGTACGCAGTGTGTTTATGTATGTGTGAAAGAGTGCAATGTATGGGTGAGATCGCAGACCTCGGGACATGTGGCAGAGGAGTGATAAGAGAGAGTATTTTTTAAAATATTTTGGTGTTTTATGTTATTCTTCGAGCTGTGCCATAATCCGATAAAATAGAGATGATTTTAGGAATGAAGGAATAAAAAGTTTTGTAACTTTAAAATAATGAAATTTTCAAACGACCAAACTTTGAATTATTCAAAGACTGTTGTATTAAAGTTTGAATAATTCTAGATGTAGAAAGTTTTCAACTTCTAAAACTGGAAGCGTCAATTTTATAGGAACGGGAAATTTTGGAATGGAATTTTCCGAGTTTAAATAAGCTTCTGAAACTTTCAAGAATCCGAAAATTTAACTTTTCCAATTCTGAAGGTGGGAATTAGAATATTGAAAATTAAAGCAGATTGAATTTTCATCAGTTCTTGATGTAAGAAGTATTGATTTTCCCAATTTAAAACTCTTAGACTTGAAATTGAAATTATAAAAAGGAAAAGAGTAAAAAAAAAAATTCTATCAAAGTGGAAAAAGCAACTCTAATAGGGTTGCTAAAACAAAACTAATAAAAACTTTCGGTGTTATATTCCAAATAATAAAATGTGATTTATATGAACATGTATTACGAAGGTTAAAAATTTTCGTGATAGGGATATGCTATGGTGAATTTTCAACAGAATAGAAAGCAGAGAAAGAAGGGACCCTTCCACCCTTTATGATTAGGGGACTCGCCATTGGTCACTAAAAAATAGGGTGATTCACCAGAGAGAATATTCAAAATATATACTGGCTGCGTTTTATTTCAGCAGGGTCTGAATCATAAAATTTACAAAGAAAATAAAACGAAAATCATATCTAAAAATATTTTGAAAATGTTAAAAAATGAATTGTGTTTCATGATTGAAACATTATTAATTGGTCTAGAGTTTGAAGGGATGGAAATATAACAAAGACCTTCTTTTTTCTCCTAAAACTGAAATTTATTTTTTAATATTTGATACTGAAATTCCCTCTAAAATCAAGGAGTTATAATATAAGTATGTATGAGTCCTTTTGAAACTATTTTCGATAGGCTTTTGTTACGATTCCAAACCGTTTTTTTAAGTTTCCGAGAAGGTAGCCTTTTTATATCCTCTTGCCTGTTTCGCAAAGAGAAGGAGACCCACGGATCGATGCGTTGTTTCGAGTTAATTTTCGAACGGACAGGCAACATTCGAAACTCGATTTTTAGCAAGGTGGGATCGTATTAAATTGCGGATTCAGTTTCGCGCGAATTCGTGGTTCTTCCGTTCATTTCGTAACTAAAAATCTTACATTGAAGCCCTGCAGGATATCAAGGATATCAAACCTTCACAAAAAATGTTCACGACCATATCAATATAATATAAGGTATCCTTGCGAAATTAACTTTTACCAAAATAAAAAAATAATTAAAAAATCGCCTGATAAAAATAATTGTAAAGTGACTCTTAAATTAATTAAAAATCTAAATTTAGGGACCCTCACTTTTTAATACCTCAAAAACGCATTCTCTAAATCTGAATTAGTGAAAAGTCGGTCACTAATTTACTTTAGTGAAAAATTCTACTAATTGTTAGTCATTTTATGACTAAAACTTTAGTGAAAAGTTCAAAACTACTAAATGAAATAATGAAATACAACTAATAATTAGTAAAAATTTTCACTAAAATAAATTAGTGATCGACTTTTCACCAATTCAGATTTAGAGAGCAGGAATTTTAAAACAATAAACATTTTTTTTTATTATCAAGAATGTATTAAGTTTTGTTTGGAAAGTTCTTGAAACTGGTATTGAATTTCCAAGACAAAGCCGAGAAGAAAAAGTGCAAGAGAAGTAAAGTAGATCTACATTGTAATAGATTGTGTAAACGTAAATGAAGCAACAAGGTATTCACCCTCCTCTCGTATTTCATGGGTGTAAAAAATAACCGATTGAACTATTCTGGCTTCTACATTTTCTTTGAATATTAAAGAATTTTGAGCTACATAAAGGAGGATTTAAGTGAGTATTGTTTAACATTTATAGAAATGTAGAATTTATAATAAAAAATAAAAAATAACCCTTCAAAGGGTTTAATATTTGAAAGAATGAAACTTTTGAAATTTCTTATCGATTTTTCACGCATTTATCTTCGAAGCTAGACAATAGATATAAGTGTAGGTCTAGTCCCTGAACTTTTTTAAATCCTACGCGTTTTGTTTTGCGGTATCAAACAGCAATGATATTCTTTAATCGAGTTTTTCTCTCAACTTGACGTTTTTCACTTTAAGTTATTCAAATCACGTTTTTACGGAAGAGCTCTTCATCGACTACCAGCAGGCTTCCTTCTTGAGATCATAAAATCGATATTGTTATGCCACGGGAGTCAATTTTGATTTTGCTTTATTTTTAAAACTGATTTCATTACTGATATCGCGGCAAAGTTATTTGCATTTTTATCGAAAATAATCTATGAGGAGGCATGTACATAATTACATCTGTGATGAAAATGAAGTAAAGTGAGTAATTAACTGGAAATGTCAACGAGCAAGAAATATTCTTGTAAGAAATTTCGATGATGGTCAAGTTTTAAATTCAATTATTTTCTCACTGTATTTGAGCGATTCAAAGTAAAAATGTATAAAAATATTTCGTTTGTAAAAGTAGGGTAAAAATTTTTTAGTGTAAAAATGGGGAAAAAATAATTTCTCAGAGCAAGAAAGGAACAAGGAGCAACCGATATAGTATTTTCTTGAATTATATAAGAAAATTGTCCCACATTACATTTAATAAATATAAATTACCGAACCTCCTTAAGAATACAAAATGAAAGTTATAATTATTGAAAGAAATTATTATTAATCGCAATATTAGTTATTATTTTGTTAATTATTACTTGAGAAAAAAAAGAAGAAAATTCTGCACATGACAGGTGTCTTAAACATGTTTAAATAATAATACTAATAATAATATTTACCTGTTTTTGACAGTTTAATGCCTTGGTAAGCTTTCTGATTAAACTATATTGTACAAATTTCAATTACCTAATTAAACTCATCCAATGTGCTTGTGACAATTAGAACAAACAAAAGATTACATATTATTGTGAGGTAAGCAAACAAAACAAAAAACGTCGGATTGAAAAGTATTAAAAAGATTTAACATCCTATGTAATATTTAATTTTATTCTGCTTTCTTCATCATTTGCATTAGTTGTAAATGATACTTTTATATTAAAAGTATTTAATAAAGAAATCCGAACTCTCGTATTAAAAAGTATTGTCTTGCGTCTCAATGCGATTAAGTTGTCGTAAAGCAGAATTCCAGACAATACCTCGTGAATGCGAAGCAATGATGTTTTTTGCAGTGTTAATTTACATTTAAAAAAAAAATTTTACTTAGATACAAAAATAAAGTCAATAGTTAAATTTTATCAGATTCATCTTAACTCTTAAGCGTCTCTTATGACACTAATTAAAATTAGAGAGTAATTTTAACGAATACTTTAAAAAATTTCAGTTTTACTGCGTCAATTTAAATAGACACTGTAATTAGCGAAAAATATTAAAAGAATGAACTTCACGCAATTCATTTACAGGCAAATATATAAATATATGTATATCATATATATAAATACATTTTTCACGTATAATGTAAAAAAGCAATGAAGACAAAGCATTACAAAACCTCATTATCCTCAGTTCGAGATGTTTTTTGCCGTTCCTGATATTTTCACCATTTCAGTTTTAATTAATATTTCGTTTATTATTCCAGCTTGCAAAACAACAAAAATTAAAATTTTTTTTTCAACAAAGCTGGATGCTGAGTTAACGATCAAGCTTCCAGACAAGAGTAACGATAATGATTATAGTTCGGGGACAAGGCTTGCATTAAATTGCGGATAAGTGTGTGCATCGCGAATATAATATTACGTTTTCGTACTTGAAAACATACTCGACGGGTTCAAGCACAATCACAGAGAAACAACAATGGCTTGGTGTCATGGTAACTGATGTTATGTTTCTGTTTCAATGTTCGAGGATATTTCAATGATTAAACTCCCGACGGTGGATTAAGGGCGAGACATGCAGAGTAGCGGGTTGAAAGGTAGAGAGGGGTGGAGGGGGATTGTATCTCCACAGCCAATTAATTAATTCCGATTATGAAGGACGCCTTCCATGCCAGAAATTTCATGTCCCCGTGAATCCTCTCGTTACACAACTCTATCAAATGCATACATTTGATTCAAAAAGGGTGTGTCAATCACAAGATTTCTGCACCTTGAAAGCAGCAATTGAAAGAATAGGCAATTAATAACCGGGCCTTCTTTTGTTTAGCCGAGTTTCTATTCATCAATATTCTACACCATTCACTATCCAATGACCTTGGCAGATAAGAAACATTAATTTACCCTTCCCCTTTTCAATTCAATCAATCAAATTTGCAAAATTTCGCTATTCGTCCTAAAACATTATCTTTTATATATTCTATTCTAAATATATAAAAAAATGTGTTTAAATCTTTTTTTAAAAGTTTCCTTATTATATATATATACATATGCTAAAATATGTTATTAAGGCGGGATTACGTGAATCATAGCACACACAGTTAGCTGCATCTGTGAAAGAAGAACATGAAAAACAAGGGCGTGGCAAAATTCGCAAAAAGACAAACGATAAGAGCGCTGGAGAATTCGATATTTTTTGAAAGAATCCAATATTTTTTTAATGGTATTAGCCGCAGGCTTAGTCAGAAATGTATTTGACGGGAGAAGGGTCATTGTACTCGAGAAGGATGGAAAAGGCGGATTGCGAGAGACGTGTATATTTTTTCCTTTTTAAAATTCCTTTTTAAAATTAATTTGCACTGCCAGTGTCACCGGAGATACAAACAAACTTTAAATGGAATTAAAATTAATACATCTCTGTGAAATGCTGGATACTAAACTTTATAGAAGCGTTTAGTGCGAAAGCTAGCCTAACGAGAATAAATTTGTTACAAATGAATTGGAGATTATAAGGAAAAAGCACTATACCGCAAACCATAAGCTTTCGATGTCACTTGGTCGATCACAAGAATATTTTCCGACACAAGCGCAAATGACTCGAAAGCTTGAGAGCTTCTAATAAAAATAAACCAGTAAACGGAGCGAAACATGATTTTTCCGTACTGCGAACGTTATAACTTCTTGGCAAATGCGTTTTAAAAGAGTAAATCGAAGAAAATACGTTTCAATGGTTAGTATCAGGCAACAGAGATCCTTGACCCAGCCCTGCGTAAACGAGGCTCTGCTTCTAAGTACAGTCAATGCGAAAATACGATGTCTCAGAGCGATTGCACTTATAGCTCTATATACATACATGATATGCATACATCGTTCTAAGTAACTTATTTGGCTGTGGTGACAACGTTTTGTAACGTAAAGAAAATGCGAGATGGATAAAAGAAGAGCAAAGTGTACAACGTCATATTTTCTCCAGTTCAAAGTCTAATTTTTGAAATAAACAGATTTTTTAATGGGTCACGTATTTTAACCTTTTCTTGTTTTGCGCCATATTGTTCACTCTTTAATTATCAATTAACTCTATAAAGTAACTACCTTACTGTTATTTATTTTCATGAAACTTTCAGTAGTAATTGCATTCGTCTCCATTATGGTCTTCTTTTAAGAGCACTTGTAAAAATCTTGAGAATTAAATGTAGGGGAGACCGGGGCTAGTTGGCCAATTTTTCACTTAACGATTTTTCTTAACTTCCCTTTTAAATTTAAAAAATTGCGGTTTTCACCATATAAAAGTATGTATTCTTGGGTAGTACTGAGAATTTTTTTAGGCGTTTATATTAATTATTGAAAAAATGGCAGAATATTTTTGAGAGAGGTGACGAATTGGCCAACTTGCCCCGAGTACGGGGCAAGTTGGCCAAGTGGGCGGGGTAAGTTGGCCAATTCGAAAAAAATCATTATAAAAGCCACTAATGAATGGGATAATTAATAAAATAGTAATGTTATTAATTTACTTCTTTATTGAGACTTATTTCAATCGAAGCCTATCGTTTATAAAATCTTTATAACTTTTTGAACAATTAATTCTAAGTTATCATAATAAATTTACCTTTTCCTCGCTCGTTTTACTGAAAGTTTTTTATTGGTCGCAGCCACCGAAGTTGAAACTTTTCGTTTCGATGAAGTGGTTTTTTTTGAAGCACCTTGTGCTTATTTTTTGATTTGGCTCTTTTCTTTTTCATCCTGCAAAGCTAATTTGACTGGCGAGTCTGTCAAAATTGCACTTTCTCGTAGAGGTTATAAAGCGGGTTTGACAACATTGGCCAACTTACCCCGGCTATGTTTTTTAACATTACATTTTTTTTATATGTTAAGGAACCCAAGCAATAAATTTGAACGATACATCATTTCAAAGCTCTTAGTATAGACACTTGAAAACCATATTTAGATTTGACAATAATGATTATTTATTAATCTATAAAATGAAAAAACCAGAAAGTAAAAATTTTACTGACCACGGTCAAAAGCAGTTTTTCAATGATATTTTCGACATAAGGCTGCGAAATGCAATGAAATTACACCGGAAGTCTTTGCACAACTTAATACACTTACACTACGCGTGGTGAGGTTGTTAACATTACCGTTGTTTAAAAAAAGGGCATTAGCCAACTTGCCCCGTTGGCCAACTAGCCCCGGTTTCCCCTACACTCTACATTTTAAAACTAGCGACTATAAAATTGAGGAAATTACTAGGAAAGCAGCTTAGCATAATGTGAAAAACTCTACTAACAGCAGTTTTCGGTAAAACTTACAATAATTTTCCAGAATGAAGCATATTTGTTATTTTTTACACTCTCATTTCCGGAAGAAAAGTTGCTAGTGAAAAAAGTAGAATGCTTTTTAGGTTTGTTGCACACACAACATTCATTACGAACCTGTCTGAACAGGGCTTTCAGTACAGTCCCTGCTGAGATAAAGAACTATTTTTCCAGAAGAGACCCTGAGTATACAATCCGCATAAAGCTAGGCATAAACTATACAGATAATGCCTAGTAATCGTAGGCCCCATGGTTAGTGCATCGCATAGTTGAAGATAAATCTCAGCATACATAAAAGAAAAAGCGAGAAGCAAGAAGAAGAAAAACGAATTGCAATGTTTCCGGTTTTTGTCATTGTACTTTCGAAGCATCGAAGCACCCACACGTCGGTTTATAAAGAGGTGTTGAGGCCGGAAGTCAAGTCTGAAAACGGTGAACGGCCTTAGGATAAAAAAAAAGAAAAGAACAAAACTGAATGTTTTTGGTTACTTCGAAAGCACTCAAACGTTTTGTTATCTCAAGATTACTTTCCCTTGACAAAGGAAGAAGAATGGGAAAACGATTTTCGAGTTTCTTCAGCCGAGAATTGAGGGAATTCGATCACCGATGCAGGTGCAATTTTCAGAACTCGGAGGTAGCAATATTCGTATAGGGGAAAAGCGTTTTTGAAACTTACTCGCGAGAGCACCGAATGGATACACTTACGCCGATGTTTCGCGAGGCTGGAAGAGAACATTCTTCGAGAGGTCAGGCAATAGTTTCCAGCAATGGCTATATCTATATTTCCGTGAAAGGGATTCTTCAAACTAATTTAGTATACAGCAAAGTTGCTTTGAAGAAGCTTAGAGACGACTATAGAGCACGCCTGGGTAGTCTAGTTATAATTTATACCGCGTCTATGGTTTCGAACCGATTGCTCGTCGGTCAGGAACCTCAGAAGTCGGTGACTATACTTCGCGTACTGTATAATAACGAATGCGCTGCCTGTACACATATGTATACACCTTGTTTCCGGTATCGTTGACACGCAATTGAAAATTCTTTATCAGCCGATATCGTCAGACGTCTGCCCTACCTTATTTTCTCAAACAATTTTACGTAGATTCAGAACGTAATTCAGTATTCTGAAATGTCCATGGGTTTATGTTAATTGACTTTATGAGAATTGAAATTTATTCATTTTCTACTCGAGAAGATACTTTATCGATTTTCTCTATGAGTCGGGAAGTTTTATGAACAATCGATAGATTATTGTCTTCATGCGAGTGTTATATAACTTTTTCTGTATGTATGGTATATACAGTAGTGATGTATATTAAGAATGTGGATTCAAAAGTTAAGCATCGCGGAAAAGGGGAAATTTGAAATCGACCTGTGCAATCTTTTGAAGTCATTCCCCTGATTGGCCTCCGAGAAATGTCATTTAAATAAATTGGTCTATCGCGAATTCTATTCGAGTCTATTCGAGAATATTGACAGGTGCTATCTACATATGATGTGGTATCGTCTAAATGAACTCTAATCAAATGTCAGATTTATTTCGTTTTTAAATTCGCCAATTCTTAGTAAAACTAATTACAGGGTGAACAGCGTAAAATAAGTTCAAAAAAGGGGAAATAGGGTGATTTTTTTCACAAAAAAGGGGAGAGATTAAACAATAATTTTTACATGTAGAAAAGAAGAAAAAAATATATTTTTTTTAAATATTTTTATTCATCTCTATATAATTATAATGTTCTATTTAGTCAATTTTCTAAATCTACACAAAAAGCATATTAATAATTATTGTTTTGATTACAACGTGAAGTAGAGGAACAGAATTATCTTAAAATAGAGATTAACTTTTACACGTTTTTCTTAATGCAATCTAAGAATTTTATAAGTCTATGTGAGATATAGATTTATAAAAACATTTTTTGATTTTTTTTTAATCTTGAATTTCTAATGTAACTTGTATTATGTATTTAAGAATCTAAGCGAAGTACGTTAAAGTTTTACCCACAATATTGGCAAACAGAAATATCGTTTCTCTCCTAAACTTGAATCAGTGAAGTTCCACTGATTTCCAGTCAAATTCCACTGATTTTCAGTGACTCTTTTCTCAAGATTTTAATTAGTGAAAAATCTACTGGAAATCAGTGAATTTTCATTGAATGAAATCTTGAAAAAAGAGTCACTAAAAATCAGTCAACTTTCACTGATTCAATTTTAGAGAGTTAATTTAATTTTGCTAATTTTTATATTTCTCAAAGTTGTAAACCAAAAAATGTTTTTATGAATCTATATTTCACATAGACTTATAAAATTGGTAGATTGCATTAAGAGAAACGTGTAGAAGTTAAATCTCTATATTAAGATAATTTTGTGCAGATTTAGAAAATTAACTTAAAAGAACATTTTTAATTAAAAAAGGGGAAAAGGGGGAAGATTTTCGAAAGTAGGAGAAAAAAGGGAAAACTCTTAAAAAAGGGGAATTCCTCTAAAAAAGGGGAAGACTGTGCACCCTGTAATTATTTATTAAATACAGTTAATACCAATTGAATACAGTTAATTGGAAATAATAAAAGTAGCTTGTTCTGTAGGAAAAGAAATACTTTTTTGATGAAAGCATTCTTCGGAAGGCAAACTACGGTTTGAAACCCTAAACAAATATTGACCAGCTCGACATTTACACTCTTCGAGGAAATAGTCCTCTTTAAGAAGTTTTTTTTTTTTCGACAGAAATATTATACTACATATTTTTGGAGAATTTCCTTTCACTTAAGTTTCTTAAATTTGGAAATTAGTTTACCTTCTGTTTCTACGCATTTGGCCGTCCACGTGTTTTTGGTCGTTTTTCCAATTTAAGGGTTCCATCAAGTTGATGGGCAACTTCTCTAGTTAAAGACTTTACCTTGATAATGTTTCGAGGTTGGTAGTCAGAAATTGTTATTCAAAGGGAAGGAGTGATATTGTACTTCGAGCACTAAGGAAAGAGGTACTTTGTGCATGCTAAACCAATTACTGGCCTTCATTGGCTGTTTAACTTTGACAAAATCACATTAAACGTCTACAGACTAAAGGACACACTATTTTTCCACATTTATTCTTGATGAGAGACAAGAAATTTCCTTTTAGAGGAGAAATCTAACATAATAGCAATAACCTCACGTCTTAACGTAAAAATCGATTTTCTGGCAAAAACTTTATTACCATGTTTGAGAAACTATCCCAGAATATAATGAAGGCACGAAAAATACACATTAGGAACTGAGGGTTACGAATGTCTAGGATCGATATTATTCCAATGAAAGTACGTAGTTCTAAAAAAAGTTTTCCTTGCAGAGAGAAATATGTGTTTAATTTTGATTAATATGGTGAAATTTAAGTTGTCTGGGGATTCCTTTGAGAAAATTTATGTGACTTGTTATAGGTTTTTCCAGTTAAGGGATGTACACAAAAGTACGATAAAAGCCGCCGAGAGAGGTCTTGTAAAGGGGTTGGTGTACCGTCAAGAAGGGGTGGTTGAGAGCATCGACGAGCAGACAGGGCAACTAGATTGCTCACCCTCACATGTTGCTGACGTCACATGAGACACATACTTTTAAACGAATAAAGCAAATTGATTTTGCGATTGTCGCCGTCTTTGTCATCTTTCTTGAACGGAGTTAAATTTTCTCGCACCTTCCCCTTTGAGAGAGCAATTCCGTGATTAGGAAGACATACATTACCCTCCGGAATCGTAGAGAATTGCCAATTGAACACGACAAAAACGAAAACTCATTTGCCTTAAGTGCTCTATCGATTTCCCTTACATTATGATTTATATCTTCCTCGGTAAAAAGTCTTTTTTAACTTCTATAATATACGAAGAACTAGTGCGCGTACATTATAATAAAATTGATTTTTTACACTCTTCCAGCATGAAGAAGCGGAAATAGTAATCAGAGATTGAAAGCGTGTAGTGTTCGAAGGGGAGAATATTATCTACTAGGTGTAATTAGCTTCTTGATGTAGAAGAACAAAAGGAATACAAAATTAATTATCTAAGAAAGGATGAATTGCGTTCTGAACGAACATTCGACAATTTTAATATATTATCAACAAATTTGTATAATTAATTCGAGAAGATATTCTGCTTCTTTGATAAAGTCAAGACAATGAAATTAGAGGAGCTTTATAAGAGAACAAATTCCTCCATCAACAATCTAATTCTAGATGAATCTTATTCGCTATGATTTTGTGATCGCTTAAACAACGGCAAAACTAAAGTACCCTGCTATGCAGACTCAGCTACGAAGAGAAAACGAATCGAAATGACGAAGCAAATTGAACCTTGTTGAATGGCTGGAAACACGGAACCCTCAGTCATTTTGAAATGCTCGACCTCTCAGAGATTGTTTTTTAGCTATTGCTCTATTACTGTCGATTCCGCTGTATGGCTCAAAGTAATTTTTATGAACAGCTTTGAATTTAGCCTTTGCTTTTATTTGATGGCATTCCACAATATTACGAAGAATATAGCAAAAGAGAACTCCTTTTGGTTTTTAGTACACAAGGTTTATGGGCCATTTTTTGATCTATCTCTATTTCCTCACATTTTTTGCAAAATAAAATTAAATATTGACTTGCTACAATTTTCATAATCGTTTTTGAGAAGACTTGTTTTATGGGCACGTTAGAAATATTCGAAAGAGCGAGAAAGACAATTAACGAGTTAACCCCTTGTCATTCGCAACTTTCATATAGATATAATTATGAATTATGGGTAGTTTGCAATTAGAGAATGGTTTAGCGAACGTTTACAAAGGAAGTATATAGTGCTTTCGATTCGTTAGTAGAGAAGATCCGCGACTTTCATTGGAAAAAAGTCCCAACGGACTACAAACCTTCGATTCAATGCAAACCCCAGTCTATTGTAAAAACTCGTTAAACTAGCTTTGTTTTTTGCCATCACTACGATGGAAACTGCAAACGCGTGGCAATTTCGAAAACAATCTTGGAGAAAATATTTTAATTGGATTTATGTACATTTTTAATAGATCCAAACAATTTATTGTAAATTAATAAAATCTCTTAGCCGTAAGCAATTAATGACCATCGACTTCTAATTCATAAATTATTATTGGTAAAGTAGTTCACAAAATAATAATTCTCTTGCTAAGAGTTTTTTTGACTGTAAAAGTGCAGGTACTCATTTTTCCGGGTATCAAAATTTTACGATTTCTGAAAATTAATAGAGAGAATTTCCGGCTTTAAAAGGCATTAGTAATTACAAAATTCTCCGAAGTCATTTTTTTTAGTGAATCCGCGATTTTCCGCAATACGCTGGCTGAATGTCGATGGTCATTTTGTCTCTATCGACATTAATCATAGCGGTACTTTTGCCTCCGGCGTCTCGACTGCCGCGGAATTTGATGTTTTTGTCCATCCAAGAGAGAGAAAGCCACTAACAGCGACTGTATTTTGAAATTCGATCCACTTCGCGCATTTCATCATCGACCGATTGTTTAACAGGGTTTCTCTGATACATTAGTGCGCATACAATCAACAAATTTTTCCAATCCCAACTATTTTATCTCAAAAAGAAGAATAACATTTTTTAAAGATTTTTCCTTGCCTCTAAAAATAATATTACCGATTAAACAGCTAATAAGCTAAAAAGGAAACTCGATCCGAACTCTTTAATTTGAATTTCTATAATTACAGAAATTGGTTTCCAGATCTTGGATTATTAGAAAAATTATAAATTGCATATTACGAAAATATTAGACTCTAAAACTGAAAATTCATTTTGTTTTTAAAGTTTGTAATTGCTTTAGCTTACTCCAGCTGGAGGAAAGTTGTAGAGTCTCTAATTTTCTTAATTCAAATCAGATTTGAAATGAGCCCGTTAACATATCGCAAGCAATATTCTCTGCCCTACTTTCAGTTTTGTATTTCTGCTATAAATTATTTCACGTCCTGTAATTTGCCTGCAACAATCGAGTTAGCCTTTTTGTCATTTCGCTTTCTAATTCCATTAGAGTTTTATTTGGCCATAAGTACAAGCATTCCTAAATCGACGATGTAAAGAATCCAATTTAAATATTGCATATTTAACCCTTTGAGTCATATATTTTTCTTTACATTCAATAATTCTTTAAATTCGTTTTCTGGGGGTTTTCATCATCGCTGAATCCGAATCTGATGTCAAAATTTGCAATTGATGAAAATCCAAGATGGCGGAACCAATATGGCGGATAAAAATTAAAAAAACGGATAAAGCATCTTGGATTTTTCGAAATTGAATATTTTAAATTTAGATTCAGATTCAGAGATTAAAATAAACACCTGAAGAACAGGGTTGAAAAATATACAATTGTTATATTAGGTTTAGCCATTTTCTTTTTTCAGTGTGTCTAGTCTCTAGTCTAAAGGACGATGGCAACGTAGATAATTCTAATTACCATAAGGCGTTCGAGAAATTACAATGGCACAGGTAAAGATAATGACAGCAATGATTATTCTGCTCACCACGTGGTGTAAAATGCCTCGACAAGCTCTATCCAATTTGTTAAATTTAACGATCTTTAGCTTCCAATGATGGATTAGAACTTTTTAAGTTCCAATTTATCCAATAATTTAATCCACAAAACCTATTCGAAATATTTTTCCAAACCAGATTATAAAAAACGCTCATCAAGCCCAAGGTTTTCAAACCCTTTTCAATTAAAAAACCTACCTCCTAAAGCAAATATAATAATAAAGCTAAAAATTCTGAGACGAGTAAATAATTCATCAGCTTAATATTGGAATAAATCTACTTTAACGACTACGGAAATTTTTTTAATTCCCTTCTTTCGTGATAAAAGAGATTTATACTCTGCTCGCGATTCACTGCCTCTGCAGTCGACAATACATTTGCGCGCGAGTTTTTCCTCTGAAATGAAATTGGTAAAAAATCAATTACGAATCTCGGAAAATTCTAGAAACGTACATGCACGAGAAACGTGCAGATTATTGGAGAAAACGAGCATGGGAACGACTTGGGCAGGAATGATAGATTCTGCTGATAATATCCAACGAGACGGAACGAGTTGAAATTATATAGGACGATCAAAACTTTTTAGCAGGTGTGCGTGCACCGATGAGGCGTTACTCGAATTTCCACGAAGATGTCGTCGTTTCCGGAGTATCGACCGAGGCTTCCTAGGAGCCCCACCTTATGCTCCCCTGGAAAGACGATCCTGATCTTAGACAAGCTACGCGTAACGAGGTATTATCTGCACCGTAAACCGAGTTTAGTAAACTTATTCGTGCCCGCATAAAGCATACAGGCCTGAATTTTATTGCTATCAATTGTTCCTCTCTTAATAATATTTCTATATGAATACATAGTATGTATAACACCATTTTGCGAGCCTAGTCCAAACAAATAAAAGGGTTGAGACATTTTCTAAGATGCCAGGTAACCGTAAGGACGTATTTCCAGTTGCGTGATCTAACGTCACAACAGCTCCGCTCGAGTTTGCGGTCATCAAACCCTGATTTTGTTTGCTTCGTCTACCGCCTCGGCGGCTGAATTGATTAATTTCAATAAAATCCAGAGCATCGTAAAAAGTCAATGAAATTTTAATGCATTTTTTGGGATTCAAGAAGGAGAAGGATTTCCTGTTAGATAAATGCCGAAAAAAAATTATTACCAACAAGATTCTAGATAAAAACAATCCTGAGGATTATTTTTATTATTTTTAAGAGAAGAAGTTCAATTTAATCAGTGTCAACTTCACCATTGCACTTGAGCAACTGTTTACACTCTTTAATCATAGACTTTAATTCCTAGCCTAGTTTCATTTTTATTTTGAGCTATGAATAGCAGATTCGTTTGAAAATGTTATAGCTTCAAAATGTCAACCTAGAAATTCTCTTTCAGGTTATCTAGATGAGATGAAGATTAAAAATACACATAAATAGTAGTTTTAAACGAATCAAACTGAATTATTCACATACAAGATATCACAGTCTAGTTAAAACTATATTTGACTTTCATTTTAGTTTGTTTGAGACCTTCAAACAATATTAGAATGAAGGAAGCTAAACGCAAGCAAGAATGATTATTTAATTAAATAAATTAATCAAATTTGAAAGACTTTAGAGGAACTGAAGAAAGAGGCTGGGCTGCGAGGTCAGATATATTTATAAGTAATCAGAAAAAGTAATTTTTTAAATGTAAGCAAAAGTTGTCTTTTAGCGAAATAAAAAAATGGTATTGACTGTTCTTAAAAAAGAAAGATCGATGTTTGACCTTGTAGTTACACTACGGAAAAGGTACAACTTCTGACCATGACATTTTTATTTCTTATAAATCAATACCAAGAATAATTTAATCACGTACATTTCCCTAGAGATTAAAATAAGAAAATAATACAATTGTGTGTACTCTTCTTATTCATCAAAAAGTAGTTCAGTAGACTGAAAAGGCTATAATTTATGAAATTGAAATTATATATTTATTTCTCAGACAAGTATCACATCTTCCGTGGAAGACTGGAAACTCCGAAAAGTTGATTAAAGTGAACCAAGATCAGTCTTGATTTGAAGTTGCCCTCAGTCTTCAAGATGAAACTGCAGTGTTATAGAACGTCGAGTATTTCGACTTCAAAAAATTCATCAATTCGAAGAAAAATGAACATTTCTAATGAACACATAATACGCTACTTAACTTAAAAATTCAAATTGATAAACAAATAAAATCTTAAAGATTTATAGCTCCTAAAAATGTACACCAATCAAAATCGAAAACTGTCATCTTAAATGCTTCACGAAAAAATAGTTTGTTTAAATCTTTCATAAAATTGACATCAGATTTTAGTATCGACAATAGTTTCTTAGGGAAATTAGAAGATTATTTTACTTTTTGTTCTTCAATTAAATTGAAAAATAAAACACTTCCCGAAATCGTGAAAGTTGATACTAAGATCTGAGACAGTTTGCAAAACATTTAAATAAAGCATCTTTCAGACTGCAGATATCTAGACATATATAATGTATATATATTATATATATATATTGAAAGTGAAACTTACGGAACACATCTTCTTAATTTTACAATCTTCAAGATGGAACTGCAAAGTTTATAAAATTGTAGAACAGCGAGGGTCGTAGGGATCAAATGAGGAGAGTGCGACAATAGGTGATGAAGGGGGGAACTAAAGACATTGAGAAATAGTAATCAGAAAATACGACTAAACGGACTAAGTGTGACTTCTGTTCCTCGATAGTCTCAAACCACAATTCTTACATTCATTCCCTAACAACATGCTATGTTCATAGCAGACAGGTGGTAGACGGCATTACTGCTTACGGCGTTGACGTAAGGATCATGTGAATCGAGGAATTTGAAATGCTCGCTATTACCCCACTAAGCGCTGGAGACGAACGGGAATTCGATTCATCATGCAGTAAAAAATGGGTTCAAACAACCAAAGTGCATGGAGAATAGTGCAAGTTCACCAGGAAATAGTAAAAGTCGAAAAAACTTAATTTAAAGGCACGTGAACTTCACCATAAGAGCAATTTAGTTTCGCCAACCTTAGGTTCGCAATAATCAATATTTTTCACTAAAACCTTAAATAATTAGATAGATTTATATTATAAATGAAATTAGCATAAAATATTAATAATTATAGCAGGTGGTCGCCATAATTATAAACGTAAAATTGGCGAAGTTAAATTTTCTCTTATGGTAATTACCACATGCCCTTAAAAGGTTCATCATGAGTTAAGGCTTTTATGTCTGTACATTAGCTAGTTGTACCTATATATTCTTCTGGTATTGGTCCCGCAAAGCAGAGCAAAGTGAAGTCTAGAAGCTCATCGATACTCTCCTCTTAAAATACTGAAAAAGGAAATTTTCATTTACTTTTTTGCGAACTAAACAAATGTCCTGATAAACTAAGCAAAAATTTAGCTAGACTCTACTTAACACTCCCTTCAGACGTGGTTGAAGTTCCGAATGATCAAATGAATGAATTTTTATATTGATTACATTTTAAACTACAAACTGCAGTGTTATAAAATATTGATTCATTTACGAAAATTTTTAGTTGGAACAATATTTATGGGCAAAATACATACAATTTGAAAAAAGAACTTCGTTCATTTGAAAGTTCAAAACTTCTGGCTCCAGGATGTTTTAATCAAAGATTTTTCTATAAGCTAAGTCCAGTTACAATAGGTAAAAAATTTTGAAGTTATCGGATCGCAAACCAAAAAACGATTAAATAAATGGATGAAATGGACAATAAATTGTATTAAACAAGTTACAGGGTGTCCAATGAAAACGTGTGATAAAATTCCCGCACCAATAAAATTCCCGTACAATTTCCGTTTTTCCCACACGCTGGACACCCAAGTTATAGTTAATTGAAATACAATATCAAATTTGAAACTCTTGTGAAATATTGTGAATATATATGAATATTGAAAATTTGTAATATTGTGCAATCACTTTTACTTGAAATCGATGGCATTCACTTGCAAAAGTAATCGCATTCAATTATGCAATAGTGAACAACGAAATTTGAACTTTATATATTTTTCGCTCTCATGTTATTTAGCATTGTTTTCATTTATTTTATCATTTCTCGGTTTATAGATTAAGATCTACTGTTATCATTTTCAAAACTAATCAATTTTTTACTCATTGACCTACAAAATATGAGAGGCTTTTGAAATGATAGGATGAAGAAAGTGACTTATTTACTTTGTGCAACAGTTTCTTTTTTAAATTTTCGAGTGTGATATATGTATTTTATAATCAAGAACGTTTATAGGCAAAACTCGATTGACGTCGATGCAGAATTTTGCTTCTCGGAGAAATTTGAATAACTAAAAATGCAAGAGAAAGATATTATGAGAAATATCCCATTGTGATTTGACATTTTCATATATTAATCAGAGTCTGGACAAAGGAAATCAGAGCGAACATTTACACTCTTATGATTGTGATTTTGATATCAAAACTATATCCATATTAGAAGTGAATAATTGATTTATCAGGAAATTATGATTATATTAATATTGAAAACATTTTATACAATAAAATGAATAAAGCGTATTCATATGAATTGACGATTACATAAAAAAATTTAATGATTTTGATACTTCTGGATATTTCGAAATTGTATCGTCACTTATTACGCATTAGTGTTTTTCAGAGCGTCTTATCAGACTTAGAAAACAAACATGAGTAAGCTCAATTTGAAAATGTCTGCCTGTTTTTGATATTTCCAGTTATTGATTGCCATATTAAATATACTCATACTCCTCAATGCTGAGTCACAAAAAAAAAAAAAGATAAAATCAAACGAAACCTAGCGAGTTCAGCAAACCAGTAGAGTAAGTTCCTATATATTTTTTAAAGTTGGTAATTTGGATTGAAGAAGTGACTAAAGTTGACGTAAATGATTGCCTAATCCATCTAAAGAACCTAAATTGTCGAGAGGACAAAATTCACGAAAAATTATCATGATTATGATAACATTTTAGAAATTTTGTTATTTCGATTAAATTCTTTCATATTGGCTCATCGTGGAATTGTTTAATTTAAGTCAATTAACAAATCTACAAAATAAAAATGGTATGAATAATCGAGCGGGAAACAGTTTGAAAGCCTATATTTTGCAGACACGTGTGGAAGTTTTTAAAATCTTTTTATGATAAATAGTCGTTGCTCGCTTTCCCTCGAGCTCTATTTCGAGAAAACTGATACGTGGAGTAACGAAAAAACTTTAGAAATACAGTATCGAGAATTCGTCACACGTCAAAAAACTGTTTTAACTCCGTGTAATAAGATTTGCTAATGGTTTTTGTTTTTGATGGTATTTGCACGAATATATTATGAACTTTCCTTTGAAAGATAAGAGAGACCTTAAAAGCAGGTAACAATCAACAGAAAGTTTTAAAAATAACAAAAAAAATAACAAGAAAAAAACAGCGAGACTGTGTTTCCTTGTTCTTAAAAAAAACGCACTATTAAAATCAAAGAATTTCTATTTCTGTAACACGATAAGTTCAAAGTCGACTTTTTCTAAATTTGGAATGCTTTCCCATAAAATGATTTAAAAAAAAATTCCACGCTTGGAGTTTGGAAGGGACAGGTCGCCTATGAGGCAAATTCTATCTCCGAAATGAGGCCTTTGAAATTTCAGAGCCGAAACCGGTTTTGATACTAAAAAAAATCAAACATCAACCGTTATCTTTTTTCACTTATTTTCAGCCGGCGTAAACAACAACCTACACCTTTACTCCAATTTCCGTAATTTACCACTACATATTCGAAATCTTAAATTTCTTCATTTTCATATTCAGATCAGAATAATAAATTAAATAAATCAAGAAAATGAACCCTTCAACTAGGCTAAGGGTATATATGGTAATTACCATAAAAGCAAATTTCCTTTCTCAACTTTATGCAATAATAAATACTTTTTGCTAATGCTAAGCCATTTACAAAAAAAAAAAAATTTATTGAGGCATAAAGTTAGGGAAATTAAATTGCTCTTATGGTAAATTATTACATACATTTAAGGGCATGTGATACTTTATCATAAAAGCAAATTATTTAAATTTAAACCAATTACATATTCACAATAATAAATATATTTCTATTATTAGCTAAAAATATTTGGTGTAACTAATTTGCTCTTATGGTAAAGTACCATATGCCCTCAACAAAAAAATTGCGCCCTCCCTGACACAAATTCCCAACTATTTCTCAGTATTCCAATAAAATCGACACCCAGGTTTTATATTTAATTTAAAACGTTAAAACGACGCACTGCGGTTCGAAACTGGGTTCCACCCGATAAGCATACCATCACGAAGGCGTGACGCACTGATGATTTTAGAGGATAATAATTTTTCTGAGAAATAGCAGACGTCAATTTTCGTTGCGAATTTTAAGAGCGTCAATATAAACTTAAAAAGAGACTGAAGTAGAGACAGGACAAGTTACGATCAGTTGCAGTTGACATCCGTCTAAAATGTGAACTCGTGAGAGTATGTCCATCATTTCAGTCTGACTCGTGTCTCTCCTTCCCTCTCTCAATTTCCTTCCGTCTCTCTTCTCTGCTTTCCGCCCCTTCTCACATGGCGCACATACACACGTGTGATTCAAATACATTCATGTAAATAAAGGCGCGAGGTCGCATTGACAAGCGTCGTCTTCGCTACCACTGTTCCACGATTGCTAAACGTGTAAATTGTACGCGATGAATGAAATCGAGCCACGCGGTGTCAAATTGTAATTGTATTTTTCAATTTTAGACTAGCAAAGTGAACCAATTAGAGGAGTTGGCAATTTGCAAGTGTATAGATCAAATATTCAAATGAAAGAATCAAAGAGGAGGGCAAACTAGACTATTACACCCCGTCACCAGGCTTTTATTAAAATAATTTTAATTAAGAGATCCACAAACAAGTAGATTCAATTCCGTAAACAAAGAAAGAGAAGTGAAAAAAGCCACCACTTGTTTCTATTGTTGAGATAGTGTGCAAGACGAATTGTTACAGATTTCTCATTGTTATTGATATTCTCAACGAATATCATAAATACCCCTGCTGAATTCTATCTAATAACTTTTTCTAAAGCACTAGATTGAGTTACGTTTTCATAAAAACTTAATAACTGTTAAACTGTGTTTAAGGACGCGCAGAGAGGCAGAACTACAGGTTAGGTCAGAGATTACACGACCAACCGAAAAATAAGAATAAATTCGTGTTTTCTTTGCGTACTCACGTTCGAAATTTATTATGGAGCACCGCCACTGTTCGATGACGATCATTCAAGCACTCGGGGTCACACACTTATGTCAGACGTGATTGTAGACTTCATAAAGAGTCTCACTCAATTTCCAGGGTAGAATCCATCACGCATTGCACCGGCACACACACACCCACGCGTTTATTGTTCGATTACGTTCAAAAACGCATGTTTTGTTATGCATAAGTGTCTGGAAAAAAGGCGCGTAATCGCGACTTGCGACTTTTGGTTATCAGGACAACAACAACTACCGGATACAACAAAATGGCGTTGTGTCCAAACACCCGCGCTTGATCAAGTTGAAAATGCCGGAATACGGCGTGTTGGAAAGATCGACTGACTGGCGGGGTCTGCGGCCCTAAGTGGTTTCGACGTTAAGAACAAACTAACAGAGAGAGAACGAGAGCGCGCGCGCAAGAGTGAGCGAGAGGGAGTGAGAGAAAGAGGGAGGAAGCGTTGTGAGAGTAACAGAGAACGATTGAGGAGAAACGAAATCAAGGGTGGGGAAAGGCGAATAGTGGGAGAACAAGGGTGACAGGGAGAGAGGGGCGGTTCTGTCAGGAACGTACGCAGGGGGGTGTTATAGTGCCCCAAAGGAGACGGCGGGATACGGGAAAATGAGTTATAATATTAGATTCTCGTTTTTTATCATTTTTATAGGCACTGGAGAATATTGAAATTGAGAGGGGACCAATTGGAAGCGAGCGCGGAGTCACGTGGACGTCAGGAACGTACCTAGGTCTTAGATTCAGGGCTTTGTTTACGTTTACCTCATGTTAAGATAGTGTTTACAAAATTTTCAAAACGGTCCTAAACTTAAAGGTTGACTAATTTAATTTCTATTCTATTTGAATTTGATTTATGATTGAAAAGTTCTGAATGTTCAAATGAACGAATTTTTGTATTGATTGTATTTATAGCTATAAAAAGTTTTTGAATATTGATTTATTTACATTGAAAATAATAAAAAATGAAATAAACTTCTAATCCTTATTGTTATTTTTAGTTGGCACAATATTTCTGGATAAAATATAATTTGAAAAATATATTTCGTTCATTTGAACGTTCGCAATTTTATTCACATTTTAAAATTTTGAAGGTTTTTCTGAATTTTTAAAGATTTCATGGAATTTGATTAAATTTAAAGAGATTAATGATTTTGAAGATTTTCATGAATTTTCAAGGATTTCCAAGTAAAAGTAATTTCGTTCTTGTAAAATTAAATTTGAAAAATAGACACTACGAATTATTAAATTAATTATTTAATCAGTATCTAATGAGTTTCATTGGATACTTTTTTAGTTTGTTGAATCTTGGAAGTTCTGGAATGTTCAATTTTAAGTGTTTTATTTTATAAAATTGTAAGTATGAAATGGCTCAGATTCGAAAGCTTTACTTAAATGGTCGAGTGCAATTTGAATCAAACTTTCATCAAAACGAATGGACGCGCTAAAATTTTAATTGAGGATATGGGACTTTTTATACTTTTATTGTAGCAGGGTAGAAGTAACTTTTTGAAATTATCGTCAAAGGGGGTTTTTTGATTTTAAAGGAGGACGAGAAACCTGAATAAAATCCCAAATGAAAATTTAATATCGAAATTATTATTCAATCTAAATTCAGAACTATCAAATTAAGAGAAAATAACGTTTCATAATTTATATTTAGAGCGCTTTTATATACTCTACGGTAATAAAGTTAAACTATTTACTAAATGACTTGCAGTAAACCAGCAACCAGAGAAAAATTTTATTTGTCTTTGAGTTAAATGAAATTTTATTTTTTGTAAATAAAAAAAATAGACTTTGCTTCAAATAAAAGAGCCGAATAAACTTTTTATTTGATGCAGTTTTTACTTTTTATGTTTGATACAATTTTTATTTGACATATATTTTTTATTTGAAAATAAGTTTTTATTTATTTGACATTTACAATTAAAATTTAGTAAACTAGGAGAGAAAATTAAGTTTGTTTAATTTCAATAAAACTTTCTCTGTGTACCGTATACTGTATAGTTTAAAACTTTTTATTTTTCGAGGAATGTTGGTTAATGTATATATTACACTCAGAAAGAGTTGTCCCTGTTTCATAAAAATTTAGATCGCAATCAGCATCGTTTAGATTATATACTTTGTCACTATTGCACTCTAACAAAACAATATCTATCACTAGAAAATCGATATTACATCGTTAAAAATGTTAAAATGAACATCATCTACATAGACTATAAAAAAGTAGGATAGTAACAGTGCTCTCAGATCGAACTAGAAATTTACTCCCTCCACATCTACTGTTTTATCGAAAGAAAGTAACTTATTAAATATAATGTGGGAAAATTTTATAATTCAGGAAAATAATTAAAAAGAGTAATAATTTCAAAAGTTTGCCAAATTATATTTGACAAATTGCTTTTTTTCTATCAAATAGTGGATGTGGAGGGAGTAAATTTCTAGCTTGATCTAAGAGCACTGCATAGTAGAAACCATTTAAATCATATTTTATCAATTTGGCTAAATTAAGAATACCTAAAGGCAAAAATACGAAAAGATATAAATAGAAGCTGTTTGCAAAATTAATATTAAAGAACAGATACCCAAAAAGCTGTAAAATAGACATATGTAATCATACATAAATATGCAGATACCATTGAGCAACATCGATATTTGAATAACTATTGAAAACCTAAGAATTTTGTGCACGATTTTAAATTATGATTGCATTTACCACAAGAAATGTTTACCGCCGGGGTAAAAAATGAAAAAACGCTCTATAACTCAACTTTGATGATACTATAATGAACATTAAAGTCTTCCAATGTCCACTAACAGTCATTGATCCCAAATAAATATTCTATTTAATTATCATAAAGGCATTTTGAAGCCTCTTTTAATAATGAAAGATCCTGACCCTTTTCTCATTTACAAGATCGTCTTTTTTTACCATATTAAAATACCTGAAGAGGAAATTTATAGTTTTCTTCACTAAGAGCCTGGGAGATATTTCAGGCATAAATTTACGTTATTAACGAAATTCCTTTTTAGCTAAAAGCTTTTCAATTCACCCTGGGGTTGCGGGTTTCTCCACTAGGAGCTAAAGTATCGGCAACATTCGGTTGTTTTCGGGTGAACAACACGCTTACCACGGGAGCTTGCAGGGGTTCGGTTGTAGGGGCTTTGCCTCGCTTTCGGTTCTTCGTTCGTTTCGTCTCGTCTCGCTCGTCTGTTCCTTCGGCTCGTCTGTTCGCGAGGTTTAAAGAATTTGCAAAAATCAATATATTCTCGCACCATAAAAGAAACTGCAAAAAACCAGCTGGCCTCATCCCTACCGGACTCGGAGTCTCTTTGTCGGTTGTTCAGATATTTTTTTTATTCAAGAAACCGAAAAAGGCTTTTTTTCTTTTAAAAGACTGCGGGAGAAGAGAGGCGGTACCGACGATACGAGTCCGTTTGTTTTTCTGAAGCAGTGTTCTTAGTAGGAAAAAAAAATTAAAAAAAGTTCTGGAACTGGATACACGAGAAATGCACAGGGGTTGCTTTTCAAAGAAATTGGCGGCAAGCGTCGTCTCAGAAGCGGTTAGAAGTCACTCTCGTATCGATCCGCGGAATAAAGACGAGGTTGACCATTTCGCTTTATTTTTAATTAATTCATGAGAATAATTATTTGCTTTTTTATGATGTTTAAAATTAAAATTTATTCTCACTGGCTTGATTAATAAACCACATTAATCTAATTAACTAATTTAAGTAAAAACGCGACCTCTTTATTATTTCACTCGTGTCGCAATTTTATTTTCATTTAAATTTTTTAATACTGCAACTCTTAAGTAGAGAGAATTTTGCTTCTTCGAAAAGTCGACTTCCGCCGCTTTTTTTTTTTTATCTGACTTCGCAAATATATGTTGATGGAAATGATGTCATGAATTATACACGCGCTCGGTGGAGAAGAAAGTTTTTTTAACTTCAGGAAATGGAAATTCAAATAAAAATCATGATTCTCCTTCCAGTTCTCCTAATGGCATTTTTAAAGATTTTGTGAAGCTTTTGGAGGAAGGATGGAATGCGAAAAACGTTTAGAGAAATTGGGTTACATAATTTTTGTCTTGCGTAAGAATTGTATTGAATAATTTCCAAGCGGAAAAATTCGAGGGCACACGTGATAAGCATTTACTTATTTCCCTCTATCATGGGATGAAATTTGTTACTCTGCCCCCTCATTGCTTGATCATTTTCTCTTTAAGTGACGCACAAGGGTTAGGCAACGTTCAACAAATTGCATCTGCATTGGTCTTTCTAATGAAATATTGTACGAGCAAGCGAGTACACAAAGGATTTTAATATTGAATGCAAAAAAAGGAGAAGCAAAATGTTCAAAATAATTGTTCAGTGATTTAAAAAACTGATATTATTATATATAATTAAACAAGTTGAATTAGTTTATTCAATTAACTGATAAAACGACCTTAATTCAATTTAAGGGCGTTGGATCCAAGTGTTAAACTCAAAATTCCATTCTCCATTTTACTCAACGAAAATTATAGGCAAATATTTTTTCATTCTGTAGCACTCATCTTTTTTCAAATATAAGAATTCGTACAGAGCAAAAAAATATTTAATTTCGATACTTTTTGCATAAAACGAAGAATTAAAAATCTGACTTCAAAATTCAATATTTTCATTTTACTTAAAAAATATTTGAATTAGGTATTTTCTCGCTCTGTATGCATAATTTCAGTTAAAAATTGATTAATTCTACAGAAGGAAAAAATTCCAATTTTAATATATCTTAATTAAAATGAAAAAATCGAATGATTAGATTAGAACTTGGCTCCAACTCTCTTAATATTAGATTAAAATTTCAATGAATGTGGGATTTTAAGAATAATAGCTAAAATATTATATAAGTTACAAAGTAACTCGATGTCATAGAGATGTATGTAAGCATATTTAGAAATCAATAAAAGAGAACCCAATTTGCGAGTGAATAAATCTCATTTAAAAAATAGAATTATAATCTTGGAAGATATTTCAAATTTCGAGAATTTCTAATGATTGCGTATTAAATTGAATGTACACATTGCACATATTAATGTTCACTGTGGAATATATGTAGTTGCAGAAATAAATGCATATGTACGTTAAATTTAATGAACATGACATTAAATTTAATACGCCATACACGGAAAATACTGACAGTGCGCATAAATTAGGAATGTTTTCAAGTGAATAATTTATGAGTGAAAATTTCTTTCTATAATAAGCAATCTGAAGATTCTAAAAAGTTATATTTCTACTTTAAAAAAGAGAACATGTAAAATTTACGCTCTAATTGTGCAAAATCACTTTTTCATCAAGTCATGATCGAGTATGCGTAAATTCGCATCTTTCGTCTGAAATACACAAGCCATTCTCGTATGTCTGATTCAGGCACAAGAAATGCCTTTTCCTCCGCATTTTAGGCCTAAAGTGGGAGAATTTCCGCTACATAGCATCACCTCACGTTTCTCTCACTCCCCGTATCTGGCCTTCCCGGTAACACCCCAGCGCTGACCTAGGTCAACGCGATGCGCCTTGCGACGACTGGATTAGAATACCTTCGAATCGTTGATGCTAACACTCTTATTAACTTTAACCCAGTTTTAATTTCAGTAAATCTATATATACATATATACAACAATAAACTCCTATTCAAACTTCACCAAAATCCGATTTTACTTCATAAAATATCACTTATGCACTGAGAATGACGGTGCGAACTCTATATATGAAGGAATATTGCGAAATGGGGGAGTTAAGCACTCAACGCGAAATCAATGTCGGCCTGAAGCAAAATACATTCAACATTGAACATTGCATTGGAGTGAAAAATTGAATGATCCTGGATCCTTTCAATTCGGATTATGTAGTATAAAATATACATAAAGGGAGTGATTTACCGATTATATAAAAGGGAATAAATTAACAAGCAAAGGGTTAACACCTACAAGCATATCTGCTAGTGTCCTAAATTCTAAGAAAGCCTCGAGGATTGTAAGCTTGGACTGGTCTAATAAATTGATATCTCAGTCGGTACTCAGGTAAACAGATACTCTTATAGGGACTTTTATAGGTAAGGGTAGTATCCAAGACAATTCTTTGTTACTTGGTTTATCTCGGTAGAGTTCAGCGGGGTGGCGTAAAGGTGGACGTGCATTCTTGGTGTTATCGATGTTGCAATGGCTGCATGGTAGTAAGAAGAGTTTTCGATTACCTGTTCGCAGAACTCGACATCGTCGGGCTCAATGCGCCCGAGCAGCAGCTTCCGATTTCGATAGGATGCACTCGGGACCAGATGACTCCTATCAGCCAATCCGGATGTACGTTGCAGTCGTTGTACACGCTGTGATTGGCTGAGACTCGACTCGAGGCTGATATGCCTTTTTCCTTTCCAGTGAGCCCGGACGTCGTGCAAACCTCCGTGAGCCACGGAGAAGATCTTGTCGCAGAGTGCACAATATGCTTTGTGATTGTCTCCGCGCACCGGTGTCAGCCAACGCTTAAATTGACGATGTAACAACCACGTTCCTATGAATTTGCACCGTCGGCGACGAATTCGTCGCGTTGATAAGGCTTTTTTAACGGTCACTACGGTTGATGACATATCTGTGTTACCGTGGCAATTGGGCTTTGCAAAATTATCTATATTTGAGAAACAAGATAACACGTTTCGACTCGTTCGATCAAGTGATTGATTAGTATGGCTTACGCAAAGAGTGTGCGTATCAATGAACTCTAATTTTACTATTCATAATTCGGTTTTAATTAACGTTCCTTTTTTCAACTTCCAATTCAATCTTCTAATGTTGTAATCTTCAATTGTTGCTGTTTGTTGAAACACCAATTAGTATATCACGATTATTCGATAATAGATACGAAAATAGGAAGCCGGTTGCAGTGTTGTCAGATAGGAATGGTTACTGACCGAAATTACTTAAATAAATGTATCTTTATCTTTACAGTGGTGAAAGAATTTAAATATCAACGAATTAGAAGTTTGGCTTCGAATTAGATTAAGAAAAAGTAAGAATATCTACTGATTTTTTTGAATATTCTATCATCTTTTGTCTATAGATTAATTAATTAAAAATGGGCATTTACTGTTTAAAATGAGTCTCTACGTCAAATATTTGCCTAATTCTAGAAAGATATTTTTTCTTAATAGTTAGCTTTTTTATTAAAAACATTCAGAAATATGAAATTGTTCTCGAGATTTACTAAATTAACGGCAAATAACCATACCTATGCCAAATTAGACACTTTTCCCTTAGATTCAGGATTTTTATTTGACAAACTGTAAGTAATTTGAGATTGATTTGGAACTAATTTTGCCAAAATAAAAAGCTTGCTCTTTTTGAATTTGGCGCCATTTTAGATTAAGTGAAAGAATTTCGCAAAATAATAAAGGAAAGAAAAACGTAAAAATAGCTATATAATTATACCTTAAAAGTTGTTTTTAAATAATAATGATAATAATATAAAAAAACAACTGAAATGTACGTATGAAAATTGGCTGAGAAAATTTAAATCTTTTCAAACTAAATTTTTAAAAATGGTTTCCGAATTGTTGGAGAATTGTACTGATTCCAGGGAGAAGTTGAAAAAATTATCTGGCAACACTGCCCAGTTGCCACTTTACTTCACAGATTCGTATTTAATTAGATTAGGATTTTGATAAATCATGTCGAAACTTTCCGCGCAATGAAGTTCCAAGGAAGTGAACCGACTAACCTCAAACTCTCTAATTAGGCTGGTCGATAGTTCATCTATGCCAGTGCAAGTGTTATCCACACGAATTTTCGAATTTGACACGTGCGAACTGAAGCACACTGGAAAATTTTCAGCGCGCACTGACTGTGCCCTTCAATAATGGAAAATATTTTCGAGAAAAAACGAGCTTTGCTACAATCAGGCCTGGTAAACTAGCTGCTTTTCCTTATTTTGGAACACCGTCAAACCCGGGGTTGGCGGGACGGAGGAGGAAATTCGGGGCAAAATTCCAACAAGTTGCGCAAAACGCAATGCGCAAAGGCAACTTTGGGGGCGTGGTATTCGCCCGGAAATGACCGATAATGCGATAATGAGCTTGCACTTCGCCCTTTTGATCTTCTTTTTCTTTTTTAATACCACTGATAAATAATAATTCAAAAAAAAAACTAGAATCGTTCACTCTGTCACTTAATTATTAATTTCAGAAAAAAATAGTACTTTCACTGTTTTTAAACCACTTTCTTGAACTCGTAACTTTTTGTTTACTTCCTGATTTCTCCGATTATTGGTTAATAAACGATACTTATTTGAATCCCCTCCTGTATGCTTTACTTTACAGATTAACACTTTTCGATTTTATAAGTATTTCATCCATAAAAAGATTTTTCTCTTGCTTGTCACTCTTTCATATCGGGCCGCGAACCTAACCTAAACTGAGCTTCGTTGAAAGTCAGCGGAAAGAAACGCGTTGCACCTTGAAAGCAATTTTTTATACAAAATAGTTTCGAATGTAGATTTCTACTTTTAGAGAGTGTTCATTGATTAAAAAAGTAAATGAAAAGTGTTCTTTTTTGTTACCAGCAATTTTTTTCGTGTAACTTGTGGAAGATCTTATAGTTTATTGTAATTTATTAAAAACGACTAATGAATAAGTTTAATATATTAACGTAAGGAAAAACAAAGTTTGACCTTGTTGACGTGGATTTCACTGGCATTCGTCTACTTAACGTGAAATATTTTTAGCAAAAAATAACGGTCATCGTTATTATCGTGGTTATTATCTATTATGGTAAGGGGTTCAAATTAATATGACCACTTTAACCTCGACTTTAATGACTAAGTTACATTTTTTAAACATTTATTTTATGAAATTCAGCCTGACATAATAATCAAAATTATAGTAACTAAAGATCGTAACGAAAACTAATACTAAAATCCAAATTCCATTGTAATTAACAAGTAGAAAAATACTTTTTCAAAATAATGGAACATGCTTCTAACCTTAAAAGATGTTTTCAGGATGTATCCGCGTTTTCCGAAGAAAGTTTCGATGTCAAAAACTGGATTAATAAAACTTTCGAATCTGCGGAAGCACAGGAAAATAAGGAGGTAAATTACCACTGTTTGATTGATTAATATAAATGGACATTAACTTTTTAACTATGTAAATATATTAATTTTGAAATAAACGGCGCATTTACACAACAAAGGCTGCACGTCCATTTGCATTATTAAATTGAAAAATGCTGCTCAATTGCTCAATTACATCCCGCTCCTTTTTACTTAAAATTTTTCCCATAGTCAACATAACAACTTAATTTTCCAATTAAAATTTTATAAATATCTATTAAATGTTTGTATTCATCGCGAGACTGAAAAGCCGGCTTTGAGAAATTATTTTTTTTTAAGAATCATCATTTTTGGTTTTAAAAATAAACTGAATTATGTTCACAGACTTTTGTCTCATCAATGGTAATGAAACTGCAATTATACGTACAGCAAGTAAATGGAGCCCTCGAGGAAACAAGTCAATCAGTTTTATCCAGCTTGCCAAGAGTTCTCAGAGATACTCAGCTTCTGCAGCAAGAAGCATTATCTTTGCAGGATAAAATGGTAGTTGTGAAGCAGGAAATCGCAAATGTGTGTATAATTAAAGATTAAATTAAACACTTCATATAAAAATAACTGTATACTACGTTAATTATGTTTTTTAAGGTGGAGAAAGACACAGCTTCCTCTATTGCAGTTTTGGAAAGAATCGACAGGATCAAGACAGACTTACAAACTGCTAAACAGGGACTACACGAGGCAGATAATTGGACAGTATTAGCAAATGATGTAGAAGAAGTAAGTATTTTAATTTAATAAATAATTAACTGCACTGATTCTACTTGATGATTCTGTACTGATTGCTTTTTTCATCATTTTAGATATTCGAATCTGGTGATATTGAAAATATTGCTAGCAAGTTGTTCAGTATGCAAAAGTCGTTATCGATGTTAGCAAATGTAGTTGATTACGAGGATAAAAAATTACAATTAGAGGGTTTAAAGAATAGACTTGAGGCCATGGCTAGTCCACGTTTAGTTCAAGCTTTCACTGCTACAAATGCAGGTAACATTTTATATCAAATCATTTTAAGAGACCTTTTTAGTTTTAGGACATTTTAAAGTCCTTTTTTTTAGAACAATCGAAGGTTTACGTCAATATTTTCAACAAAATGGATCGCCTGCCACAATTGCTAAAGTATTATCACAATTGTCTGAAAGCTTCCTTGAGCCAGGAATGGAGACGGACGATAGAGCTTGCTCAAGATGAGAATATTACGTACTGGCTTCATACGTTTTATGACAAATTATTATCTGTATGGCAAAGTCAGGTATTATTTCTTTTAATTACCTTTCAAAAGCCACTCTTTAAATATTAATTTCGATAATTTTATTTATTTAAATCTATTTTCAGGTAAAATGGTGCACTCAGGTTTTCCAAAACTTCTCGGTGGAAACTCTAGTTGAAATTTACACTGACTTGTTACGTAGCTTGGATCCAGGAGTTTTAGAGTGCATCGAAGCAGCTTTGAAACAACATACAAATGCAATGCAGTTAAATTTATTAATGGAGCTTAAACAAATCACGCGGCATTTTACTGTGAATTTGTATGGAGCGATAGAAACCTCGCAGAATAAGGTACCAGAGCAGAAACTTTTGCAGCTGGCTCAATCGATCTATCTTCCCTATGTTCCCTACATCATGAAATACAGTATTTACGAAACTGCTCAGTTGGGGCAACAATTGAATTCCTTGGATTGTGTACATGATGATTTAAGTGAAACAATTAATTTCCTGTCTCTCAGCATATCCAGAGTTTTGGATTATGCGAGTGAGGCGAACAAAAGATGTAAGCTTTTCACTGAAGGCTGTGGATATCCTGGTTTACTCAAGGCATTAAACGTAGGTTGAATTTTTATAATTTTTTGTAACTAGTAAAATAAACAACTTTATAAATATAATTTTTATAGGCATACTTTAATAATTATGTTGAAAAATACAAGACGGGCATCCGCATGTTGGAGAAACGAAAAGTTAAGCACGAAGATTGGAATTTATTCCAAATGTGTTTAACTCTGATGCAAACCATAGGAGAATTTTTAGGAAATGTTGAAAATTTTGAAAAAACATTGGCCATAGATATAATCGAGATGAGCAATAAGCTTCAAACTACTAATGGAAATGTCTTCAGTCAATATAAAATACTACTGTTAACAGCAGCAGGTCGAACTGAATTACAAAATCTTGTCTCAAGTGTCCAAAACGGTAAAAAGGCCCTTCGTTTATTCTTCCTAATTGTGCATTACTATTTTAATTATGTAATAACTAAAATTTTAATAAATGTTTTAGAGGATAAAACTGTGCTTGACTTTACAATAAAGTCTATTCATAAATTGTGTGCTGATCTGCATCGAACGACTTACGAGGTCATTTTTTCACCTATTTTCACGCAATTATTGCTTGTTCAAAAAGCACCAGCCTGGTCCTCGACTGAGAATAAAAGTGCAAGCATCACTTCAGATTTGCCTGATTATAGCTTTGCACCACAAGAATACATTACACAAGTTGGACAATATTTGATGACATTGCCTCAGCACTTGGAACCATTTTTATTGAGAGATAATCCAAGTTTAACGCATGCTTTAAAAGCAGCAGATCCTCAGTACAATCAAGGATCTACAGAATCTGGCTTTGCTGATATTTTGTTGGGAATCGTTGCAAAAGAAACTTGTCAAATGTTTCAGGATCAAACTTTGAATATTTGTGAATTGAATATCGCAGCATGTAAGCAACTTGCAACAGATATTGGTAAGTTCGCATCAGTGTTAGTAATGTAAAAAAAAAAAAAAAACTTAGAAGATTCCTTTAATAATTATTTAGTCAAAATTAAAGGCGAATTCTTAATTATTTTACAGATTATCTTGGCAATGTATTAGAAGAGCTGGGCCTCTCTCTGACAGAAAATTTGCAACAAATGGCTCAATTATTGAGATTATCACCCGAAGATTATCAAACCGGAACTTCCGGTTGCAACGCACGAGTTGTGGCTGCTGTTCGTCAAATGCGAAACATCACCTCCTCAGGTTAATATCATTCCATCTTTTTCAATTAATTATGTAAATATATAGCTTGATTGTTTGTACAGAATAAATAGGATTTAAAGCTTCTAATGTCAATTTATTTTAACATGCCATTACATTTTTTATTTCGTTTAACGAAATTATCTGTAGAATAATTTACAGTCTTATAACGAGAAAATATATAATTATGAACGACATTAACGTAAATAAAATTGACTATCTTGCGCACCGATACAAAATTCTTAAAAACTTTGATTTAGTAAGCTTTAAAGTCGCTAACTACTTAGAAAATTAATTTTAGAAAAGTTGCACGTTAATACTTTGCACATAATATAGATTACTTATCAAAACTGATTTACAAGATATAATTCCGAAGGTTACAAAAAAAAAAATTAATAAAAAACACAATTAGTAATCAGCTAGTTGAATTTTAGTTATTTGT
The DNA here is from genome assembly GCA_904066005.1 of Synergus itoensis. Classification (NCBI taxonomy): domain Eukaryota; kingdom Metazoa; phylum Arthropoda; class Insecta; order Hymenoptera; family Cynipidae; genus Synergus; species Synergus itoensis. The sequence goes on from CAJFCP010000089.1 coordinate 1,344,583, forward strand.
GCATATTTTATAGCTGAAGGTCAAATAATTTTTAATCTAACAATATTTTCCATGCTTAAAGAATGGACTTAAGTTCACATACTTTCTAGGAATATCCAAGCATTTTTAAATGCAATATATTCTTTACTGACTAGCAGTGTTATATTACATTCTTATATTCGTATAAGAACTAAATCACTGTATATTAATTTTGATTCTCACCATGATTTATAGTTTAATCACTTAAGTTATTTTGTAATATAAATTTTAAAAATATTTTCATCAGATACGAGTTTACTTTTCTTATTTACATTACTATATCTCTCACTTTTTTGACACACTCACAGAAAGCTGATTTTTGAAAACTCATTTTACATGATATAGATCAGTCAGTTAAGTAATAAGTTTAAACTTCAAAAGATTTTTAGATAGATTTTACGAGTTTAATATTTCTTCAAACACCTTATTCTTTGCATCAATAACAAGTCTGAAAAAAGATTAATTTATTCAATATGCTGGAAAAATTTATAATCATGTTTAAAAAAAACTTACCTGTCGCAGACAGACGTGGGAGAATCTTTTCCATTAAATTCTTGAGTTTGTCCTTTTGCTGAAGAAACAATATTTTTTATCCTTTTCATCCTCTTTTTCGCACTCGTTTTGTTTCTTGATTTAACAAGCCTTTGTATAATCAGTAACGATGACAAGAGATCAATCTGATACATGCCATTTAATTTTTAATTGTTTTTTTTTATCTTCTCGACTTAAGTAAATTTATTAAAATTCTAGAAAATTAGTCTACATACCGAGTTGTATTTTGAAATAGCTTTATTCAAGACCTCAATGCACAAGTCCTGAAGTCCTTTGCCCCGTAAAATGATTTTAATTATTTCCTCTGAAATAAAAGGAAACTCTCGATGAAATAGATCCACCGAAGTGATCTGTTTGCTACTCAGGAGCTTTTCAAAGTTTTTGCTAACACAAAATACAGCCGTGTTAAAAACCATTGTCATGTATCCCAAACGGAGAAGATCTCGATTCAAGGGATGGTTCATAATAAGAAATAAATTCTTGATGAAATCCTCGAGTGATTTCAAGTTCTGAAACAGTAAAAAAGCCACAATTATAAGAAGATAGTGATTAGTATTTAAAGTTAGAAACTTACATTCGTATACTTCTTCAGTAACTCTACAGGATATTTGGTCAAAGTGACCATCACAGCCGCAAAAAGAGAAGGAACCACCTTTATTAATTCGGTTTCCTCGTTACTAAAGATATCAGAACTAAATTGCATTAATCTTAATACAGTGACTAGAGCATCGTTTACAAAGACAATTCCACATTTTGCCATCAAGGATTTACAGTATAAAATTATGATTTCACAGCACAGTTTAGGATTTGCTTTGAATTGAGTTATCATTGTATTGCTGATCTCAAAAACACATTTTAATATACTTATAGAAAATTCATCAGTCTCAAAATCATTTATTCCAGATGCTCGAAGAACAACTTCACTGAAATAATTATTATATATTAATTTATAAATTAGAATTTCGGAACCTTAAGTGACTAAATATTAAAATATTTACTCTTGAGTCCATGTTACGATCCTTGAGAAATGCCTTGACGCACTGAATTTATCAGAATGATGTAGAATTGGTATTAGCGATATGTACTGTTTGAATAAGATTTTCATAACATCTTCAGGCAAAACGTAACTGTTCTCGTTATTACTTGTATAGCTGTTTTCTATAAGGGTTTTAGAAAAACTGAGATCTTCCCAAAACTCGATCATATTTTCGTGGTATTCATCTATGATGAAGGAATGGAATTCGCTTTGAAGAAAAAGTTGCAATATTCTGACACCTAGCTTAAACATCCTAATTTGCCTCTCAGTTTCAGATTTATTATTTGTTGTTTCAAATTCCATAACAGGTGTCTGAAAAGTTAAATAGGAATTCACTAAACTTGTTTAACGTGATTGTTTAATGATTGTTTAGTATAAAGGTTTATTTACCAGATTTTGCTGTAAATTCTTGTCGATTTTTAGCAAAGACAGTAATAACTTAAGTACACTCTCAAGTTTATTCCACTTAATCAGTAAATGTAGGATCGACAATATCGTACCGTCAGATATACTTGGATCAAATAATGTTCTCATGCACTCTTCAAAGAGTTCATCGCAATTCTCGACTAACTTTTCGGGTATTAAAGAAAGGAAAAATACGGCAGTCTCGTTTATTTGTTCATCCTAAAATTTGCGGTAATATTTATTTAGTGACTTTGGAGAAAAAACAAAGTGCAAAGTAAATTTTTTTTAATCGTACCTCGATCTTTTCTAATATATGGCGCATTTTCTCAGCGATTTTTGAATTCAACTCTTTCATTTCATCCTTGAATTTATCTTTTAAGAATTCTTCGCTGTTTACAGCGTAAAGAAGTGCACTCACATCGATTAGAATTTGAATAGTTGATAATTCATTAAAATTATGTTTCATCAGAAGATGATTTGATCTTTCTAAAAGAAAATTTTGAAATGAAATCACAAAAAATATTATAAAAGAATCTGAATTACAAAATATTAAGTTATCATGTTTACCATGTGAATCTGTTTCATTTTGCTCACTCGGTTTGTGTCTTTTAACTCGAACATCCTCGCTAATTTCCTTTTCAGATAATAATTCTACTTTTGGTGTTATTGCAGACAAGATCGCATTTACAAGTTTTAAAGCATTGTCTTTAGAAATTATTTCTTTCGAATATAAAAAGAATTTTCTTAGCACATTTATATTTAGTTGGCCGGTATCAATAATTTCAAGAACAGTACTCTCCACATTTTTTTCAAAAGAAAACCTAGTCCACAGTAATTTATGAAATAAGTCAATTGTTTTCTTATGAGGGTTCATCTAAAAATATTCAAAGAATATTATTTTTAAGTACTATTTTTAACCATTGTATCCAAATTAGTTTAGCTAACTTACGTCTAGGCATTCGACAATAGAGTTCAATGGCACGATATCCCAAATCTGTATTTTTGACCTTTTATCAATTTGCAGAAAGAGTTCCAGCACTTCTACTTGAACATCCATATTTGTATCATATATACTATCAGCAAAATTTGGTAAAATGCCTTTCAACTTTCCATCGCTTCGTGGATTATTCAAAAGCCTTTTTAAACCTTGGAAAACACTTTTCCTAATTTCTGGACAGCTTGAACTTTTTGTGTGTTCCAAGGCAATGTTTAACCATTCATCTATTAAAACGGACGGTATACTGATCCAAAACTTTTCTAAGATGTGAAACATCCCCTGAAGTCATCGAAAATTGATTATTTATAAAAATTTCATAATTCGCATTACTATTAAAGTTTTCAAGAAGATGTTATACCTTAAAAGCGATGGTAGAGACTTTCTCGCTTGAGTCTTTTAAAAGATTAGTTATTGCACTGTGTTGTTTTTTTAAATAAGATTTCTTCCTTAAACTATTGTCTGTTCTCAAAGTCTCATTAGATACGATCATTGGATAAGCTAAGAAAAGAACATCAGCCGCATTGCACCTAACGTAGCACCCAGGAGCCTAAACAAATTAGTTTCGATTGGGAAAATAGTGAATTCACATTATTTTTAGGGAACATACTGATGCATTGGTTTTAACTTTTTTAATTACCTCTAGATACCTCCATAATAACTCTATATATTGATCACAGATCATTCGCTTGACGGCACTGTTCGTTTGACTATGGAAGAACTGGAGCAATGTTAACAAGTTTTCGCCAAGTTTTCTTCGCCCATTAATATCCCTTTGAGCACGCAAACAATGGAAAATCAAATTTTTCAAACATTCCTCAACTGTTTCTCTGTTCTCTGTTGTACTTTGCCATGCGTTTGTGAGAATATCAGAATAAGCCTTGATGCAAATATTATCTGCAGTTTGCAGTGATACTCTAATGTTATTATAAACTCCCTATAGATAAATTATTAAAGTAGCATTAAATAGCATATTTATACATTACACAAATTATGTTTATGGCTAATTGCATACCATTATCCAATCATCTCCAAGTGTGAATAAATAAATCAATAATTCTCTTCCTTCTACGATTTCCAGAAGTGTTTTTTCTCGTACAAGTTTCATAACATTTTTAATATCTTTGAAAGATTTTAACAAGGGAATTGCACATTTGATATCGTTCAGTCTCTTTATATGTTGCTAGAAATAATTTGATCGTTATTCCAACCTAGATCATTACTTTGAGTTTATTAATCTTAAGATCTTAAATAAAATAAAATTAATTTACCAAAGATGTTTTTGCACACTCGGTTAAGTGTATCAATGCGTTAATGATTATATTTTCTCCAGAGAAGAAATTCAACTTCCAACACTCTTCGAGAAGAGTTGACATATTATCTTTCACCTTAAAATGTTTAAAATCCGATAAGTCATTATTTCACAGAATTAGGTAAGAGCAATTGAAGAATAAGCGAAGAATGAAATGAAAGAAACTAGAAATTATTGAGAGTTTTGCAAACCTCTTGCTCATTTATTTCAGGAAGTGCCAAGTGCAAAAGAATAAGAATATCTAGTAACACGTCAGGAATATCATCAAATTTTAATGTTTGCAATGCAATTTTAACAATAGAGTTGTAAATAACTGAACAGGTGTTATGTTCCTGGAAATAAGAGATTTTTTAAAACACTACATTTAAGAGAAAAATACGAAAAATAAGCTAATTTTTCAAATATTGAACCTTTGACCTTACAGTCGTTTCAGTTGACTTTGCTTGAAGTTTCGATAAGTTCTGAACTTCATTTAACAAATGTCTTATGGTATTCCATAGTTCGTTAAGCTCTGTACTAGATAATATAGTGATGTTATTATCGTTTTCTTCCTAAAGACATTAACAATAGCGAAAATTACGTTTTTAAATTGAATTAAATTTAAAACTAAATTTATAATTGGTTTATAGAGTATAGTATAGTATAATAAACAGTATAGTTATGGAAATAAAATTGTAAACGTTTTACCAGTTTTTTGCATATATTATGAATTTTCGGATAATCATTTTTGAGGATTTTTAGCAGTCTTGTTTCCAGCGTTTCTCTCTTATTATGCATATTTACAAATTTTCAATTACGGATTTTCAGTAATTACAATCATTGTTTAGCATTATTCTGTAAAATATAGAATTTCATTCTTATTACATACAATTTACAAAGGTACTAACTTAAAAATATAATAAAATTACTATCAGAAGTTAAATTTTTTTAATAATTCGCCTGAGTTTTTAAATATTTTCCAAGAGAATGATCTTCTTATCAACTTTCAAGGAAAAATTTGAACAATTAAACTTTTTTGGGGAAACAACTACATAATAACATATATACCGCCATTTTTTACGAGGTTATGTATAGTTACAATCTGTGATAATTATTAGGTTTGCGATGATCGCGATAATAACTAGAAATTAAGTACGACATTTTTCAGTATTGTAAAATTCAATTAAACGATAAATATCAGTTTAAACTATTTGGAAGAGTGATAAACAAGTGAATGCGATTATTTTTCATGGAATTTGCGTTCTACATACAAATCGCAAGCAAAACAAGTGTTTTAATATTTACCGATGGTAGTTTGTGACTTGCTCCATGTGATGTAACGTAAATGATAATTTACGCTTTTTAAATAGTAACCACTTTGTTTTTCCTCTACAGGTTCACACACAAAATCAAAATTCGAAGAATTTTTAATATGCATGTAAGAATCTTTATTTACCGGCAGGTTCGGTAGCCATATTGAATCCGCATAAAAATAACAAAAAAATTAATTTCGTCCTTAAAGTAAATAATTTTGAGAACTTTTTAAATTTTGAATAGTTCAATGTTGAGTTTTGACTTGAAATTTTTCAAGTCTTTTAAAATTATAGTTTTAAATTTCGAAAAAAATAAAAGAAAAACGAATACGCTGATGTTTGAAAATTGGTACCACTGCGTAACTTGTGCCAGTGGCCCCAACTGGAGCCCCGTACTCTATTGCGCATGCGTTGCACTCGCTATCTGATTGGTTTCTATTCGCGCGTAATTTGAAATGCATAATATTTTTTAGAATTTCAAATTGCGCGCGAATAGCAACCAATCAGGTATCGAGTGCGACGCATGCGCAGTAGAGTACGAGACTCGAGTTGGAGCCACTGACTTTTGCGCATGCGTGAACAATTGTTCCATTACAGCTTCCAGGTGAACACGGTGAAGCAAAGCATAAACGTTCAACGTTGTGTCGGTCAGTCACATTGCTGTGGATTAAGTACTTTGATAATATATCTTGGTTTTTTGAGAAGTAAGTATTCGGTGAATTGTGATTGTTCGCTGTTCAGCTTTTAACAAGTGCATCTGGATACGGTGTGTGAGTGTTGTGTATAAAAATAACGCATCCTCTTAACAATGTAAGTGTCGACTTTCATCTCATGCAAGTGTAAGAGAAAGCGTATGTGTCGCCGCATTGTTCCTGAAAAACCCGATTTTTGCTCTACTGTTGTTACATAAGGTAACAAACATTAATTACATCAACTTTGTTTCAGTGAATGCGATTTTTTCTTGGATAGTAACGGTATTTTGGTCTGAAACACATAAGTGTTATGTCCGTTCAACCAGCATGTCTCTTTGACCGCAAAATTTGTATATCATTTATAGTGCGATAACTTTGAGTCAAAACAGTATTTTTTGGTGATTTTTCATTTTTCAGAAGACGGTTTGTTGAAATTGTAAAGTATGTAAACTTTAGTCCTTTAGCAATCTGTTGTCCTCATTTGCTATGCGGAAACATAACCTACAATTTGCACATGTTCTAAAACCTCTAAAACATAGTTTTGCAACACTTTATGGCATTTCCCGAAATTTTAGGATACTTGTTTTCGTTGTATTTCAGGACAGAGAATCAGTTTTATAACTTGGAAAACAGTATTTTTGATTGTCTGATTATAAGTCTTAAAAACTTTATAGCATTCTTGAAGTTGGATTGTTGTGCAAGTAATTATGAAACCAATGCATGAGTAGGTGTAAAGGGTTTAAAGAATTCGATTAATAGAAAAGTTGCAATCTTTAGAATGAATTTGTTTCGTGTACGAATATCAATTATTAAGTATCATTATTTAAGACACTTAAATATTAATATGTAAAATTCCGTTATTAAAGTGACACAGTTTTAGATTATTTTTTCTTATAAATACAGATTTCAGTTCAATTTATTTATAAATATTTTGTTGTTACTCCTATTTTTCTTATTTTTTAATATCTGATATATTTTCCTTTATAATTTGAAAATTTACTGAACCAGGTATCAATTTTTGTCTTATTTGAGTTTCTTTAAAAAAATATATTTTTGAACTTCAAAATTAGGTAAATGATGTGTACCATGAAATAATTTCTATTTTTATTAGATAAATTGTGTTTAAGGACATGCTCTATGTTCTGGTGTGAAGTTTTTTTTTTCGGCGTTCAACATGACAAATGCAATGATACATCGCTATATAGTAAATTTGAAAAAAAAATACTAATACTCAAAATAAATATCATAACGCATTTTATTGTCTTATTTCCTATATTCCAAAATTTGAGAGCGATGTATCATTGCATTTGACCATGGTAAACATCGAAAAAAATTTGCACACTGAGAACATGCCCTTAATTTTAAAATATTAAAACAAAAAATTAGATTTCGATTACTGTTTATGCCTGCGTTTTATCTCAAATCTTGATAAACCTGCGAAGCAGTGTGAAATGACAAACTCTGAATGATTAGTCATCGAAAGCACGAAAGTAGAAGCTTTCTTATAGGAGCACTTTTGATGTTTCAAATCCATGAAGCTTGCTACTTGCTCGAAAGGTTACATTATACTTAAATCTTAAGCCGAACAACTTAGGGAGGTATGAAGTCGGGCAATAGATTCTCTTGAGGTCTTTTTCTACCTGGTTTCCTTCCAAGTCTCTAAGTAATCAATTGACACCGTATTTACTGCTAACTGCTTCTAACTTACCCTAGGCCCCTATGTCCTAGGCCATTATGATCTTGGCTTGGTCTTGACTTACTTGTTATTACTGTCGAAAGAATTTACTACACTTGCCAAATTCACGACATGACTGAAGTTTTGGAAGTTCAAACGAACGAAATTTCAATGTTCTATTATAATTTTTTTTAAATACTGCATGTGACTTATCTTAAGTTACAAAAATTCAAATGGATAACGTTAATTTGAATGTTCAGAATTCAAAGTGCAATAATCGACAGGTAATATTGCAAATTCATTTTTCAGTCAAATGTAAACCAGGTTTGTTAGTTTACAATGCCCTTTTAATTTTAGACGTTGTTGTTTCTTATTCACATTTATAAAAGAGTTCAAATTTGACAAATATTTCATTTATTTATGTTTTATATTTACACAGCTACTGATATAAAATCCAAAATGGAGACTGGATTTTTAAATTTTCATGATGAACAGCATTTCTCTGATTTCTCCATGTTGGTGGATGAGGTAAGGCTTTTAAACGTTTTAAACTGGATTTTTATGAAAATTGTAAAAATGTATGCTTCGTCTCTAAATGTCATAGAAAATTATGATTAGGGTGATTAAAGAACTTGATTAAAGAACATCAATTTTTTCCCTTTATTTATTTTGAATTATTTAAATTTATTTCCTTATCCTAATTTTAATTAATTTTTTACTCTAATGTTTTCGTACCGATTTGGTAGTCCAATCTGTTCTTACAGAATGATTTATTGGATCCGTCTTCAAGTTCATTAAAAGTGGACGGTGATTTTGACTACATGGAACATCAAATGGATGCAAATGCATTATGGGGCACAGAACAAGAGTATGTCAATTATTATTTTTAATTAAATAATGTAACTTAACTCGAAAAATTATTGACGTCAGATTTACAACTAAATATTTGTTTTTGCAGACTTAATGGTGATATGGCAGTATTACCGGTTTCAGGAGTTTCCTCAGTGTTTCCAAAAATGGAGAACATTAATGAGGATTTCGCCAAAGTTCTTACTGATTGGCAAGATCACATAGGTTTTCTACAGGTCGGGTAGATGGTCTATCAAACTGAAGTAAATATTTGTCTGTATTCACAGTTTTTCAGAATGAAACGTTTTATGCTCTAGGCTTGTGAAATGGAGGAAGATATGGGTGTCTTAACCATTGGTCCGCCATCAGACTGTATAGAACTTCCAGAAAATATATTTGAAGACGATTCGACGGAGCAATTCAATCCACACACAACACCCGAGAAAAAGAAAATTGGTATGCATTAAAAGAAATATAAAATGTATTGCAGGCTTCAAACTACCTTACTTTTCCGCATTTGATTACTTTCTTGATACGAAGCTGCTTTTTTTTATTACTTTCTTCGTGATAATGGTGCTTCTATAGAAACTAAATTTTTAGTATGATAATTTTAGGTGAAAAAAGTCTGAAAAAGTCACCGGACAAAGTAAATTACTCTTTAATGGGTCAAAGCGAAACTGCAGTCAACATGATTGTGAAGAAGGAGAAACACAACAAGGAGATCATTGACAGCAAAATGGAACGCAACAATTTAAGTAAGAAGTGCATCAAAGTTGAAATCAAGGAGGAGATCAACTACGTTGAGAATTTGGATGAAGAAAATTTGTTTACTGATTCCTTTGATCCAGAACTTACAGCTGGTAGTTATATTTTTATTTAATATTCATTTTTAAAATATTTTTATATCAATCTGAATCATTATTTATATCATATTTTTTATTTCATTTATATCATTATTTATTATTTATTTGACACATTTTGTTTAGTCCTGGAGGCTGGAGACGTCACTAGTCTACTGGAACAATTCGAGGCTTCCGAGGTAGCCTCTGATATATCAAACCAAGAATCTCCATTGCAAAATGAAGAACTTGAGCAGATTCAGAAACAAGAACAGAGCCAGGAGGAGGTAAAACTCCCGAAGCAGACAATACCGAAAGTTAAAGAAGAAATACCACAACCTTCGACGAAAATTCGAAAAACTGTAAAAAGATTATCTCAAGCGAATCAAATCCTCCAGATGAAACCGATAAAATCCGAAGAATCGAAGTTTCACCAGGACATAAAAAATTCCTTACCCAAAGAAGTCATTGATAGGATAAAGGTAATTGTGGAAATATATTAAAATTTCATTTCATGTTCTAATAAAATGGCAAATCTTCATGGAAGTTCTGTGCCATATTCTAGGCTTCAGGGCATAAGAAAACAATACCAATCATACCAGCATTACCAGACAAGAAAGTATCCACCCGTTGCAAGGGAACCAGGTTGCAAGATGCAGGGGCAACACTCTCTCGAAACAAGCTCTTGAAAATAGTAAATCACGTTTATTAAATAGAAGTTTCTTTATGCATCGAACTTTGGAAAGAAAACTATACATTTTTAGAGACCAGAAAAAAACCGAGATTTTTTTTCTAGCATTTCAAGTAATGTTTCAGTTTTTCTTCATGTATTTTTATTTATGCAGGTTGCGAACAACGGAAGGATGGAGGGTTCTGTTCAGTTGGATCACGATTACTGCAGCAATGGTAACTTATCCAATCCAAAAAACAACAAAAAATCCAAAAGCAAAACAAACAAAAAATCCACAGCGGTGACTAAAGTTACTAAAAAGGATGTGATAGAAGAGTCTCCTGGACCTACTCAATTGAATAACGATGCATGGGTAGACAGTAATTCGAGAAAAGACAGTGGTTTGGAATCTGGAGATGTCAGCGATTCAAGTGAAGATCCCACCTCTGTTAATTTACCAAAAGTGAAAGAATTGCTTACCGAAAATATTAAACCGAAAGAATGTTCTGTAAAGGACTTAAAACAGAATTTTGAAAGCAAATCTGCGATTAAAATAAACCCGTCTGTACCTTTGAATAAACCACTTCCAGAGATGAAGATTCGATCTGCTTTAGCTACGAGTATTCTTCAATTGCGAAAGGGAGTTTTAACAAAAACGAAATCAATTGAAGGTACTCAAAAAATGGTTTCTGTGCTCAAGAAACCTCCACTAGCGTCGCAGCCTCCTCTCATATCTATTAATCCGAACGAAAGCATTGTGACTACTACTAACAGCGCCAATAACGAAGTTCAGAATATAATTATTCAGAATACAAACTTTGACTCTCAGGAGGATTTGAAGAAGCCGCCGCGAAAGAAGCTAAACTTGGCAGAATATAGGAGCAGGAGAGATTTAAATCGAAGTGATAATAGCAGAACTAGTAGTCCTATACAGCCGATGACTTTAATCTACATACATCATGCGTCCACAACTACTAATCCGATTCAAGGAGATCTGGGAAGTCCTATCTGGTCAGAGAGAGAAATTGTCTCAGTTTTGAAACCGAAGTTTGATGTTGAAGATGAGAAAGTCCGGTCGAAGCCACAGGTTCGAGAAATTTCGACGCAGACGATTGAAACTGTTTTCAGTCAATTCTCAAGATCAACAGAATTGGGCAGTTCTTTGGCGATCAAAAATCCAGTTGAGAGTAAACGTCCTGTTGAGAACAAACGAGTAATTGAGAGCAAACGATCTGCTGAGAACAAATTACCTATTTTGAATAAACGACTTGTTGAAAATAAACGACCAGCAGAGAGTAAACAGTTAGTTGAGAGTAAACAATTATCTAAGAGTAAACAATTAGCTGAGATTAAACAAATAGACGAGTACAAACAACCAGTTGATAATAAACAAATTGAGAGTAAACCGGTTGAAAATAAATGTCGAGTTGAGAAAAAGATTCCAATTTTGGACAAACGTCCAATTGACTCTAAAAATTCAATTGAGAGTCAGAATTTAACACCGATTAATCGGTCACCTGTAGTTAGTGAAGATAATGAAGTATCTATAATTGAGAGTAGCTCATCTCCAAAAATTAGGAACAATGAATTTATAAGGTGAGTTTTGCTGGCATAATATATTTGGGCCTCACAATTTGATCTCATTTAACCTTTTTCAGTCACCAAAAATTTCTTGCATATTTTTTCTGTAATAGAATTTATGAGAATTAGGTCTATTTTATTTTAATAAATGACATATTAATCATTATTTTATTTACCAATTTCAGAGTTAATAGAGAAAATAGAAGACAGAGAAACTACAAGCGAAGAAGAGAATCGTCCGAGTCAAGTCGTTCTAGATCACGAAGTAGGAGTAGGAGTAGAAGCAGAAGTAGAATTAGGAACAGAAATAGAAATAGAAATAGAACCAGGAGTAGGAGCCGATCACGCAGAAGGACTCCAGAACGTCGCAGAAGAATAAGCCATCGTCGCAGTTCCGTGAGCTCCAGTAGCAGCTGGTCTTCCCGCTCGTACGCGAAGTCTTCTTCCAGTTTCAGAACGAGATCTCGATCCCGTTCAAGGTCTTCCAGATCTTCTCGATCAAGGTCACGATCGAGATCAAGGCTTAGGTCTAGATCATCCTCTAGATTCTCCAGTTGCTCGAGGTATGTAAAATGTGTTCAAGATATATTTAGAAATTCATTATAAGTTCAGTAAATTCATGCTGGTTCAGATTGCATTTTGACACTTTTAACTCAATACGTTTTGTATTTTATCAATCTTTACGCTATGTATTTATTCCGGAAGATTCTATGTCAGTTTTTGTTGTAACTAGCATGAAATTATTGTCAAAGAGATACTCGTCATCGTACACGATACAACATTATGATTGCGATTTTAGAAAAAATGACCAGAAAAAGCTTTTTGTATAGCGTTATTAGTTAAAAGTTTTTATGTGGTCAGATTTATTTCAAGGGATTTAAGTTTCGGAGGTATCGCGTGATTATAGGTTGTCGTCTCGCTCCATTTTCGGAAGGAGTAGATGGTCAGGTCGCCAAAGCCGGGAGAGACGCGAACGGAAGCGAAGTTATGATAGGAACAGACGTCGCTCCTCGAGGAGTAGTAATGACTACAGAGATTGGAGGAGGTAAACGATATGTTTACAGTCAGCAGACAATCAAAAGTTCACCTTACTGAATATCAGGGATCGTTACCAAAATGAAACGAAATTTCTTATTCATAAATTAATCAAAAATTTATTCCTATAGTTTATTATTTTGTTTTTATATCAAGAACCATATAAAAATTATTTATAGTTCCATTCCATTTTGAAGACTGAAATTAATCTTGTCAAGTAATAAATGAAAAACAAATTTCGTGATGATCCTTGTCGAGGGCTAAGTTCTTCGTCTCTGAACTTACAATTATTTTTATATATATGTATGAATTCTGCTTCACGAAATGTTTTTTGATTTCTGAAGTGTTTTATTTAAAAAATTTAATTTTATTCAGAGACGAAAATTAAAGCCAAAAATATGGAGATTGACCATGTTTACCATCCATTTGATTGTTATAGTGGGTATAACAAATTCTTCTGATATTGTGTACATGATTAACAAAGTTTTTTTTTTTTTAGAAAATGATTGGGGCTTTGTAAAGTTTTTTGTTTTAAATCAAATTTTATTTTAGATCTTCTTCGCGTTCGTACAGAAGACCCTACGATGGCTGGTACGACAAGGAAAAACAGAAGCAAGTCGAGGAACGAAGAGTAGTTTATGTTGGTAGACTCGAAGAAAGTATCACGAAAGTTGATTTGAGAAGAAGATTCGAAGTTTTTGGTCCGGTTGTTGATATAAGTGTTCATTTTCGAGAACACGGGTAAGTTCTTTCATTTTTTAATCCGAATCTCGAAACTTTTTTTAAAGTCTTTGAAATTATGAGTCCCGGATAAATGATGAAAAATGTTTTATTATTTTTTCAGAGATAACTATGGATTCGTTACGTTCGCTTATAAAAGCGACGCATATAGGGCAGTCGAGCACGGTAACGATGATCCATCTCTGCCACGATATGATTTGTGTTTCGGAGGTCGCAGAGCATTCTGCAAAGTGAAATATGCTGATCTTGGTAAGCAAAAAGTAGTAACATAACAAGTTACAAATTATTTTCGAAGACTGATAATTCCATTTTCAGTATTAAAACATGTGTCATTACTTTTATGTTACAGATGGAATGGCAACTGGTTCTTTGAGTGGTGGATGTAGCAGTAGAAGTTTAATGCAGCCCGTGGAAGAAAACACTTTCGATCTTTTACTGAAAGAAGCACAAGCGAAACTGCGGAAACGAAAGGTTTGACATTTGTATTGTCTATTAATTTTAAATATAATTTAGCAATATGTATTGTTGATGCCATTAAGAATGAACAATGTGAGAAGTTCTTAAATAGTAAAAAGAAAAAGAACAGAATCGATGATCGTAGGATAGCGTCAATCCTACATTAGACAGAGTAATGAAATATATTATCAAGGAGCAAACAACTATTCGCTTTAATACTTTGGTGCAGAACTCGCTTCGACGATGATTTATCGATCATCTTTAGGTTGATTTTTGTAAATGTAAAACGAGTTAAGCCGCATCATACTTTTTTGCCGGTACGTCTCATATTTATGTGCTTCATTTTCAACTTTACCTGTGCGATCCTTTCACAAGCATGAGATACAAGTATGCATTTTTTAAATCCATTAACTCATCCCATTTTGTTGCTTCTGCTCTTTTCACGGTTCACAATTTGCTGGTTTTCTTAAGTCCTTTAATAGTGAAAAAAAAATGGGAAAAAATATCTTTGCTCAAATAAAGTAAAATCGTTAAAAAAAAATGTAAATGTAAGGAAAGTTGAATTTTAATTGCTTGTTTACCATTCGAGAGACTCAATTAATACTAAGGAACTAAATAATTTTAACCATTTTTGTTCATAATAGTCATACCATAGTGAATAATAAAGAATTTGATAGAATTATCTATTACTGCCATGAGTTCAATGCTACAATTTTGAAATAGTCACAGATAATTTGAGTATTTTCTAATGGATTATTTACCTTTAATGTAAAATGTAAATAGGCAACTATCCAATTCCACGTATTTTTGAGTCAGCATTTTCACAGTGGAAAAATTAAATATTTTTCCTAGAAACTTTAGTTAAAATAAAAGCAAAAAAGAGTAACCAGATTTTTCTGATGCAAGAGTTATGCATATTTCCAAATACTTTTAAAATACTTGTCAATTATACAAAATGTTTGATTTTTGTAGTACTCTTGGTTATTTTAAAGTTTAATCGCTGACATTGTTTTGTGATGAAGGTGGTATAATTGCGAAATAATGCAATGAGTTTGATGAGACTGAGCGGAAAGGGAAATAGCGTCAAAGTAATTCAAACTTCTGATCCTTTCCTTTCATGCAACCAAAATAATGCTACATTTTTCCTACTCAAATAGAAATAAACGATTATTTCGTTTTGCCAAAAATAAAAAAACTGAAAGCTAAACTAACGTTTTCGAAGTAGCAAATAACAAGTTTAATGTGTCACTTGATTTTTTTGAACTTGTTATGCTTCGAATTATAGTAAAAAATTCTGGAATCGTTTTTTAAATAGGGTCGGTGCACCTGTTTTGGCCACCGTAAGTCCTGTTGTGGCCACCATCAATTTTCGTAATTTATTACGATTCCGTTGGCTCTATTGCATTTTATCAAACGCAGTTTGATGGCTCGTCAAAAAACTGCATTCGTCAACATGCAGTAAAGCCAACGGAACCGTAATACATTAAGAAAATTGTGATAGTGGCCATAATAGGAGCAGTGGCCAAAACAGGTGCACCGACCTACATCCAGAGAAATAGATGCGAGGAAAACAATTTAGGTATTGCAAATTTCCATAGACTGCATATTCACAATAGACTTGAATAAATTCAACTCTTTGTGATGTAACACGTTAATTGCCTAATTACGTTTTCTATATCTATTGAATGAGGGACAGTTATTTAGAATGGGACGATTATGAAGTAATGTAATAATTATTTTTTTTTTTTTAACGAAATCTATATGATTTATTCTATGATTATGACGTACTATATGGCAGTTAATGTGTTATCTGAGATTTATGTATAAGGTCGTGCAGTCACGCTTATAAAAATTTAAAAAAAAACAAAGTCTGTAATTTAAGTATGTTCATGAAAGCAAGACAGCTGCTATTTGCAGAAATCCAGTATGGGATCGATTTTCCATATGAATTTAATTTTCAAAATGACTTTTAAGTAATTGTGATTTATCAGTTTCCTTGGTTATAATTAACAATTGACCTAAATGTATGGATTGTCTTGCGTGTCTTCTTTTTTTTATATAACTATATTAATTATAATAACACCATTAAGCTTAGTAATTGAAGTAGAAGTTAACCCAGTGGGCAAACGATATTAGAAACAATTTTTGGAACGTTCCAAAAACGTTTCTAATATCATATGCCCACTGGAAAGTAGATTATCGGCGTTAGTTATTCAAAAATGTTGTTAAGAACTTAATAAATTAAAAAAAAGAAGTCATACTATATTATATTTCAGCAGTTTCTCTAGTTTTAAAAAATAAGTAAATCTTTTCTCTCGCCGATAATCTACTGTAATATTTTTAAGGACATCTAGTATAAGGATCATATTATTAACTTTAATAAACAAATTGCATGATATGAAAAAATACACAAGACAAAAAAAAGTTTCGTTAAGAACCAATCGATCAAAAAGATTGAATAAAATTGAGATAAACATTGACAGTAAGGCTTGAAATAAAGCATATAATATAGACGTGGATTTTTTAACACTGTCTTTTCGTCAATGAGGCAAGTT
Source organism: Synergus itoensis (assembly GCA_904066005.1). Lineage (NCBI taxonomy): Eukaryota > Metazoa > Arthropoda > Insecta > Hymenoptera > Cynipidae > Synergus > Synergus itoensis. The sequence goes on from CAJFCP010000089.1 coordinate 1,361,285, forward strand.
TATTTTTTAATATTCTTCAGTAGTTGTATAGCTTTTAATAAATGTATGAAAACGATTTTAAATATTAAATAGAAATCTTCTATTGTATGCTTTTATTTCATGCTTTACTTTGTAGCTTACAAGCACCGCCGAAAAATATATCTGATTTTGTTTATCATGTCGCACTTTTTTCGCATATTTATATTTTCAAACTATGCGTCCAACATGATAACATATTAATAAGATAAGTTCTTTGTTATAATGTTCAGTTTATCAGAAAATCTCATACACTGCACTGTAATATAATTCTGATATGTGATAAAAAAATGATGCTACTTTAAACTTTATGTACGTAAGAAATAATAAGCTTCTTAACAGCACGAATCAATTTTCTTTTCGAAAGACAAGTTTCAGATGACATATTTGTAAATAAAATAGAATTAAGTCTTCTAAATATATCCATTCTGAAGCATGCTTTTCAAGAGAATTGTATTTCATATTAGTGGAAGAACTGTGTATCAGAAGTCGAATACAAAATTGAAAAAAAAAAGTTGATTTATTTAGAATATTTAGATTAATATTGCCTTTATCAAAAAGAATAACATAAACTTTTTAACTTATTCTTGACGGAGAAACATTACTTTATAATTACGAATTTCTTTTTTATCCAGGGATTTTAATCTCAAAATCGTTTCATAATTCGGTGGAGTTTTTTCGGAAATGTGTAGAGTTAATTCGATTTCTCCATTACGTAGTTCTACGTCTAAATTCGTAGGATGTATTAGATATTTAAACTGAGTCGGTTTAGTTTTCTGACCTAAATTTAGATACTAACCAGAAATTGATAATTTATCTGGCATACGTAGAAATTTGATATTGTCCGAATTCGTCACATTATAGATGACACAAGTCTCAAATAGATGCGAAATTTCTTTAGCCAATGAGTCATGGTGATCACCCATGTGCCATTGAATTAGACGCACAGCGAAATTTGTTTCTAAACAGAGGAAAACAAATTTAATTGGTTTACTTTGGGCTGATTTTAAATCTTTGATTATTTAATTTTATTATACCTAAAATTCGAGACCAAAAAGACCATTCTTTTGAATGCATTGTTTTTTTTAACATTTGACTAATACATTTCCAAATTTGCGCATTTCGCGAAGGTATCATCATTTTAATATTCAAGGGGCATCCAACGTTTATTTCTATTGGAGGATTGGCACAAATGCAAGGTTCAACTTCCCAAATTATTGAAAGTCGTTCCAAAAGTGGTGCTTTAGAGATGGATGTTATCTAAAATTGAATTATTAAATTGAGTTAAAATAATTAGAATTTAATTTTGAAATGAGAATATAAAAATGTGTACTTTAATGATAAAGTCACTTTCTTCAGATTTAAATAATAGCCAGTAGTTTTGAGGATTAAGAGTTAGACAGGCCAGAGTGATTGATAAATTTGCTTTGAATGCATTTTCAGATACAGATAATTGTTTCTGATTCAAAAATAATCTTCTGGGCACTTTTCTTTTATGAATTTCGGACCACTGTGATATTCTCAAAGTTGCTGATAATACATAATTTTATTAATTTAATATTCCTACATAAAAAAGGAATTTTTTATAATTTCGTAATGAAGTATTTATGTATAATTTTCAATTTACAAAAATCTTTTGGTTCTTCTTCTGAAATCCAGATGTCATAATCAATTTCTTTTTTATAGGGCACGTTGATTGATAAAATTGTATCCATCGTTTGATACATCCGACTAGTTACTGAATACTCATTGAAAATTAATAATTCACTCGTGTTGCCTTCAAGAACAAAAGTTTGGTTTGGTGCAAAATGCGGTCCAAATGCGGATCCAGAAACAAGCAAAAATGCTAAAAAAATATAAAAGTAGAAAAATTTGTATAAAATCAATCCAAAAGGAAAGTAGAAACCTTTTGTATCTTCAAATTTTCTTGCTTCAAATTTGATGCTTATTTTCTTATTTTGTCTTGGATTTAACTTCAAGACTTTTTGTGGAGATACCAAAGAGAAAAATTCAAATTCGTTATCAAAGAGCTCTATAATAAAATTGACTGGATTGTCAGTTGGATTTGCGACAGTAATTGACTTTGTTATTGATTTCGTTAGTGCACAATTAAATTCAACCTGAAAATATTTGTTTAGAGAAGCGTATTTTTTTATGAAATTTGAATATTTAAAAAGAGAATTTGTTTTACTTTTGTTTTTGCCATGAAAGTCGGCAATACTATGTACAAATGTGTAATCAGCATTAACATATGTACACAATTTGGCCGAATGATTTGCATCGGTTTGACAAGGAAACCAAGTCTAATTTTTTTCCACGCAGTGACTATGCAAATAGCGTTATGTAATGCCTGGCAATATAAATATAGATAGAAGAGTGAATAAATAATTTCAGTTGAATGTAATAAATAGGTTTTTTTACTGAATAAAAAAATAAATAATGAAATTATCTAATGGATTTTACCTCTTCAGGTGTTTTAGGAAAAATATAAATGTTTTTGAAAAACTCGTTACTTAAAAATGGACAATACGCTTTAGTAAGAGCAATAAATATTAATCCATCTGTGAGACAGATATCAAAATTTTCGATTAATTTCAATTTTAATTGATCTTCGTTTTCATCTTTATTGTAAATATTTTCGAAGTGATATGCCATCCAGGCTAGAAGAATTCCTTCGCTTATGTGACGATTCTTATGAATTTGAGCTTTTTTCGTAATTATTTCCCCTGACTGTTCGTCTGTTGAACTCAAAATTACGTCGGACTTTTCTCTAAAACGCAAAGTTTTACCATTTTTTTGCTTAGACTTCCGTCTCAAAGGCAACATTTTATCATTTTTTTCTCTTGTTGCTTTTTCCTCCATGCGATCGAGTTTGAAACATTTATACGTTTGTAAGATAAGATCGAGCCAGCATTGTTTGCTGCGAGATTCGAAAATTTGTTTTGGCATTGCGTCTTTTAATTTTTTGTCTGTTTCCGGCAACTGAAAATAGTATTTTTTAAACAATCTTTATTTAAACTTTACTTTACGGATCAACGCTTGAAGAATTTACTTGATTCTTTTCGTATTCGAAAGTCGCTAAGTAATCATTGTAATTTAATAAAAACTTGGGGGATACGTGTGAAAGAAATGCACCTTCAGTGTACAAAAAATCTAACATTTGAGTGTAATTTTGAAGTAAGAGAGTAATTCGTTCAAAATTGTTTTCTGGAAGCGAATCACTAAAAAAAAATATTTTAATTCATAATTATATTAAATTATGGTATTAAATTAGGCTGTTAAAAATTATTGAACTTCCTTACGGTATTTGGATCTGGGATTTAAAATTTGGACCAATAAGGATCTCCAATACTGTAAAAAAAGATTGTTTAACAGCATCTGTTTTCATTTTATCATTCTTCCCTTTAATTTTATAAATATCTGAAACTGCTGCTGTAATTCCGTCTATGATTTCAGGATAAAAATTGAACTTTAGTACATCTGAGTAAAGCCATTCTTCAGCAGCTAATAACGTCTCTGTCATTTGCAGTTCATAACTTCAGAAAAAATAATATAATTTTTAAATCGTCAATTAATTCATTAATTATATGTAATTGGAATAAATATTACCGATTTTTAGAATTGATTGGAAAATGAGGATACGGCAAATCAAAAAATTCGGGTTTTGTCTCCTCAACTGAAGTTGGAGTATCAAATTTTTGCATTTTCTCACTTAGTTGACTTTCCTACAGAAAATATTGCAATTTTAAAATTGTTTCAAATAAAAAGAGTTAAACTTAATATTTTATGTACCTTGGCATCCATTTCTTGAATATCATCCCATTTTTGAAATTGATAACTATATGTTGATAATAAGCAGTTGTCAATATTGCCATAAATTGTAATTGACAAAGAGGAAGTATTTTCATGATCGAAAAATTCTACTTTTGTAGAAAAGGATACAGGTTCAGGATTTTGTACTCGAATAGTAAATTCCATTTCTTCTCTAAGAATGTAAAAATATATCAAAGTAGTTAGAAATAATTAAATAGAAGTAATTTTATAGTATTTAATTATTTCCCGATTAGAAATAATTACTTTCGGTTTTTCGAAATTGAATTCCCATTTGGGAATTCGACTTGCAGTGTATCACTTGTGAAGAGACCAGTACTTCTTTCAGGATTACAAATTTTTACCAACATTTTTGAATCAGTTTTGAAATTTTTAGTAATGAGGGTAAATATTTGAATTTGTTCCTTATTTAAAGGCAGTGGACTAAAATAAATTTCCTTAATTGCAGATTCTATGGTACTTCTAGGATTATTTCCTTCGAGCCTGAGCATGTTGTATAAATTACCATTGAGTTGTCCTCTTACAAAAATTGGGGCTTCAAGTTCAAAATGACCCCATGTCGTTGATTTAAAATTAATTATAAAAATGATTTCTTCATTAGGCAATAAAGTAGAAACAATAGAAAGTGGAGTTATTGTTGGCTTAGGGCCACTGGTCCAAGAAATTTGGAATGGAGAATTTTCTTTCTGAAAACTGTCTACTCGAATGATGAATGAAGATTCTTCTTGAGCATGATTGGTGATAATTAATTTTTCTTCAATCTGGGGATAAAATCGATTTGAATAATTAATTGATTATTATTAATTATTTGGTAATTTTGTGTATTATACCTTATCAGTGGCAGTGTCAAATTTGAAAATGAGTTTATTGAAAGAAATGTGATGATCAGCAACAGTGCAATCAATATCAATTTTTTCTAATTTTGATGGTAATTTTATTAAGGAAATTTCCGAAATTTTTGAATATTCATCTTCTTTTAGTTTTAGATATTCTGAAGGTTTCAATTTTGTAGGATCTTCGATATTGGATGGTCCAATCATTCCATTAATTAAAATTGGTAAATGAAATAAATAACTAGCTGGATCGATGGGAGTGAAGTGTAAATAAAATGTTTGAGTTGAAGATGGGTTGATAGTAACTTCATCTGCATCTATTAAAAAGTATTTCATAATAAATACTAAAAATGATATAAAAGTAGAAATCATAAAAAAATTAAATCTCTGACCTAGAAGTATGTCTTTTTTCTCAGGAAGGAATGAAATTGAAAATTCAGGATATTTATCCAAGAGAAATTGTAATTTTAGTTTTGTCTCTCCCTCATTTTTTATAGATATTAAGTGTGTTTGTTGTGAATCAGCACTGATTCGTCTCATTTCTATTCGATCAGGGATCATTTTTAAAATTGGGAAGTAGACTTGTCCTGATACTTTCAGCATTAATTCAAGACTATTTTGTACGATAACTTTAATTAATGTTGTGAATTTTATACAAGCTTCAAAATTCATCGTAATCTGGTTATAAAATGATACATTAATATAAAATTTTTAATTTAATTTGTAAAACTTTTAATATTTAATTTTACTTGAAGAATTTTGACCCCTCGAGGTGGAATAACACCATGAGCAGGGTGAACTTTTATTCCAAGAAGTAAAGACTGTTGATCCACTTGGAAGTTTGAAGTTGAAAAATCGCTATTATGGAGAACAGCAATACCTTCTACTGGTATATTTAGAGGTATTTTACCAATATTAATATCAGATTCGATAAAAGCAACATTGGGGGTGGATATTGGCTTCTTTAACTTTAAATCAGTGTAACTTTTTTTGCAATTCATCATAATTTCAGTTTCATTTGACTTGAAAGGATCGGGTTCGTAAGAGACGTAAATAAATAGATTTCTGTAAGCTCTAATTGATCCAGACATAGGTTCCACCAAAAAGCTAGATTCTGTATCCATTTTCCAACTTTTGGGTAATAAAAGTCTTCCATTAAATTGTTTAAAGAAGTTTAAGTAAAGTTATAAAATACTCCTTTAATTTAAATTGTCTTACTTGAAAAGTGTATCAGCATTGAGTTCATTTTTTATTTCGACATGAGTAAAGTTTGGTTGATAGGCTTCTTCCAAAAAATATTCCTTTCCAAATAAAACCTCCTCTGTATCAAGTTTCAAATACTGATCAACAATTTCACCTGTTACTTTTAATTCGAAATAATGATTGTCGTTAATTATGTAATTTAAGCGAGCATTGAAAATGCTCTCGTGTTTTGCATGAAATCCAACGAGTTTCGCAACTTTAGTTTTCGACTTGAGAATTATCAGGTTGCCATCAGAAAAAAATATATGCTGGGATGATGGACTAATCAAGCGAATCATCACTGAAAAATTGTTTTTATTCTCGAATTCAATTTTTTGGTAAGCTGTATTAAAATTTGCAATCTGAAAATGACATGATTGCAATTAAAAATATTAGTATTATTTGATTATGTATAAAAGTAAATTAAATTTACTTTTCCAAAATTCAAAATACTAGGCCAGGCTTTAACGTTGTATATCTGAAGAGGCGAAAGTGGCATTATGAGTGTCTGAGAAGTAGATTTTGATTCGAAAGTCTTAATTTTCTGTATCGCTTTAATTAATGAAAAATCGTTTTTCATTTTTGGCAACTTTATGCAATCCCATATTTCGTCTTTGTTAGTTTCAAATCCTGGATTAAAAAATATTAGAGTGATTTTTATTATTTATAAATTAATAACGTTTCAAAGACAATTCAAAGTACATGATCGTACTCATGTGTTTTTTTTTCTGATGGACTTTGATGTGCTTATATTTATCTGATAATGTGTATTTGTTTTTTACGTCGGCAAGTACTGGTATTTTTATTGTTTATCTATATTGTTTTTACGGATGAGATTACGAGACTAAAATCTACCTCTAATCAATTTCAATTTTTGCTCCTTTTTTGACTCCATCATTATATTTTGAAAGCACTGAATCAAATGAGAAAAGACCTTTTTTGATTTCTGTTTTAGAGAGGGATATGGACTGAAAGTTGTAGCAAATACGTCAAACTTTAATTTCAAAATTGGTTGTGCTGAAAAAAAAATATTTTGAAATAACTATTTTTTAACTAAGTAATATTTTTAAACATACATTCCAGTTTTGTTTTGACTTCTATAAGAACTTCTAAGCTATTATTTGGTCCCAGAATTCCTTCCTTGGGAATGCATCGAGCACTTGGATTAGTTACAAAACAAAATGTGAGTGTTTCATGCAAACAGGGATTTGATATCAAAATAACTCTTGTATTTTTTTCGCCAATTAATACGTCTCCTAAATATAATGTATCGGGAACAAATTTTAATCGTGCATTTTCAATTTCTCCATGAACACATAACGTTATTGAAACTGAATCAGGTTCCTCTAAAAGATTTGTGTTTGTTGAATCACTCCCTTCTGCTACACTTTCGTCTGGCTCTAATTAATTATTCAAAATTACCGTGATTCGTTAAAATTACCGTTTTTTATTTATATTATATTATCATAAAAATACTAACGTGAGGAATTGTGTATTGATTCTTCAGAAAATGAATTTTCAATGCCCGCATCTCCTAAAATGAAGAGAATTTTAATAATGTAGTAAATTCAATTATTCTTTACCTAAAAATTTATAAAAATTATATTAATATTATATTAATTATAAAAATAGTTTAAAATTCTAATATGTACTTATGGAATCTACTTCTAAGACTTGAAGACGAAGAATTTTGAGGAAAGCGAGAAAGTCTCGAGAAGAACATGCATGTTTTCTTCTTAGTTGATTTGTCGATTCAGTCGTTGGGGAGAATCTAAAATATTTGTTTTAATTACCGATGCATATTGTATACAATTTTTTTTATTTTGAATTCCTAAATTTTTCTCACGTAATGTTAAAGATTCGGCCTTCAAATGGCTCAATTCTGCCGTCAGTGGGACAAACTTTAAACACATTGTAAACTGGATATTTGACTGTATCTATTTCCTAAACAATAGTTTTAAAAACATCAAATGATTTAACATCTCTATTTTAATAAATAAATTACATACATTCAAGGATTAAATAATATTTACCAAAGTATCAACTAATTCTTCATTAATATCTCCGAGTACAATGAAATTTACGGCTCTCGAAGAAAAGTTTCTTACAACGAAAGTTTCATATTTCAAATTATTTATGAATGTGGGGGGAAAATCTATAAGAACAGAGTCACCGGTTGAATTTGGATGATAAGCTTCAAATTTAGGAACGATTATATCGGCTTTCAGAAGCACACGAATATGTTGTCTTGTCTTAATCCTATCAATTTTTTATTTTTTATTGGTAAATGTAATTACAAGATCAAATGTAGGATTTTCATAATTCATAAATATTAAGAATAATGAGTTAATCACCAAAATTCGGTAACAAAAGTTCCTTCTTTGAAGCCCATTACTTTCACTTTTAAATGAACTTGACGTCCTGCTTTTATTGTACCTCGCATTGGAGAAACGATTATGTTAATACCACGTACTGTCACATCAAGGGAGAATCTATTAAAATATTTTAATAAGATAGCAAATATATCAAAATTTACCTCGAAAATAAAAAAATCGACCGAAAAACTTAAAAATTTCTTTTACTTAGTACTTTTTTCACCCTCGTTTTTAAGCGTGACAATTTTTGTTTTTGACTCAAAATTGATATCAACTTTTTCAAAATCAATAAATGTGGGATTCGCAACAACATTTGGAGTGCCAATAGTGGAGACTAAATGGTAATTTGTTAAATCTCCATTAATTTTAATTGGTATGTATGCACGTAGTAAAGATGGTCTCTTGAAAGAATAAGTGACCCATACATGTAAACTCAATCCTGGATACAATATTTTCCTTTTCGTCACATTATCGATTTTAAATGCCTGTTAAAATTAAGAATAATTCTATAAAGGAAATTTCTAATCATAAAAAATCATAAAAAAATTGAAATTGATTAAAAAATCAATTATAAGAGAAAAAACTGACTATTGAATTCGGTGGAAAAACTCCTACTTCTACAGCTTTAACCCCTGTGTTTTTAATTGTTAGACGCCTTCGCCAACGTATTCCCTCTAAAGGTTCTTTAAATTCCATAAAAGTTGGGCTAATAGTGATTCCTTCCCTAGGAGAATATTCCAATTTTTTATAGTAATGGGCAACTTTGTGGGTATTTACTTCCCCGCCTTCTTGGATTAAAAATAGCATGCTTTCTGATCCATTCTTAAACTTCTATAAATATATTTTGAAATTTATTTTATTGTTAAAAATGCAATTTGGTTCTTAGTTTACTCACAGTTCGCAATGAGTCTTTGTAAAATGCTCTTATTTTTTCTTTTTCTTCGTCCAACTTCATTTTTAAAATATTAGAAATATAAATGATAATAAATAATAAATAATAAGAAGAAGGTTAACTGTCATAGAATCCTGTGACAAACTGCAAATGGGAAAAGACTATCGTTTTAAAATTTTTATTTCGAAGTTCAATTTATGTATTTAACATTTATTTATACTTGCTCGTAAAATTTGTTTTTTTTAATACTCTCTTCAGTCAATAAGACTATCTTTATTGGGCGATTCTTGCAAATTGGGTGGTCCGAGTATTGGAAGAGTTTCCAAAATTTTTCGGATCCAAGCAGTGTAGACGGAAACCTGTAAATATTTTTTAGATTGTGATAATTTTATTATGGAAATATTAAAAATTTTTTATTTCAGTTTAGTAATTCTACCTTTGTGAAAATTGTGTAGTAATTAGGATCACAAAAAGCGGATCCTAATCTTCTAGGACTAATGGAAACAATACCATGAACTTCCCATATTGAGGTATTCGGTTTTTGAAGAACTAATCCCCCACCACTGTCTCCATTGCAAACCCCAGTTCCATTTTCCCACCCAGCACAAAATGTAGTATAAGTTAAATATTTTCTAAAATCTTTTGTATGACTTTCACGACATTTATCTTCGGAAACTAGTCTCAAAGAAGTCACTCGTAATGTCTTGCTGAAGGTATCGTTTTCTGTTAATCCCATACCTGAAAATCTAATTTTAATTAAATTATTTCTTGAATGAAATTGACTTTAATAAATATAAAGAATATTGAATTCGATTTTATTACCAGAAACTAAACCAAGTTCACCACTTCTTAGAGAAATATCGACAGAATTTCCCCAATCGATGCAAGCTGGTCTCACTAAAGAATTTATTGTCACTGGCTTCTTTAATATCAAAAGAGCCACATCCGAATTATAATTTCCTTCGTGGTCTTGATAAGAGTCTTGCAAATCGATTTTCTCCACATCCTTAATTTGGGTCTGTTCATCATGGTTTGTGATATTATTTGAGTAAATTGCGAGTACTACCTGGTTAATATTTTTATATCATATTATTTTTCTTTGTTCAAGAATTTCTCAATTTCTCATTTGTTCATACCTTTATTGTATCTGGTTCAGTTTTCCAGACACAATGACCAGCAGTGAGAATTAATCTCTCTGAAATCAAAGTTCCTCCACAGAAAAAAGACCAATTGCCATTCTCATGGGAAAATAAAGTCGCGTGCCATGGCAAAGGGTCAATTGGCGTTACTTCCCATCCCTTAATGATTAATGGTGCCACTAAGTGGGTATGCAACAAGGAATTATTACTGTACAATTCTGGAAATAAGAATCAAGTTTGAGATTGAAAATTACTTGTTGTATCTCTCACTCCACAAGTTGGGGCACAAGTCAATGGAATTTGACTCCAAGTACCATCATGAAGACATGTGCTGTGTGATGCCCCAGAATATCTTTCATAAAAATCAGGACATTCAAGGGAAGCTTGAGTTCCAACTGGCACCTTCTTATTACAGGAAATCCATCCTTGATGAGGTCCCCATTTAGCTTCGCATCTTTTTCTAGCTCCTGGTGCAAATATAGGGGCACACGTTATTGCCTCGTCGTCTAAAAAGATAAGGATGATGTTTTTAATTATGATACATTACTAGTTTCAGTACCATCATTACTGGAATTGCAGCATTGAAACTATCTTTAGTATTCCATGACCTACTAGTGGGACAGATTGGGATCGAAGGAATCCAAATATTGTCCTGGCAATAAACAGTGCTGGAACCCTGCAGTGAATTTTCAATATCGCAGGTGTAATCCAGTCTAGTGAGTTCCGGCTTTACATCTCCTGGACGACATTCTGGACAACCTGAGACAAAATAATGGGTTCCGGGCTTGGCACCAGGCAAACGACAAGCACCTTCCGGTAAGAATACTCCACATACTTCTTCATCCTCGTCACTCCAGTCATGACAATTTGGTTGCAAGTTGCATTTCAGATTTTCCGGTATACAAGCACCATACGCACATCGAAACATATCCTCTGCACATCTGCAAAATATTTAATCAGGGTGGCCACATTTCAGGGAAGTCAGGGAAGTCAGGGAAATAAATAAAGGTTTATAAATAATTTCCAGGCATTCTTTGAGATTCTCTAGGTTTCTAATGATTTCAAGACATTTTCAATAAATTTTAACGGATTTTAAGAGGTTTCTAGGAATTTAAAGTTATTACAAGAGATTTGTATAATATTTAAAAGATTTAGTTGAATTTTAAAGGACTTCATGAAATTTTAAGGGATTTTTAAAGAAGTTTAGGGAGTTCAAAGAATTTTAAGTAATTAAATTTCTTTAATTAAATCTTTTAAAGTTCCTTGAGGAATTTTAAAAGATTTTAAAAAGCTTGTAAAAATTTTAAGAAATTTTGATTTTTGAAAGTGATCTTAAGGGACTTTAATGTTCCTCATGGAATTTTCATTGGATTTTAAGAGATTTCCAAGGTTATAAATTTTAGGGATTTTTACGAATTTAAAGTGATTTGAAGTGATTTAACATTTCAAAAGATTTAAAGTGATATTATCCAAAATTTTTGAAAAATTTCAGTAGTATTATCTGAAATTTATTTGAAAGTCAGGGAAAAGTCAGGGAAATTGAAAAATTGAAATTATGCACATTTTTGTCATGCCAATTACTTTCTACTCACGAACGTTTTCTGCAAATTGCGGGGTTTTCATCTGAAGCGTCTCTACATTGATGTGAACCATCACAAACCTTGTTCAAAGGAATACATTGTCCTCCACTTTCGCAAGAAAACTCGTCTTCTCTAAGAAATTGCAAGTATTATACTGTATGGTCAACTGATAAAACCCATGTTTTTTTCAGTGAATTCGATCAGTTTACCTGCAGATTTTATTGCACTCATCGCCTATGCAATTAATAGCAGCACAAATATTCAGATCTTCGTCAGATCCATCAACGCAATCTTTAACACCATCGCAAAGAACTTCTTGATGAATACATCCTCCATAAGAACAGGAATATGCGTGAGATGGGCAGGGATATTCTTTACAGAGTGTTGGATTTTCATCACTTCCATCAGCGCAGTCTGCGTATCCTGATGTTAATTAAATGACGAATATATTAATATTAGAAAAACGAATTTGGCCGAAGTTTAAAACGTCTCTTTGGAGATTTTCCCTTTCAATTTTTCTGTTTATAATGTCCTAAAAATAAAACCAAAAACCGTTCCTTTTTGTTAAAATTTTTTCTAATACCTTTCGATTGAACTTTTTGGACAATATAAACAAAAAAATCGAAACAAACATATTTTTCAGAATAGACGTCTGAAAGTACAGTCCAATGAAATACGGAAGTTAATTTACAAATCTTTCTTATCATTTTTAAATGACTTAGTACAAATTTATTTTAAATGTTGGTTCCTTAAACAAACCATTACAAATCTGAACAAGTGGAATGCATTCTGAGGATGAGAAACACTGGTGTTCTCGATCTGAACAAATTTGATTAGTCTCACATCGAAATTCGTCACTTCCATCAGTGCAATCTTGAAAACCGTCGCAGCGAACGTTTCTTGAGACACAAGCACCATAAGCACATCGGTACATAGAAGTAGGGCAACTAATTAAAACATATATAAATATTTATATAAAATATATAAAATATATAAAAAATATATTTTTTTAATGATTTTATTTTTTGAAATAGAATAATTTTTATATTTAAAACAAAAATACTGTTTCTTGAGAATGATCCTTTTTTTTTCTCTTATTTTTGCTTACACGATATGATGACATAGTTTTCTTAGCTCGTCGGAAGAATCGGGACAGTTCGATATTCCATCGCAAACATTGGCTAATGGGATCTTGGAGCCATCAACACATATAAATGGAAGGACATTCACAACCGTATCTTCTTCAGTTGATATCCCCTCGATTACTATTGACATTCGGAACAAAGAGATCACTATAAAAAAATCTTACGCTAATATTTGTCTCAAAAGAATCACTCATTTTACGTTTAAAAATACTTCATTTATACAGAAATAGATTTGATGAAAAATATCTATATTTTAATAAAAATAATATATTATAAATAATACCCAGAGTAATGAAAACGAGTACCAGAAGCTTTATCATGTTGACTGCTTTTGACTCAAATTCATCGCTGAATTTACTTTTATAAGCATGTAATTTTGTTAAATTATTCACTGCTTTATCCGTAAATAATTTCATTGAATCAGAAACTTCACGGGGCATCATCGTAACGAAACGAATTTTCATCTATTCAGTCATTCTTTAAATTAAAAAAGGTATTACATTTATTTTTAGAGATTTACGAAAAATCCTGGGTAGTAAAATAATCTAAAAAGCTTTCACAGAAATATTGTAGACACGTAAGTTTACTTATTTCAGCTGGGTACATAATACTGTTCTGTGAACGTGAGTCATTTCACCTGTTCATGACAAATCTGAAAATAATAGTTTAGGCATTTTTACTCACAAATCTCAGCTTAAGAAAAAACCGAGGAAAAAGCATAATTGCGTAAAAAAATTATGTTTATTCTTCAAATGAAAAATTTCAAATGCAAAAATGTGCATTATGATCTTCTTTAATTTTCATTTATTTTTATTAACGAGAACCGTTTTGTTGCATTAACACTTTTTTTTTAGGTTTTCACTTCCTTGGGGGTCTATGAGAATACACAGACCTCTGTAATTGTATATTTATAGAAGAGGCTTTGGGAATAAGATTAAAATGACTTTTTTATTGATTTTGAATCTCCGGGATTCCCTGGAATCTCATACATGTATTTCCCATAATCTGATTTTACTCTACAACGCACACCGGATGTTAAGCTGAAGTGTAGGAAACGATTGATGGAGGAAGAAGGCTTTATCTACGAATATGGGTGAATCAGCAACGTACGGTTTGTTCAGGGCGTGAGCACCACACACTCCTTATCGATTCATTATCAGAAGTGAAGAAGTGAACGGCAGACCTAGAGTGAGTTCTTCATCCGTGAAAAAAGGTCGCGTTTCGGTGCCCCTCGAGTGCCGCGTTTAGTGACCGCCCTCGAATTTTGGAAATTCACATCCAAAATGTGGAGATTTATTTTACTGGCTCTGTTTTGTGGGTCCTTAATTTCCGCGAGAGATTGTAAGTTCAAGCTATTATCTCATTTTCTTATCAATGATCCTCTTTCATCTGAATGTATATAATCATCTGAAGATATATAATTTTGTAAAATTCGATTTTATTTTTACAATACTACTAAAAATCAACAATCTAGTTTGTAAAAATAAGTAGACTTTGCTCGATGTGCAGTGTATGAAAAGTTCACGTGTGACCGGCACAGGTGCGAGCTTGAAAAATGTTTTCGTCGTCTAACTTGAACCAGTGGAATTTTACTGGGAATTAAATATTAATTTTTTTATAAATTCAGCTGGTGAAGATTGAATTAAATTTTTGTGCTGGAAAACCAGTGATTCAATTTGGAGGATTGATTGTAATCTTGAACAATGAGTCATACTTACTCAGATTTACAAAAATAGGTGTCATTGTGGTAATTTTTTTACGAATTATCAATTACATTAACTTATGTCATAACATTATGAAAGCGAGTTGTGAAATAAATTTAATATATACATATTCTCCTTTTTCTTCATAAATAAATCAATTCATTTAAATTTATTAGAAAACGAACTATTGGTACATGAGGCTGATAAGTGTTTAGCTTTTCTGTTATCAGCATTATAGAATCTCCGTATTTCTAATTTTATACGACTAAATAATTGCCAATTTTTTTTTTGCGTTTGTTTGTAGAAAAATATTGAAAAATTCTGCAAATTTTTGTTACATCAGAGAGAAAGTTTTTGCGAACTGTTACACATAATAACATATATAATATATATCACTATTGGTTAAAATATTATAAAATCCAATAGCTGTATGAAAATGATAGCGTTGTGCGCTTATCTCGGTACCAAGGCGACGCCCTACCTGTGCCAGTGTTAATCTCTTGAGAATTTGTCAGATAAATATAAGAGAAGGAATTTCAGCGAATTCATTTTATAACAATTATGCATATAATTTTCAGTTAAGATCTGCCGAAGTAATGGTAATCGAAATAATGACGATGAATGTACCAGGATAAAAAAGGGCAATAGTCCTGTATCGTGTGAGCCAGTGTTAGATGCCACAGATTGTGCTCTTAAATTAATCAAAAACGAAGTCGATTTCGGAGTTTTTACCCCCGAAGAACTTTTACTCATATATCAAACTTTTCCCAATAGAATCAGAGTTACTCATGAATTGAGACACAGAGAAAGAGCAGAAGGTCTGTTTATTTATTTTCTTTAAATAATATTATTTTCTTTCAATAATTAAATATTTTTTAGTTTAAAAATGACAACAAATGCAATAATTAAACTTAAATACGTTTTTTTAGAAACATTTGAGTATCAAATGGTCGCTCTGGTATCAATCAGTGAAATCAATGGTGATTTAAATTCCTACACGGATAAAGGATTATGCCATCCTGGATTTTCTGAATCGCAATTGTTGAATGACCGCGTTTTAAAAGAATTCGAGAGGAAAGTTACCGATTTTCAATGCAATGAGGATGTGACTTATGCTGAAAATGAGCTTCTTAATTTGAAAAACTTCTTTAAAGAAAGTTGCCGACCTGGAAAATGGGTTGCAGATCCCACACTAGATGCAAGTTTAAGTAAGTTGAATTAAGTTCATTGAAACAATTGATTCCTGTTTATGGTCAATTGATGATAGAACAAACTATATTTTTCTTTAATTGAACCGTTGGGGGTAAATTAAATTTGATGCTTATTTATTGTGGTTACTTTAAATTAAAACTCTTTAAGTTAAAACTCTTACCCAGTGGGCGTTTCTAATATAGTTTGCTCTCTGGGTAGGTAATAACAATATAAATCCGGTAAATTACTTATAATAAATAAATAATCACTTTTTTCTTCAGAAAAAAAATATCCAGAATTGTGTGCGCTTTGTAACAATAAGATGAGCTGCTCATATAATGATAACAGAAACCATGGCCATATGGGTGCCCTCAATTGTCTAAAAGAAAAAGGGAAAGGAAAAGTTGCCTACGTAGGACTAAGTCATGCACGTGATTATGTGGTACGTATTTTACTAACTGAATAAACTTAATTTGAATTTGAGTTTTTTAATATTTACTGTGTTAAATTACATATTACTTTCAGAATCAATTCCCTACAAGAATACCAATGTTCCAAATGTTGTGTCAAAATAAAACACTTAAACCTTTCGATGTGGATAATCCATGTACTTGGTTTCAACAACGTTGGAATGTAATCGCTGTAAGAGAGTATGTTTGCCAATTAAAAATTTTGTTATTTTTTCTTAAAATAATAATAAGAAATAAGTTAAATATTCTAATTGTAGAGACTCATCAGACCAATTATCAAAAGATTTGACACAGTGGCTCACACCTAATGCAAACGACGACTGGATGAAAGCATTACAAGACATTGTTACAGGAGATGACCTCGTAGCAAAACCTTTGGAAAAAGTAATTCCTCACGGTGCTTATTTGAGTGAGAATAAGTCTGCTTCTGTTCTTGATCTTCCTGAGTACCAAAAATGTGGCAAAGATATTAAATGGTGCACGATAAATAAAGCAGAAAAAAATAAATGTCAGTGGGTTGCGAATGCAGCTGCTATTTTTGGGATAACACCAAAAATTCTGTGTGAGGAGACGTCTTCAATTTTTGAGTGTTTTGGAAGTATCAGAGACAGTAAAACTGATATCATGACGATAGATTCTAATTATGGATATGTAGCCAGAAAGTAAGTATTCTCACCATAAAACCTTGATCTATATTCAAAAAATGCTGAGATTAATAATATCTGTTTTATAATGTTTACAGATCATTTGGTTTATCAACAGTGGTTTACGCTGACCTTGATGGAGACCAAAGCAATGTTGTCTTGGCAGTAATTAAAAATTCGGCCTCATCTCAATTTTCAAGTCTTCAAGATTTGAAAGGAAAAAAAGCTTGTTTTCCAGAATACGGTGGAATTTCATGGATGAGTTTTATCAACGTTGTTCGTGCTGCTAATATAATTCCTGATAGCAAATCCTGCGATTTCAAACAAATCACTTCTGAAATCTGGAGTGAAGCTTGCATTCCTGGAATTGAAGACAACGATCACAAATTTTTACAGAAATCTTCTAAGGCTGACGGCACATCTTCCTTATGCTCTTTATGTTCTAAATTTGATTGTCAAGCTAACGACAATAATGTATTTTTCCGAGATAATGGGGCTTTTAGATGCATCGAAGAAAATATTGCTGATATTGTTTTTATCAAACCGAAAAATTTGAATGGTAAGACTTAAGGATATTTTAACGTTGTTATAATGATAGAAAATTGGAAAAAATAATAAAAAATAATGAATTCAACTTTTACAGACTCTACTGGAATTGTAAATCAAGAACAATATCGTGTTTTGTGTAAAAATGGATCGTTAGCAATCAACACTGGATTTGATGTAGATGACAATTGTGCTTGGGCTGTCACTATTGATAGTGAGGTAAAATTGGGTGTGATTTTATATTTTTATAATTAAATTTATTCTTAGAAACGAAAAATACTATACAAAATTAAAAATTTGCAGGTAGTTTCGAGGAGCACGAATTCAGATGTCGAACACTCGAATATTGCTGAAGTCCTTATGAAGTTAAATAAGTGGTTCGCCTACAAAAGAACGCCAATTCATATCTATGAACAGTTCAATAATACTAAAAATCTACTTTTTAAAGATTCTACGATTGGTTTAGAATCTATAACCTCTAGTTATAAACCAATTGCTGCTTATAAAGAACTGATGATAGAGGCTGAAAAATGTTCCTCTTCTGCAGTTTTGAGTTTTATTAGTATATCATTATTAATTATGGCATTAATTTTCAACCGAGTTTTGTAAGATTTTTAACTGTATAAATTTCGGAATTTATTTCAAATTTTATGATAAATTAAGGATATCTTTATAAAAATTAAAATATTTTATTATATTTTCGATAATTTGACTTCCCAGTGAGCAAACTGTATTAGAAAAGTTTTTGGAACGTTTGAAAAATGTTTCTAATATCGTTTGCCCACTGTACTCTTAGTTCTTAAGATATTTTACAAAATAAAACTTGTGATAAAAATATGCTCGCCAAATTTACAACCTGAACCTAATAAATATTTTTTATTGTATGAATATTAACTATATTTTCGTTTTTGATAATTTTAACAGGATATTTTATTATTTTGTAATATAGTAAAAATTAATTTTAAGAAGTTGTTCAAATACGCCTGGAATCGGCAATCATCCTTGTAGACTTGACAAAACACCTATTGGTTATCTACTTTCAGGGGCAGTTATTACCGCGTTCGAAGATTAAAAACGGAACAAAATGTGGTCACAAATATTCGTGAAAAATATAGTAATATTGATGTCATAGGGAATTAAGATGGATATAAGCTGTAAGAATAGATATCTATGTTTTCAAATCTAAAGTTTTATGTTGATTTTCTTAGTATTAAACATACATTTTGAAATTAAAAATTTGTCGGATATTTTCGAGTGTTCAAACTGACCATCAATGCGCATGCGCACATTAGTTTGTGTTAGCAAGGGGGGGGATCGATTCGAGTTCAGTCGAGGAGTCGAAGTCGAGTCAGTTAGCAAATATGGCGGACCAAGCGGCACGACAGCTCCAATACGAATATAAAGCGGTAATTATTATTTGTTGTTATTTATATATCTGTAATTTGCTCCTTATCAATTTCTACTATCTGTTTCCTATTCATAACTGCTTTTTTTTCGTCTCTAATTCGCTTTAGTAACAGAAACTGGAGCATCGTTGTATGACGTTGGGATCATGATGCTCGAACTGGCATTAAACAATACATAAGTTTTACTATGTTTTATGAGTTATTTATATGTTTTTGTTTATATTTTTTTAGAATTCTAATCTCGTCTTACAAGCTGACGTCCGTTTAATTGAAAGACGAAGCAGAGATGAAGCCACAGGTGAGGTTATGTCCCTTGTGGGAAAACTCGATGGGTCAAAAATGGGAGACAGAGCTCAGAGGACGAAACCAGGAAGAGCTGAGGAACGAAAAGTCAAGTGAGTATTTATTTGTTTTATGCGGATCACAGTCGGTCTACTTTTCTGTTCATTTAAGCTGCTAAAAAATTTGGATTTAATTTTGTTTAAAAGAAAAAGTAATATATAACGTAGGGCACTGGGGCGCCCTTAATCACTTGGCTGCCTCATGCGGCACCTCATGCATCCCTTCTCCCCTTTAAAGGCCGATACTGAGTGACACTTTTTTTAAAGGCGTTGGACGCAAGTGTTAAACTCAAAATTCCATTCTCCATTTTACTCAACCATTTTACTCAACCTCTCCATTTGAATTATATATTTTCTCGCTCTGTGCGCATAATTCTAGTTAAAAATTGATTAATTCTACAGAGGAAAGAAATTCCAATGTTAATATTCGTTAAGTAAAATGAGGAAATCAAGTTTTTAGATTAGAACTTGGCTCCAATACCCTTAAGTGAAAAATTACTGTGATCCCTGCTTTTATTTACTCTTCTTGTTGCTTAGGTAAGAAAATCTAATAAGGGTTCTCTTTTCAGGCGACAGAAACGTGACGAAGCTCAGTACCATTTCACCCGGATGAAGGGAGTAACTTTGCTCTCAGATAATATGGATGATATGGTTGCTATTATATACCGACCAAAAACTCAGGAAACTAGACAAACTTACGAAGTCTTATTAAGTTTCATTCAAGAAGCTCTAGGCGATCAACCACGCGATATTCTTTGTGGTGCAGCAGACGAGGTCTTAGCAGTTTTAAAAAGTGACAATCTGAAAGAGAAAGAAAAGAAAAAAGAAACAGAGTCATATTTAGGACCTTTGGCAGAAGAAAGGTTTGCCCTTCTTGTTAATCTTGGTAAGAAGATCACCGATTTTGGCAGTGATGAGAAAATGCAAACGAATCAAGATAATCTCGAAAATGGAATCAATGTTCAGTTTGAGGAAGGAAGTGAGGAAGATGATGAAGATATTTATGGGGAAGTCCAAGAAGGCGATGAAGATGGCGAGGAAGGAGAAGAAGCCAATGCTGATCGTCTCATCCATGCAGAAAATGTAAGTTCTTGACTTACTTAATTCGTTACATTTATATAAATTTATTTTAATTTATTCTACTACTTGTATAATTAAATTCTTAATAAAAATTGACTTGCGTTTTTTACAGTTGAGTAGAGTAGAAGAAATGAAAAAAGAAAAGTCGCTCAATCCCTGTGACATAGACGCGTATTGGCTCCAGAGAAGGCTGAATAGAATATACAACGAAGCCTTGGAAGCACAAGCGAAGACTGCTGATGTACTGCAAATTCTGAAGGACGCGGGAGACGATCGTGAGTGTGAAAGTCAACTTGTTCTTGCTTTAGGCTTTGACTGTTTCGACTTCATTAAGCAACTGAAGAAACATAGACATATGAGTAAGTATTGTTTTGTTTTTCAAATTACTTTAATTCCAAATTTTTTTCTGCGCTTGATTAATCTTTCTTTTTTCCCTAATTTCAGTTGCTTATTGTACGATGCTTGCATCATCGCAATCAGAATCAGAGCGTCAGAAGATCAGAAATAAAATGAACGACGATCCAGCTTTAGCGAAAATTTTACGACAACTGGATAATGCAGGGAAAGGTGAGGAGGAAAATGATGAAACAATGGAGGCACGAGCTCAAAGAAAGAGAAGAGAAGAAAACGAAGATACAGGAGGACCTGGAGGTCAGGTTCAGGGATCGAGGAATGTGCTCGATTTGGAGGATTTAGTATTCGCCCAAGGAAGTCATTTCATGGCAAACAAACGTTGTCAGCTGCCTGATGGTAGTTTTAGAAAACAACGGAAAGGGTAAACATGATTTTTTTTCTTTAAAAATCTGATGAATACTATATGATCCAAGCACAAAATAATCATAAATCCATGTTTACAGGTATGAAGAAGTTCACGTCCCAGCCCTGAAATCCAAACCTTACGCCGAAAATGAGAAACCAGTTGCAATCGAACAGCTCCCAAACTATGTCCATCCGGCTTTTGAAGGATTTAAATCACTCAATAGGATTCAAAGTCGCTTGCAGAACACTGCCTTGGAAAGTGACGAAAATCTTTTACTTTGTGCTCCGACTGGTGCCGGAAAAACAAACGTTGCCTTGCTATGTATGATGCGTGAGATTGGTAAGCACATCAACTCGGATGGTACAATTAATGCGGATGAATTTAAGATAATTTATGTTGCTCCTATGAGATCACTCGTACAGGAAATGGTGGGCAACTTCGGGAAGAGGTTGAAGTCTTACAACCTCACAGTTTCAGAATTAACAGGAGACCATCAACTGACTCGGGAACAAATTGCTGCATCACAGGTAATTGTATGCACTCCAGAAAAGTGGGATATCATAACCAGAAAGGGAGGAGAGAAAACATTCACTTCTCTTGTCAGACTTATAATTATTGACGAAATCCACTTGTTGCACGACGAAAGAGGTCCTATTTTGGAAGCTTTGGTTGCGAGGACTATTAGAAATATCCAAACTACTCAAGAAGATGTTCGTATCGTGGGACTTTCTGCGACCTTACCTAATTATCAAGATGTTGCCACGTTTTTAAGGATAAAACCAGAAACTGGTTTGTTCTATTTTGACAACAGCTTTAGACCAGTGGCTTTGGAACAGCAGTACATCGGTATCACCGAAAAGAAAGCACTGAAGAGATTCCAAGTTATGAATGAGATTGTTTATGAAAAAACAATGGAACACGCTGGAAATAATCAAGTCCTCATCTTCGTTCACTCACGTAAAGAAACTGGTAAAACAGCAAGAGCCATCAGAGACATGTGTTTGGAGAAAGATACTCTTGGTCAGTTTCTTAGAGAAGGTTCCGCATCCATGGAGGTTTTAAGATCAGAATCTGAGCAAGTTAAAAATCAAGAACTCAAGGATTTACTGCCCTACGGATTTGCCATTCATCATGCAGGAATGACGCGAGTGGATCGAACGTTGGTGGAGGATTTATTCGCTGACAAGCATATTCAAGTTTTGGTCTCCACAGCCACTTTAGCCTGGGGAGTAAATTTACCCGCCCACACTGTCATCATCAAAGGAACTCAAGTTTACAATTCAGAAAAAGGTAGATGGGTCGAACTTGGCGCTTTGGACGTTCTGCAAATGTTAGGTCGAGCTGGTCGACCTCAGTATGACACGAAAGGTGAAGGTATCTTGATAACAAACCATAGCGAGCTTCAGTATTACCTTTCACTTTTGAATCAACAACTTCCGATTGAATCCCAACTCGTGAGTAAAATGGCAGACTTGCTGAACGCAGAAATCGTCCTTGGTACGATTCAGAATGTCAGAGACGCAGTTACTTGGCTCGGTTACACTTATTTGTACGTCAGAATGCTGAGAAGTCCCACATTATATGGGATCTCTCATGATAAGTTGAGAGATGATCCTTATTTAGAATTGCACAGGGCTGACCTGGTTCATTCCGCAGCTTTGACTTTAGATCGCAGTGGTCTGATAAAGTACGATCGCAAATCTGGAAACTTCCAGGCATCTGAATTGGGAAGAATAGCCTCGCATTATTATTGTACTCACGAGACGATGCAGACCTACAATCAGTTATTAAAGCGCACTCTCAGCGAAATTGAACTCTTCCGGGTCTTCTCATTGTCTGCAGAATTCAAAAATATTAACGTGAGAGAAGAAGAGAAAATGGAGTTGCAAAAATTAATGGAAAAAGTACCAATACCAGTGAAAGAGAGTATCGAAGAACCCAGTGCAAAAGTTAACGTTCTCCTACAAGCCTACATTTCACAATTGAAACTGGAAGGCTTCGCTCTCATGTCTGACATGACATACGTTATGCAATCAGCTGCGAGATTGATGAGAGCTATTTTTGAAATCGTTTTATTTAGAGGTTGGGCTGCTTTGGCAGATAAGTGTTTATCACTTTGCAAAATGATAGATCGCAGAATGTGGAAGTCTATGTCACCTCTCAGACAGTTCAGAAAAATGCCTGAAGAAATCGCCAGAAAGCTCGAGAAGAAAAACTTCCCCTGGGAAAGATTGTACGATCTTGGACCCAATGAAATTGGAGAGTTGATTCGAGTACCGAAGTTGGGCAAAACTATTCACAAATACATCCATCAGTTCCCAAAGCTTGACCTGGCAACACACATTCAGCCCATCACGCGATCTACTCTCAGAGTTGAACTAAAAATTACTCCCGATTTCGACTGGGAGGAGAAAGTCCACGGAGCCTCGGAAGCCTTCTGGATTCTCGTCGAAGACGTTGATTCTGAGGTTATCCTCCACCACGAATTCTTTTTATTGAAACAAAAATATGCGCGTGATGAGCATATTATAAAGTTCTTCGTTCCAGTTTTTGAACCCCTACCACCTCACTATTTCTTGCGAATCATCTCTGATAGATGGATCGGAGCTGAAACTCAACTGCCAGTCAGTTTTCGACACTTGATTCTTCCTGAGAAGAATTTACCTCCAACGGAGCTTCTCGATCTGCAACCTTTGCCGATTACTGCTCTGAGAAATCGGGAATTCGAGAAATTATACACAAGTCCCTATCGCCAGTTCGATATGTTCAACCCGATTCAAACGCAAGTCTTTAATGCCGTTTACAATTCCGACGACAACGTCTTTATCGGTGCTCCAACAGGTTCTGGAAAAACAACAATAGCAGAGATAGCAATTTTCAGACTGCTCTCACAAAATAATGATGGACGCTGCGTATACATGGTAAGCAAGGAAGCTCTTGCTGAATTAATTTACAACGACTGGTTAGAGAAATTCAGTCATGGACTGGGAAAGAAAGTAGTTCTTTTAACTGGAGAAACAGGAACAGATCTAAAGCTGATTGCGAAAGGACAGATCATAATAACAACAGCAGAAAAATGGGATGTGCTTTCTCGACGGTGGAAGCAGAGGAAGAACGTGCAGAATATTCAACTATTCGTCGTTGATGAGCTTCAGCTGATTGGATGTGAAGAAGGTCCCATTTTGGAAGTGGCTTGCTCTCGGGCTAGATACATATCTAGCCAGTTAGACAATCCAGCGAGAATAATCGCACTTTCAGCTTCTTTAGCTGATGCGAGGGATGCAGCTCAGTGGTTGGCCGCACCTGCAGCTGCCACCTTCAATTTCCATCCATCTGTTAGGCCCATACCTTTGGAGTTACACGTCCAGGGTATCAACATCACCCACAACGCTTCCAGACTCGCAGCTATGGCTAAACCAGTTTATAATGCAATCTTGAGACATGCTCCACACAAACCAGTCATCATCTTTGTACCTACTCGCAGGCAAGCTAGATTAACTGCAATTGATCTGCTGACTTTCACCGCAGCTGAAAATCAACCCGACAGATTCTTCCATGCAGAAGAATCAGACATCAAACCCTTCCTGGATAGGATGAATGATAAGACTCTGAAAGAAACTCTCTCTCAAGGCGTGGCTTATTTACATGAAGGATTATCAGCCGATGATAAACGTCTTGTCGAGCAAATCTTCGCCACTGAGGCGATTCAAGTAGCAGTTGTCACTCGTGATTTGTGCTGGGGACTCTCAATTAGCGCTCACCTGGTTATAATTATGGACACGCAATGTTACAATGGCAGGACTCACGCTTATGAAGATTATCCAATAACTGATGTTTTACAAATGGTAGGTCGTGCGAACCGCCCTGAATCGAAGGATCACGATGCCAAGTGTATGCTTCTTTGTCAAAGTTCGAAGAAAGATTTCTTCAAGAAATTTTTGAATGAACCTCTGCCGATTGAAAGTCACTTAAATCACAGCCTTCACGATCACTTTAATGCGGAGATCGTTACGAAGACAATTGAGAACAAGCAGGATGCTGTTGACTACCTGACGTGGACATTCTTGTACAGGAGACTTACACAAAATCCTAATTACTATGGTCTTCAAGGAGTTACTCACAGACATTTGTCAGATCATCTTTCTGAACTTGTTGAAACAACTCTTTCCGATTTGGAGACAGCTAAATGCGTCTCAGTGGAAGATGAAGTTGACACAATACCTCTCAATTTGGGCATGATTGCCGCTTACTATTACATAAATTACGCGACGATTGAATTGTTCAGCAACTCTCTCTCCAGCAAGACCAAAATTAGAGGTCTTTTAGAAATCATTTCGGAAGCTGCAGAGTACGAATATGTACCTGTAAGACAAAGGGAAGAAAGCTTGCTGAGGAGTTTAGCTAGTAGATTACCACATGCAACTTCGCAGTCTGGCAAAATGGCTGATCCTCATGTCAAAGCTCTGCTTTTGCTTCAAGCTCACTTGTCAAGGATTCAGCTTGGTCCTGAATTGCAAAAGGATACTGAATTTGTTCTCGGAAAAGCTCTCAGGTTAATTCAAGCTTGTGTTGATGTCCTGAGTTCTTCTGGATGGTTGGCCCCTGCTGTTGCTGCGATGGAGTTGGCACAGATGGTAACGCAAGCTATGTATTCTAAGGACTCTTATCTTAAACAGCTACCACATTTCACACCGGAAATTATCAAGCGATGCACAGAACGAGAAGTGGAAACTGTATTCGACATCATGGAACTGGAAGATAATATGAGGAATCGACTGCTGCAACTTTCAGACGCGCAAATGAAAGATGTTGCGAAATTCTGTAATCGATATCCGAATATCGAAATGTCTTATGATATCCATGATAGAGACAGAATTAGTAGTGGTAAAACAGTGTTTGTTACTGTTCAGTTGGAGAGAGAAGATGAAGTTGTGGGACCTGTTATTGCTCCATTTTTCCCACAGAAGCGAGAGGAAGGATGGTGGGTGGTCATCGGAGATCCAAAACAAAATTCCTTATTGTCTATCAAGAGGTTGACTTTGCAGCAGAAAGCTAAAGTTAAATTAGATTTCGTTGCTCCGAGTCCTGGACAACATTCCTACACTTTGTACTTCATGAGTGATGCTTATCTGGGTTGTGATCAAGAGTATCAGTTTACACTCAACGTCGGAGAGTTTGATGATCATGTTACTTCTGCATCTGATTCTGATTAGGTAATTTTTTAAGGCATTTTCAATTTTATATTAAATCCATCAATTTTGAAAGACTTGGGTTACGTGTTCTAGCGAATGCGATGCCTGAAATTTATTCAGGTACAGTCTTTGTGTAACTTGTATGAGTGAATGATAGAAATACTTTAATTGGCATTTATTGTCTACTTCAATTTGTACAGTTTATGAAACTAGTATTAGAAGACACTGTAATATTTTAACATTATTATAATTAAAAGTATTACTATAAAAAAAAAAAATGAATGTTTAATTAGAAATTAGTTCCCAATAGCTCTTTATTCGTTAAGTCTAAAAATTTCATAGAAAATTTTCAATTATTCTTTAAATTCTTGATATTCTAAAGAAACCCTGAAAATAAAAATGCGTTGATTATAATAAATAAATTCTAACACTCGTAAATCGATTAATAGAACGTTTAATACTTTATGCTTTACATTTAAGGCTTCGATAGGAACACGCATTATGAATAGGCCAGTGCGAATTCTTTCAGTAATTATTTTGCATTTTAAATTGATGACTGGCTGCAAGACAATGCAGAATAAAAATATAGGTATTCACAGTGGCCCAAATAAAAATGCCATATAAATTATAATCAACCACACGATAATTAACATCTTTTGCGTCCTTTTCAAGATTTTGATTTATTCGACGACGATCAAAATTATATGCTAACAATAATCTTGAAGCACATTTTTTAGCGAAAGCTGATGGATTTATACTTCAAGTTAATCTTTTTTGTCGAATTTATGTATGTGAAAATAACATTATTTCCATTCTTTTACCTATATTCAGTCAACGGTTATCCATAAACAGTACACTTTCTTAGAACAATCGCATAGTCTATTGATCAAAGAAATATAATATTTCTGTAATTTTAAGAAACCTCTTTGTGGGTTTGTTTATACATAGTCCGTGTGTCTTATTTTATTATAACACTTCATTTTACATGAAAAATCGGATATGCTCGACGGTGAAGACATCGTTTTATTTATTTTTTTTTTTTTTACGAAAAAGGACGGATGTCTATATATGTATGAGCCAGCACAAATAAGACACATTTAACCCATTAAGGCCTATATTTAGAGGACAATTATTGTTTATGACATTGATCTACAATCGGGCAGTGTTAACTTCACAAGTGTTTGTAAACAAACAGTTATTCACTGGCGTTAATGGGCCAAATTTCAAACATAAACAAGCAAATTATTGTTGAAACGTTACAATCATGTTATGGAAGCTTATGATTTCATATTAACGGACGTATATTTTCCACTCGTAATTTATTTCTTCATTTTTAATAATACTCAGTTCTATTAATTTCTTATAACGAAACGTTGCAATATAAAGTAAAAAATGCGTGATATTTTACATTTATCGGTGACTAGATATAAAATGAACTAATTTCTATTTTCCGTAAACAACGTATCAATGTATTCCATTTAATTGAATGGAATGTTTTTTTTCCAATATCTAAAAGCTGAAAAAAGCTATCCTAAAATATGTCACGCGCAAAGTATGTGTTTTTATTCCTTGGCACACTTTTAACGCTTTGATGAGGGGGAGTATGTGCATTATTAAATTTGTCATAGTGGATATGAACAATGTTGTACCACTCCTGATAATTTATTTTTAAGACGATTCACTTTTTACAACTTTAGTTCGCCTTTCATTGTAAATATTTTACCCAGTGATGAGAAACTTTAAATTTTCTTCCCGTCATTAATATTAATGTTCATTATTTTTTGGGTGAGATTCCAAATAATTAAGTGAGAATGCTTTTGCTTGTTGCAACTAAAATTGCGTGGGGGTGATCAGTTACCTTATTGAAGTTATCACAGAGAAAGCGATCATATGTCGTTCGAAGTGGGACGTGGTTGAATTTACTGTCTATTTGTAAAAATTAAAAAAAAATACGTTTGAAAATTTTGAATAAGTAAATTTTCGAGATTATTAATTAAAAATTTGGCTTTCTACTTTTAAAATTTGGGATTAGGTTTGGAATTAAATTCTCGTAATGATTGCTGTGAGGCAATATTGATATTGCATTTCAACTTTCAAAGTATTCGGACGACTGCGGTTTTTGGGGGGTTTTTCAATCTTCAAGACACTCAGTTAAAACGTCAAACGTTTCCACTTCTACGATTATATCGCATGGAATATAATAGTAATTACATAGATTTCTAAACAAAATGATTTTTACTGAAGACTTTCTTCGACTGTGTCATCGAGGGTGTGCAGCCAATTAAATATCATCATGTTCCTCTCATATTTGGAAAGTTGTTTTCCCCTTTCTCTTTCGACGTCTTTAATTGTCAAAGCATGGTCCTTACTTTTTCTTCCTCCTACAGGAACAACAGGTGCACCAGGTGCACCAGGAACAACCAATGTAGCTCCAGGAGTTACTTGTGCTGCTGAAGCTGCAGCTTCCAGCCTGTCGAGATTGAATTCACTTTGGGATAGGCGTTCCAGGGCACGGTAGGTAGTCAATAATCTGTCAAATAAAATAGAATCTTATCACCAATATCTACGATTTTTAATTTTCTCCTCTTTCTATTTTCAGGGATTTTTATTTCCATCAATCCAATTGTTGGGAGGCAATAGAAGATTAAAACGAAATATGCAAAAATGATTTCGCGTGAGGCTGTTGTTTACTATTTCTCTTTGTCACTCGAGTGTGATGGAAGATTGTATTTAGGAGTTAATATCAATTCCAGTATCGAATCGGGCATTCGTAAGTTTTTTAAACATACTAGAAGACCAACACGTGCGCTACGCGCACGATTATTTATTTAATTTCTTACAACTTCAAGTCATTAAAAAATCAATGAAATTTTGCTGATTCAAATTTAGAGAGTAGGTTTGAAACAACAATGTATCCGAGATTTTAGGAACATTTCGTTACATCATCTTTTTAGAGAGTTTCAAAAGGTTTCTATAGGAATTTCAATGGATCTTGACAATTTTCAAGTGATTTTTTTACAAAGTTGTAAAGATTTTTAGGATTTTTAAAAGATTTTGTGTTCATGGTTGAATAAATTACTTACCTTCGACGAATATAATTTTGCCGAACTTTCTTGTTCACAGATCTAACAAGATCTGCTGCTGAGAATGGAATTGGAGGTGGATGAGGTGTAGCGAGTGGAAGTTGCTCGCTTCCTCCATGTGGACTTGGCAATTGAGAAGTACTAGCTACATCGCCTACTGCTACCCAAGTACTACAAGATCTAGAGGCATGATCAAGCCCGGCTTGTTCCAGGAGGAGATTATTTCGATGAGCGAAGTCTAGGGCATGGGCTGAAACTGCTGGTCTCAATACACGAAGACCACATGCATCTGGACTTGGAAGTTGCGATACATCACTAGTGCTGAAGCTCTTTTGCAGACCCAGAACCGAAGACAAAGCTCCGCAACTACGAATCAAGTCCGTCTCTTCCTCAAACCACAAGATTTCTGGTATGTCTGCTGGCCTAATTTAAAAAAAAATTCGTGTGTTATTTATATTTCAACCTTTAGTTAAATGCGTGAAAATCGACTTCGAAGTTCACTTAGGATTCAACGTAAGACAGTAAAATATTTAGTGGGAGTGGCACGATTCGTTTAATTAAGAGCTATAAATGGTATGAAAATTTCAAGAAGTAATTGGAGTCGTTACTCGTAACAACAAAGCTTAGAGCTTCGTTATTACTGTCTGTATCATTTGAAACAGAGTATCTCTTTTAGTCTGAAAATAAGGATCTTACATAACTTCCTAGACTTGAAGGAAGATTATACCTGTTCAAGAGTTTGAATCAGATTAAGTTCTAATAATACTCGATGTCGTAAGAAATTTGCTCCCAAATTATATAGAGAATTGATTTATCGAGAACTAAGTATTTACTAGCAAACTCTTGAAAAAAGATCAATTTACAAAATGAAGACGTATAAAGTTTTAAAATTGATTCTAGCATCACTTAAGTGGGATCTAAAATTAGTTGGTCATTTGAAGGTCACCCATAAAAAAGAATAATGACATCGTATATAGATAGTGTATATCAATTGCGAGTATAACGACATAATTAAGCTATTCTTATATAGAGCATGAAAGAGTTTCAATACCATTCTTCAAAATTCTTGATTGTCATTTGAGATAAAAATTGCAAATACAATGATAGTCAAAACAATTTGTCTTCTGATCGAGAATTCTATTAGCATGAAATTTGAATATAAATTAGAGTTTTCGGTAGTTTTAGGAACGATATATTAGAATACTGAAGATCCCTTTATGCAATATGCATTTATCGATTAATTTTTACAAACACGTGAATACAATCTCACCTGTTGCCCTGGATTTGACGAGAGTCTGGATTGGGTGAAGGGTCTCTGCCTGAAAGTTGCACATCACTGTAAGACTTAAAGGTGACCAGTCTATTACCACATTTGGCATCGCTGGCTATCGAAGAAACACTGAACAAGGATAAATCGGTCGTGACACTTTCGTGGCTTGGAGAACGTAAAATACGACCTGATGTCACAGTAAGAATTGGTGGTTGCATTGTATTCAGTGTATTTGATGAAGCTGGTACTGGAGATGGGGATTTATTTTCTGTTTCAGAGATGATCGCCGATTGTCTTTCCTCCATCTTCTTTTTGCTTCTTTCGTTTTTTTACAATTTTCTTAACGAACTTCGCAGTTAAAACTGAAAAGAATTCAGCACAATATTAGTTTCCACTTAATTCTCCCGTTTTTAGTTTCTTCATTTTCATTACTTGAAATTGCTTGAAATGATACCAGGAATCACCAGGAATTGCCAGGAATCAATTATTTTTCTTCAACTTGAAGATGCCTTTGAGTGGTTTTGTTTATCGATATTTGTTTCGAGAGAATAATAGAAGATCTTTGCCTAGTTGTTCGAAAATCACTTTGTATTCGATGTCGACGAAGTGTGTCTCTCTACCGACATTGATCGAGTCACTTAGTAGACGTTAATTGCTCTTAGATAGACTTAGGTAGTTGATTTTGCACGAGTTTCAACGTCAGCATCGTAGGTTCGAGAAATTGAAGCTTGGATAAGTTTTACATTATTATCAAAGCACTTTTCAAGTTGGTCCATGGTAATTGTTCACGTGGAAAGACATACTTTTCTTAATGAATGCTTGAATTCTGCAATCATAAAGTGATACAAATTGTATTAATTTATAACGAAATAATGTGTAGGTGTAGGTGATTACATTTTAATTGTTTAAATAACTTGATTAAATTAAATTAAATCTAATTTCATAATTCCCATAATTGTATCACACTATTTTATAGTAACAACTGTTTTTACAATATTATCGTGTCCACATTAACGTTTTATAACGAAAGAATGTTAAATGTTTCGTTAACTGTTTGTCCAATTTAATAAAGTTTAAGAGTGTCTTTTAAAATGTTCTCACGTGCGGCATTACGGCGACTGAAGGACTGAGAAGCCGCAAATCCTGAACTGTTTGCACTACCAATTCCACTCTTTCGTTCTATCTCTCTTTTTTCTCATCTTCTTACTTATAGTTAGTCTCTCAGTTTGCGCACCTCTTTTTTGCCATCTCTCTTCTCATTTTGTGTTATCTAATCACTATAGCCTGCATTCGTACGACTCACACATGCAATTCTGTCTAAGAAGGGTTCCCCCATTTTCAGTAAATACGGAGGGTCAACTTATAAGTTCTGTATCGGGGGAGAAAGTAAGGAACCTGAATCGATCGTTAAATTCTGAAAAATACACGAGTGGTCGTACTATTGAGAATCTTGAATTTAGGAAAATCAAGAAAGAAGAAATAAATATTAGACTTGCTTTGGCAATTTATTAAAAAATAAATTATTTCCATGAAAATTTGATATCAATTTTTTTATCATCCGTTGAAAAAAGATAGTAAAGCGTGACGCAAGTCTTTTATTAAAACTGTATACATTTGTTGCATAATATCATCTTCAATAATATAATAATAATATATATAATAATATAATAATTACCTTCATAATTTCATCTTCAATAATAAAGTTGCGCAACTTTATTGTGTTGATTTCATTCGTTTATTTTGTTAAGATTCAGATTCTGACTTTAGATTACTATCACATTGAGTATCTGAAGTTAAATAATTGCCGAGGTAACTCTTTAAGGGAGTTGGACCCAAGTGTTAAGCTCAAAATTCCATTCTCCATTTTACTTAACGAAAAATGTAGATTTATATTTTTTAACTCTGTAGCGCTAATCTTTTTTTAAATCTAAGACTGCGTACAGAGCGAAAAAATATTTAATTTCGATACTTTATGCATAAAACGAAGAATTTAAAGTATGACTTCGAAATTTAATATTTTCATTTTACTTAAAAAATATTTGAAATAGATATTTTCTTGCTCTGTGCGTATAATTCTAGTTAAAAATTGATTAATTATACAGCGGGAAAAAATTCAAAATTTAATAGTTGTTGAGTAAAATGAAGAAATCGAGTTTTAAGATTGGAACTTGGCTCCAACACCCTTAATCATGTGAAGAAACTTACAACAGGAAAATAGTAATTATAGAAATACATTGGAAATAACAAAAATTCTTATTCCAAATCGAGTAACAATAATATTTATCCGCTTGGTACATAAAATTCGATTATATACAGATGGGGGCCATCCGTTGTTACTAGCAACAAACTAATTAAGAATAACAACAGAAAATTATGTGACAAAATGCCTTGATCATAAAGAAAAACGTATAAATATTTCTTTCCATTATAAACAGGATAAGATCTTTTTCTAAATTGAATAAAACTATAACAAAACCCATCCTTCTTAATAAAACGTACCGCGTGATTCCTGCTTCAGTAATAAAAGTTCCTTGCCTTGCAATTACTATAAAATCGACCCACGGTCACGTACTAAGTGTCCATGCACCACTAAAACCAATAACACACTAGCGTGGAAGAGGGTGCGAGGAGGGGTCAAGGGAAGTAAATAAAACACTGCATGCACCCCAAGTCTCGTGTATGACGTTTTTCGACCTTATCTTTAAACGGCAACCCACAACCTATGTAAAAGGGTTGAAATAATCACCTTTTGAAGCTTATAAATCCGAATTTTTTTCTAATGGATGATTTGCACTTTTCAGTTGAGGACAGCGTAGCACAAGCACACGCGCTAAGACGATAGGATATGCCACGTTCTGGATGAATGGCGATTG
The DNA here is from genome assembly GCA_904066005.1 of Synergus itoensis. Classification (NCBI taxonomy): domain Eukaryota; kingdom Metazoa; phylum Arthropoda; class Insecta; order Hymenoptera; family Cynipidae; genus Synergus; species Synergus itoensis. The sequence continues at coordinate 1,394,896 of CAJFCP010000089.1, forward strand.
TTTCCGGTGGGCTGCTGTTCAGGGGTCGCTTACTGCACAGGCGTCGATCGATAGGGGTGAAGGAGGACGTCCCGACTTCAGTGATTCCACCAGGGCGAGTTACCTACTTTCCGTGAACTTCTCTTGAGGTCGAGTGTCTCACGCACAGTCATTTCTATGAATTTTAAATCAAGAAATTGATGAATTACAGATGGGCTTTCAATTGATGTTCTAGGGAGAAGCTCTCTATCAAGAAAGGTAAAAAATTCTATTCTAATTGGCTCGATTCCATATTTATTTTATTCGATCCATTTTTATCTATGAATCAAGATCAAAAGGATAGATACCTAGTAAGAAGGAGTGCATTGGAAGGCATAGAATAGCATTGAACTTTTTAATGCCATCCTATGCGAATCAATTCCGTTTTTGCCGAAAAGCATTAAATGGCATTAACCCATTCAATATTTTGTTTCGTGAAAGGCATTATTTGGCATTTAAGGGTTTTGGAAGCAAGTTCCAATCTAAAAACTCAATTTCTTCATTTTATTAAAGAAATATTAAAATTAGAATTTTTTCCTTCCGTAGAGTTAATCAATTTTTAATTAGAATAATGCATATAGAGCGAGAAAATATCTAATTTAAATAGTTTTTAAGTAAAATGAAAATATTGAATTTTGAAGTCAGATTTTGAATTCTTCATTTTATGCAAACAGAATCGATATTAAATATTTGTTTGCTCTGTATGCAGTCTTATATTTGAAAAAAGATTAGCGCTACAGAGCGAAAAAATATTTATCTATAATTTTCGTTGAGTAAAATGGAGAATGGAATTTTGAGCTTACCATTTGGGTCCAACGCCCTTAATTGCACGTGCCTACTCATGCGACTTTTATTCGCGTGCATTTGGAAAGTGAATACCTTACATCTACTTAGTAATGACTTGGAATGAGTAATAATCAATTTTGCTATCCGTGACGGCTCTTTTAATTAACTGTGATGTTTTTCCCTGGGGTACGTGAATTTCACTATTAATAAGTTTCAAGAACGTTATAATAATGCTTGGGCACTCTCTTGATGTTGATAGATGCTGCGTGGTTTCCTCTGGTAGACCATAATTAAGCATGGTGATTCACTTATAGAACCTATAATTATCTCAGAAATGTGATTTAGTTAGATATTCTTTTCTGAAACTGATTGAAAATTTATAAATATATAAATTATATGTAAATATATAAATTATTTTGTACAAAACATCGTCAGTTATAGAATCAACTGGTTCAGAAGGTTTCAACCAGTTGTTTGCCACATGTGTATGTGGCAAGAGGGAAGGCAAATTATTATAGGGTCTACGAGAAAGGTAGAGAACATTAATACTACATAATGATCGTTCATGTGAACGTGTTTCCTCCAGCGCGTGTGCATAACAAGCACGTAGAGATGATCGCTTCGTGTTATTAGGTGCGTGAGGTTCGCCCGTGTAATTTCAATTTGCTCAAACTGCTCGATACAATTCAAGAGCAAAACTCTAGCCAATAGAGTTTCAATCACTGCCACTTAGTTGGTAGATTCAATCTTGCTTATATTTTGTATTGAAATGGTACACAAATGCATTTCACTCTCGTGCGAAAAATAATTGCAGATCGAGTGAGAGTATGCATATATTAATTGTAATTTTAATTTAAAAATGCGTAATAAAAAAAAAAAATGCGTATCGAAATTAAGTATTTTTTCGCTCTGTACGCAGTCTTATATTTGAAAAAAGATTAGTGCTACAGAGCGAAAAAATATTTATCTACAATTTTCGTTGAGTAAATTGGAGAATTGCATTTTGAGCTTAGGTCCAACGCCCTTAAGGGATAACAGAGTTCTAATATTCTACAATTCTATTAATTATTTAATGTTGCGTCTTGCCAATTCTGACTTACTACTTACCATGCTTTATCTAAATAATACTGAAGGACATGAGAAAGTTCATAGGTATATATGTGATGCAGTCATAAAATAAAAATAGCTTGTCACAAAAATTTGTTTGCTCTTCAGCTCTGATGAAAGTATTAGCGGATGTTCACATGCTTCGTGAGGAAATTATGTAATTACATATGCTTATCCTAAGGTGCAAGCGAGTGCACAATTAGATACTAAGATAGGCAAGTACGTTACCCCGGAGCATCTAGATAAGCGAATGCTGGACCAGGGCCATCGACAGACGGTAGCGCGAATAGTATTCATATACACTTAACTGCAAATGTGAATGTGTGAGAGCAATCAGAGAAGGATTATATACGAGCTTCTTATACACATTCATTCAACATATAAAACCATTGCGAGCGTAATAAGTGGCCCTTTCTTATACCTCATTCCAAAAATAAACTAGCATAGTCTTGTGCTAACATTGTAAAGTAGGAAATTTATCACTTCCATATCTAAGTCCTTAGATTACAAATCAAAAGTATTTATGCACACCGTACGCGTACATGTTTCCATAATAAATTTATTGCTTGAAAATAAATGATATGAAGATTGGCTGATGATAATTTCCATTTAATTGGTACCAAAATCATCAACCAATGAACTTTTTTTCGCTCATCTATTGAACTCGTCTCTTTTTCACTGGTAGCTTGAGGGACACTTGGGATGGTGATAATCTTTGAACTTGAGGAACAAAGATATAATCTTTGAACTTAAGGAACAAAGATAGCGTCAGGAAGTTTGTAAAGTCTTCCTGCTGGGCGTGATTGAACATTTCCCGGGGGATATTAATGTGGATTAGTACACACACTTATTTGCGTATTTGCAGACTCTTGCACGTGGGCGCGAGTCTGTGATCACGAACGTGCGTGAACGAGGCAAGAGGAGGATTGTTGTACCCTGCTGGCAGTTTAGTTAGTGACGGTGTCTCTCACGAGGAGGACTGCTGCCGGAATATTGTGTTAAATAATCCAATAAACCAACAATCCAAGGTAGTGTTTACCACCCGAAGCCGACAGATCGGCTGAGTCGTACTTACGAAATTGGTAAGTCACTCCACTGTTTATAAGCGTCGCTCCCCGTTCTCCAGTCTGAGTCCATCGTGGTCAATGGGATGCATCAGACCTCGGATGATGCATCAAAGATTATAGACTTAATACTATCTTCCTTTAACCGCATATTACAATTGGCATTTAGCATCCACTAGATCAATTCAATCAATTGATGGCTCACTTATAATACAATTTTTGTGTGCAGATAAGGAAGCAATAGTAAATCATGATGATTGAAGTTAATTTTATACGTTTTTTTAGAATTATTTATTCCATTATCATGATTTAAAGTCGATGATTAAGTAAATTAAGTAAATTATTGTTTCTAGTCACAAAATGCATATGTGTGCTAATTTTATAACTTAATTTACAGCTGGGAATGTAGAGCATGTGGAATTATTAGGAAAATTTTATTTTATATAAAACCTGAAAATATATTTCCATCAACCATATACTTAATTAAATTAGATGAAGTATTAAATATCTATATTTTTAAATGATAGGTACTTTGATTTTTTTGCTAGACGCATAACTTCGTTTAATGTCATTTAAAAGATCCAGTTTGCTTAAAGGTTAACAACAATATCGGGATTATTTATATTGACAATCTACTTTAAATATATATGTAGTAATTTTAAACAAAATTCTTTAAAGTCGCTTAAAAATACGTGCACTTATTGAAATTGGGTGAGTTTTAATTTTGGCAGTTGCGAACGACTTTGAACTTGACATCCACCAGAAACTAAGCGTAATTCAAAAATACTTGAAGGGAATGAAACATATCAGTTGATTTTAGTATTATGATGAATTATATTTGTTATAATTGCAATTAAGAATTACTTTCGATACAGTTTCACTTTCATCTGATGTTTTATTGCATGTTCGTTAAAGCAAGGAAATGTTTCACCTCGGTTTCTATTTTTACGCTAGCCTGTCGTTTCTAAATTCAGTAATGATATCAATGTCCACTTAGAGGCGTTTCCAGCTACTAGATTATAGAATTAGTAATATGACTAGTTTTCGATATCAATCTCACTTAACGATCAACTCCATTTACAATGACCAGTTCTATTTAAAAGAAAAAAGTGAAATACATTCAAAAAGGAGGACGTCTATCTGATCCAGATTTAACAGAAAATTAAGTATATCTTTTAGGCCTCTTGTCATACCCTGAATTCTTAAGAATTTCACGCTGTCTGAGCACGATGGACTCACTCGCATGCTTTTATGTTGAAACAAAGTTGCAAAATAACAAACTTTACAATAGAAGCTTCCATCATCTCCCAAAATTCCCCGAACTTGCTTTCTCAATCCCGCCACAAAAATATCTTGACGATATTATAAAAAAAATCAGACTTGATGAAAAATGACAGAAGAGATCGAACCGCTGTCAGAGAGTCAATTATTGTTTTCTTTTCGCACAACAACCCACGTGAACCCACGCACCGTAGCGTTCTTGACCAATTTTCTTTACGAGTTCGAAAGTTTCATGTCCAATTATAACTATAATTTATAAATGAATCGGTATATTAATATTGAAAATAAATGTCTTCTGTGCTGCGGCGTGAAAATTACAATAGAGATATAATCATAATTAATAAATTACTGATAAGATTTCTGTTTCGCGCTTTAAGTAATGGATTTGATCTCGATAAGGAGACTGCGGTTATGTTTTACAATGATTGAAAATTATACGTTAAGCGGGGGCTGCAAATCATAGTGTCGAGATTTCTAGTATTACAATGTAAGGCGTTATTATTTATTTCTTATGAAAGAATGCTAGAAATGGTAACAATGTAATTTAATTTTTTAAGGATATGTGCAACCTACGTCTTACCATTTTAAAAATAATACTTGTCTAATAATTTACGTTATTCTTTAGCAATTTTATGTGTCGTATTCATGATTATGTCACATAAAATAGTAAATGATCAGATAATAAGAGTTCATTTTTTATTGCGGGCACATATAGGGGGCTAATGAAACTATGTCACTGAATTGAAATAGATCTTCAAATAATTGTATCACAAAAGGGACATAATTTAAAAATTTCTTTTAATTTTTTACAATTAGCCGACTAAATTTAAATTTAAATTGTTTAAATTGTCCAATTGTGTCATGAAATATCATGAAGCATATAATTTTTCCCTTTTTCGTATATGTTACGTAACAGTTAAACGCTCTCTTGCCAAGAGACATTTTTCTATATCTCCGGATGCTTTTTCATTATTTTTTCTTGAATGGACTTTACTTTTTCCTGTTTGAAATTACGGGTTTAGCTTGAAATTAAAAGAGGTCAGAATTCGATAGCAAACAATTTTTCTGGTTGAATTGACATAAAAGTTGGGAACCATTGGAGGGCGCGGCCTTTAGGCCGTGGCTATGAATAGCGGTCGCAATACCGACCACCACCGCGAGCTTTAATGTCGCAAAGTCAGACTGTCGCACCCACCTGGTTTCTGAATACCGGTTCTTCCTTTATTTATTTTTCCCAACCTTTGAGCAAACGGAAAAAGAATTCATTTTCCGACCATTTTCCATTCATTTTCCGATTCAGGTCAATCACTTTTCTGCAAAAATAACAATTTCCGCGGATTCAAAGTTCTCGTAAAAATAAAGAGAAGAAGCTGTCTTTCCTCGACAGCTGTTTGTCATAAATTCATGACGCTGACAAAAAATTTTCAGACAAAATAAGGAGCAAAGATGAATCTTTTCAATCAGGGTTGCAAAAATCATTAATTATCCGTTTTTAATTACTAATTACATAAAAGAAATTGTTATTATTCTCAAAATAATTCATAATTACAAAAGAAACATTGTAATTATATTAAAAATAATTAATAGTTACATTAAAAAAATTTTAATTATACTCGAATTAATTAATTCTAAAAAAATTTTTTTTTAATTTTTAATTATTCAGAAACCGAGTGTTTATTTGTGTATTTACCTACAAGAGAAGAATGTTCTGTTTACGATCATAAGTATTTCAGTCCTTTATAAATTTCAAAAGCTTTGAATTTTTATTCAAAAGCTTTTTATTGAAATAATAATATTATTTCAATAATAAGATTGAATTGTTGTGAAATATAGATTGTATACATCAATTATACATCAATAGTATACATCAATTATATACATCAACAGTATACATCAATTATACATCAATGTATAAATCAATTATTTTTAGTATAATTACAATTCTCACTATGTAATTATTAATTATTTCGAGTATAATTACAATTTTCTTTTATTATTATTAATTATTTTGAGTACAATTACAATTAATTATTAATTACTCTAGTAATATAATTACAGTTGTAATTAATTATTTGCATTTCAATCATGAAGTGAATCTCCATTTCATTCACACACGAATGTGACTTCATTCACACACATGTAGTCTAAAAATAAAATCCTTATTTAAAAAAAGGAAGAATGCGACATTAAAGTTTGCACAAGCTTTTGTTGAATGCCATTATTAGGTATGTCTGTCTACATTCTGTGAGGTCGAATAGCTGCTCGTTGAGTCGAGTGGCAAAGTAGAGAGATTGACGTCCATTCATCCGGCTAAGTTGAATTAACCTCACGGATACATATCATATTTGCTGTTCGTTGAGTGAACAGCAAATGTACCGTTTTACCTTTGAATGCTGTACCTAAATTTGCGGGTGAACAATTGTTTAATAAATATTAATAAATGTATAAAAACTGCATTTTTTATAAGCTGTAATTATCAATCAAAGTACATGACATCAGCTATTTTAATCCAATCCACATACTTAGGTAGTGATTATCTCTTCTATTAAAAAATTGTTTATTTTCTTTTTTCCATAATTAACAAAGTATTTAAAATGTAGGTCAGCGTTCAGAAAATAGGTTCCCATTTACTAGATTACGCAAAAGAAGAAGCATTCTAACGAAACTCGAGCAAAAGAATTCGTTCAAGGCAAAAGCGTGACCACTTTCCCACGTATTTTCATAACTGGTGCGTTTCACGTTTGTTGGACTGTTCGTTTTACGGAAGTAACGTGTTCTATTAGTATCGCTGTCATTATCACCAAGTCTTGCTAATTGCAGATAATTAGAATACTTAAGCACTTGAGAATAGTCGCGTTTTCAGTTTTGTTTATCCTTGCAGCCGTGGAAAGTAAAAATGATTGCAAAAATTTTAATTGGACTTAACAACTAGTTAAATCTTGATGAAAGCATATTTTATGATATTTATATGATTTTATGATATTTTATTATTTATGATAACATTCTGACTTGATGGTTTTGCAGAAACGACTAAGATGAACTCCTTAGCGGGAGACACCGTCAACCCAACGAAGACGAGTTCAAAAACGACTGGAGAGTCTTCCACCTTGGAGCGAGGTGGACGTCGTAATCTCGTCCGGCCAGAATCGAAACCCGTGACGAGAAAAAGACGTCAAATGGAACCTCCTCCCCCTAAGATGGAGACTCCCATGAAGACACCTCGACACGAAGATTTATCCTGCGAAGATAAGCTCACTCAAATTCGCAGTGGACCCATTTGTCCTAAGTCTCGTGTCGATGAACCTGAAACCAGAACACTGAAGAGGTCTCTACCCACTTCGGCAGATTCGAAAAATATATCTAGAGCATTCAAATCCGAAAATGAAGTTGAGGTCTTAGGTACCTGCTCTAGTGATGATTCAACTGCGAATTTCGAAGAAAAAGCAAGGAATACAAAAGAGAAAAAGGAAGGAGATCCTAACGCATCCGGTGATATAAATCATAGAACTGATGTTCAGCCTCTTATGATAAATGATGAATCTTCAAACCCAGAAATTTCAAGTTGTCTCCCCAAAGCGGATCGAGAAAGCGTTGTTCTTGATTTCGAGACCTCTTCAGTGAATTCTGCATTAAAAAGAAAATTGTCCCCAGATGAAAACGAAGGAATAATTGATGAAACAAACGAAATTCGAGAGTCTTTGAATGACGAAGAGATTCCAAGAGAGAAGTCACTTTCGATGACAAATCAGAAACTAGGAGTGGCTGCGAATCTGTCGAAAGATAAAGAGGAGTCTGGTCTTTTGAAGAAGCCGCCGGATGCAGTTGTGAGATGCAGGCGGAGGATGGAGAAGGCGGATGATGTGACGAGACTGAGGAAAACGATACACTGGTTGGAAGATGGAGCGAAAAGGATGAGAGAGGACCTCGCCGCGGTTAGATCAGAACTTCATGAAGAACGAAAAGCCGCAAAGCTCGCGAAACGTGAGCTGGACGCTGCGATAAGAGAGGCCAGGACCTCGGAAGCTGCGAGGAATCAACAGATCATATCCGACCTAAAAGCAAGGTAAGAATTTAAACTGCGTTCTAGATCCTTATGAAAGAGCCATTTTTTGGATATTGCAGTAATAAGAGTGTGCTTTTTCTACTTTTTTTTATATACCTGGGTCTTCTTTTCTTTTATAAGATTTTTCTTGGCCTTCTTTGTTCTTATGAAATTCCTCTTACATTTTTAGATTATTTTGTCTTCTTTAAGAAATATTATCTGCCCTGCTGGAAGTAAATGGATAGAAAGAGATAGAACTTTTCTATCTCTTCCAAGTATCCATTTTGCATCCCAAAAACATCTCAGCCTATCCCTGTGTCTGGTAATATCTATCTCTTCCTATCAAGATTAAAAGAGATAAAAGTGAATTAAGATTGATAAGAAGATAGAAAGGGATAGACAGGTATAGACAGAGATAGAAAAGAGATATACGGGGATAGATAAGAGATAGAAAGGAATAGAAAAGAGGAGATTCAAAGAGATAAGCTTGGATGTGGATTGATATGAATGGATTTCTATCTCTTTACTTCCAGCAGGGTGTTGCATGGTTCTTTTTTGTGGGTAGAGAGATGAGGTAAAAGAGTTAAAAAATGAAAATTGTTCATGATTGCAAATCAATACTCGGGAAGATGTTGAAGAAATCGAAAGGAATGTAAAAGAATCAAAGAAGAGCATAAGGAGGAGATTACGAGCAAGTAATTTATGTATTAAAGTTTTTCTTGACACTTTTTCTTCATAAAATGTTTTCTCTGATCGAAAAAGGGAAAAAAATCGCTCGATTATGACTTCGTGTGATTGTCACAGTAATGTAATGGTACTTTTGACTTTCAGACTCTCTCAGTCTCCTTCTCGTCCAGCGGTGGAAGTCACTCTTCTTTCCTCAAAGGCGGAGTTTCTAAAGGATGAAAATCATCGACGAGAGCTATCAACTCTGAAGAAACGTCTAGCCGAGGCTGAAACGACGATAAGGAAACTGAAGACGAATTCGCTGGATCCAGGTGGCTCGGCAAAGCGTCGAAAAGTTGATAAAAATACCTGCATCGACCCCCGAAGATTACAGGTCGAGGTTCAAAGCTTACGAGCCGCCAACAAGAAGCTGGAAGAAAAGTTACACGTGAGTCGAATACTTGTCGCCCATGTAGCCTATAAAGTTTCTAAAGTGTATAAATGTCTTCCCCTGGTGTCCGCCATAAATCTCCTGAGCAGGTAATCAGGTGTGGTCTTAACTTCTTTCGGCTCTGCATCAAACGATTTTATCCAAAGTTGTATCATCCTATTCTGTGTGAGATTTAGAGATATTCCTTTGAATCGGAATTGTTATATCATCTGAGAATTTGGTAGTAGGAAGATTTAAGGAATGATGGCGAACGATACATGGCTCAGAACATCCGGTCATTTGGGTTCATAATCAATAATTATAATTTAATTATAATAATTTGAAAACATTGATTTTTGTTGTCATGGAAAAGAAGTTCAAAATTAAAATAATTTTATTCGCACCCGTAGTTTCTGTGGAATATTCTTGTTTATAATTTATTAGTATTTCAAGGATTTTATTATTGATTGTGGACGATTGTTTCGTGAATCATGAATTTTAAGGCGGTTTGAAGGCGCCTTGATATGATGACCCTTCTTGCGCGAGAGTATGAGACTTCAATTTAATCTCATTGAATCCGTTGATTTGAAATTTTCGTTGTAGATAAAATTCTTACATTTCCTTAATTATTAAATTATTATAAACAAGTTAATGGATTAAACTGGTATTTGGTGTATTTTCGGTGTCCGAATATATTATTTGCACTAATTTTGTTATTAAATTATTTAAAATCCATGACATTTTTGAAAAAAAAAAAAAAAACATTTATTTTCTGTTGCCTTTCAAATATGTTTAATAATAATCATCGATACCTTTTTTATAAAAATTTAAGAAATGAAGGAATTTTATCTGCCAAAATCGTCTTCTATATATCTTTTGACATTTAATAAGCTTCAGTTTAAAAAAAACTTTAAAGTAGGTTGAGAAGTGGGACCTTTGGATCGTTTTGAACCAAAAATCAACTTTTTACTCGCAGCGTCGGCAGCCTTTGCGGCATTTCTTGGGACTTCTCTATTTGGGCATTTTGATATCTATATGTAGGATTTCAGAATTTCACAGGGAACTTACAACTTACATCGACAAGCGGTTTCTTCCGGGAAGCGGTTTTTAGTCGGTTTCTCGACCGATCACTTTGCCGACTCCTCATGAAACGTGTGTAACGGTCGGTCGTATAACGTTGACGGTTACGTTATAATCATAAATCCTTTTTACACCGTGGCATTATGCGTGCGGTGTTTATATACACGATTCGCGTTCCAACGCCGATTTTACTTACACAAAGTTTTAAAAGTATAGCCACTTTTTTTCAGAAGACGCTACACCAATTTTACTTTTATGTACTTCCACGTCAGTTATTCTTAAATTAAAATTATTTTGTATATTTTTGTTATGTTTTGAGATTTAAAATGAACGATCCGTGAATTCCGAGGATAATTTTAATTATACAGATTCTTGTACTTATTTTTTATTTAAGTAATAACGTTAAGAAATTACTGAATACTATCCTATCTTAAAAAAGTGGTGTAACGAAATGTCTCGAAAATCTTGCATACATTGTTGTTGTAAACATTGTTTGCCCTCGTCCTTTAAAATTTTACGAAAACCTTCGAAATTTCTTAAGATTCTTTAAATGTTAAAACATCTTGAAATTCCCAGAAACCTCTTGAAAATCCTTAAAAATTCACAAAAACCTTCAAAATAATTAATCTCTTAAAATCCATGTTAAAATTTGTGAAAATCTCTCTAAAAATTCCTAGAAACATCTTGAAGTTTTTTAACATTTAAAATCTCATAAAATCATTAGAAAATTCATTAAATTACACAAAATCCTTAAAAATTAGAAAAATCTCTTAAAAACTCCTAAAATTTTACGAAAACCTTCGAAATCCTTGTAAATTCTACAAAATCTTTTAAAGTCATCAAAATCTTTTGAAAAACCTCAATAAAACTCTCTGAAAAGTTTTAAAATCCTTTAAATCCCATATAAATCGACAAATTTCTTGAAAGACCTTAAAAAATGAACATCAGCCTTTGAAATCCTTTTAAATTCTACTAAATCTTTTAAAAATCGTAAAAATCTTTTGAAATCTCTCCATAAAATTCCCTGACAAACTTTAAAATCTCTTAAAATTCCCAGAATATTTGTATAAATCTCGTATAAATTATATAGTTTAAAATCTGATTGGCTTTGGAAGAAAAAAAAAATAATCATTGTTTTTCTAGTAATTGATAAAATTTCACATTTCCGCTATTTTGAATTCAAAAAGGATTTTACAAATTTTAGACTCTTTTATCAAAATATAAACCAGTTGTAGATTTATATACGAGAAAAACCAGGTGATTTTTATATTCCTCTAATTAATTTTCTTATCCTTTACTCGCATTTATCAAATTATCAAAGGAAGTATTGTTTGATAAGGTATTTGTGATTTATCCACATTTCCCCCTCAGGTTAAACATTTCTGGATAACTTACGATTGATAACGAATGAATACTTTTGTCGACATTTTCTTAATTAAGTTATATAAATTTACATACATATTAAAATACAACTAAAAAATTAGAAAGTTTGAATTAAATTCAAGGCTCTCAACCTATGATAAATACACACATAGTTGCATACATTTATATATAAGTTAATCTCAAAGATTGATCGATAGACATGCATTTATTAGATTTTATTTAATAGACTCTTTGGTCGAGAATAGGCACTCTTAGATCCTTCACATTCCGAAACTCGGATAAGACAATCATTTACGCTCACTAATATATCGCATGTAGACGGTGTTTGATTCCGCAACAGGTTTTCAACATTATTATCTGTTTGGTGACGATAATAAATTAACTCGATTATACGTTCCATTGTTGTAACCCTGGTACCGTGCACTAGGGCATGGGAAAATCAACTACTGAAAGAAACAACTCTGTCTCGCACTAATTGCTATGTTTCCTGTTTCATTAATGTCATAGGAGACAAATTGGAGTTATTTATATCTTTTATCGCTTATGTCTTGAACGTTATTGTTTGATATCAAAGGACAAAGACTGAAATTTCTCTACAAGAAATCCAACTTATTTAAAGTCTTATGCTGGAAAGAAAAGTCATAACAAATTTTTATTTATTTTTTTTTACAGATTGCAACAGAAGCAGAAAAATCACGAACTTTAGATTTAAGAATCCAACATGAAAATTACGAAGCTGAGCGAGCTGCGCTTCAGAAGACTTTTCGCAGCGAAACTATTAAAATGGTAAGTCTCCTTATGTTCAAATAAGACCTCATAAAACCTCGAGTATTTCTTGACATTGTCGTTAAACTAGAAATTGGTTTTTTACTGTCGCGAAAAACCTTTTACGATTACCTTACGCTTGTATTTAATTTATATGTAAATAGAAGCACAAAGCATTTTTAAAACATCAAAACGAATCGCGGAAAATTACCCGCAATATAACTTTCAGTTTTAACGCTGACTTTCGTTTCGAGACTTCTACTACATATTCGATTGAATTCTTGAGAACTGAATAGTGAATCAAGTGCGGGAAATTGAAATTTTATTCAGACGTATAAAAAAGCGTGATTGAATTTTCATGCAAGTCATGCACCTCTTTGTTTCTAATTTTGGCATTTTCTATACTGCTCATTTAAATAACGGTTCCTTGTAGGGCTTGCAGTACGTAGGAGATGATTTATACAAATATACCCTGACTGCGCCCAAGACTTGCGGGAAGTCATTTCACAGTTATATTTTAGTATTAAAATGACCTCCAGCAAGTCTTACCAGAGTCGAGTATTTTTTTAGAGAATAGATAAGCATTGTGGCGGAAGAAACCGTTACAGCTAGACACCCTATAGTAATATATGTCAAACATAGTGCGTTTTCCGATGTAATACTTCGTAGATTAATCTATAGGCCTTTTAAAAATTAAGCACCATTACAAAAACATTCATTTTATATGGTGTAGACCACTTAGAGAGGAATTGCCATCTTCAGAATGACAAAATCTCCTTTCTAACACCCCGATAAGGTATTAGATAAATGATGTTCTAATTTCTATTCACTCTCTGCCAAGTTTCTAAGTTATACCCCGTTCTCCATTTGAGTCCACTATTCAACATCCACTCTTTATTATCTTCTGAAGTGTAATCATTCTTTTAGCGACTCGAATGAAAGTTGGCTGAATAAAAAAAACTGAGCTGGTACCCAGGTGGACAACTGACAAAGATATATTTAATATCTGTCAGCTACAGTTTCTTGTTTAAAAACTGACGTATAAAATAATTTTAAAGTAGGTTCCCCAATTTTCTTGGCTCTAGAAGTCTCTAGCAACTTGATTTTGTAATGTTTTCCTAACAATTCTTCTTAACTAGCCACATCATCCTAAAGTTCAAGCCTATGCACAACGAACCCCAGAAGAAGGTCATACAAAAAAAATGATTGAGCGTGCAACGCAGGATAAAGCATGTTGTTAGACACCTACGAGCGTGTGAACGTCATCTATTATTATTGTTACGTTCGAAGCCGTGGAGGACTTTTTTTCACTTCTCCAAGTGCAGCAACGTCATTATCTGCTCTCAATCGCCCCCTTCATTCCTCCCAAGGAGTTTCCTTCTTTTCTATTTCCCTCTGATTTCAAGATCTCAACCACCAAGTTCCCAAGACGAAAGAGCAAATGCAAGATAAGTAGAATTTACCGTATTCTTTGCGGTAACGAATGCGAAATGGAGTAGACAAGAAAGTGAAGTTGTATAGAATGAGGATGTGCAAAACAGATAATAAAACTGTTATCTTACTTGACTCAACTTCTCTCAAAATCACAGTCCATTTGCTGTCTAATGATACTGCGAATTCTTCTACAGCATCATAAATTCAATATATCTGAAATCTTTTTGCACTTTGCTCTCTCGCGTTATGTACATATAAAATGTAACATATAGAGAAAACCCTATAATGTGCAAGAATTTTCCATATTTGCATGAATGCGGCCATAAGTGCCTTACAATTTATACAGCAGTAACGATATCGCCATTTTTTGTCATCGGTACTCTCGCACTTTCCTTCTCGTAACCAGCACGGGTGACACATTATGTCTGCAAAATAAATGAATGCACTATTCTTTGCGTTGAAAACACTTTTGATCCTATATCTCCCTCAGAGCCTCGGGTATTATAACGATATTTATAGGCGTTGCTCAAGACATCCTCGAGTATGTACGTTTTTATGCAAAGAGAAACGCACTTGAATCAGTTGATGAAACTGAGAACCAGCATAAAAGCGCACAGCAATTTTAAAAGCGTGCTCGCATAATCTTTATGGGCTCTCCAACCAAAAACAATTAAATCCAGAGTTTTTTGAATCCGCGCAGTTAAGGGCCACTTTATATTCAGGGTGGCCACATGTCAGGAAAGTCAGGGTTATGTCAGGGAAATGTTAGGGAAAAAAAAATTTGTCAGGGAAGTCAGGGAAATGTCAGAGAAACGCGAGTAGTTGTCAGGGAAAATAGAAATTGACATTTATGTTAATTATGTTATTTTTGTCGTATTGCGTATTCGAAGGATTTCCAAGGTTGTCGTAAATTTGAGAGATTTTTACGAATTTCAAGTTGGTCTGAAGTGATTTTAAATTTCAAAAGATTTATACAAAATTTTAAAAAAATTTCAATAGTATTTTTACTGGAAATTTGTTCGCATGTTGATACTTTCATGTCAGGAAAATTCATCTAAAAGTCAGGGAAATGAAAAAACTGAATCTTGTGGCCACCCTAATATTCCAAGTATCGCCTTGCTAAGAAACATTTGGAAAATAATTGGAAAATCAGGAATTAAGGAAGTTATCCCTCGAGTTATCCAGCTAACGAAGTTACACCTAAACGTTTCCTCCGGAACGCGAAAAGGTGAAAAAAAGAGAAGGGTATAAGATGGCAAATTAGAACGAGCTCACGAAAATCCTAAAAATAGTGTGGGAAGATATTTCGCGTAATTATACGTCCGGAGACTCCTACTGCAGTGGCATGGCAAGCATTTCGCGTGGTGGATAATCTGTTGTCCAAAATTCGACTGGAGTCGATTAGAAAGGATTTGGACCACGGATTTTCAGTCAGAGTCAGACTCAGGCCTGGGGCCCAATTTTTAATAAATGCCTTTACTGGCCACTCTGCCGTGGGAGTATCGCGTGCCAAAGGCCCTAACCACACCCCTCGAGGGCACACGTCCATCACATAATCAACCTAAGAATCATAGGGCCTTCACATTGCATTCGCACGAGATCAACGACAGAGATTGTTCCATTTCAAGGATCTACTATCTTCGAACGCTGTGAGGGTAAACGATCTTCCAAAAATGCAATCCGAACCTTCCCACTGACTCCAACAGAGTCAGTGAATCAACATTAGATATTTTGAATAGCTGGAGCATGTTTCATTTTATGTTACTCATCGATTTACATTTGTTACATATGCTTTGGCTTTAACAGAGTGGCTACATGTCAGAGAAATGCGAATATTCTTTGAGAGAATTGAGAGTATATGTCCCTCATTTTTCAGTGACGCTTCGGATTCAGTGAAGATTCAAGCTCCTACCATAAAGCAACATAAAGTATTGTTTCCTCGAGATTGGCGAAATTTCGCAAAAAGTCACTAACTTTACTATATCACTGATGTAATATATTGCAGAGGAAATGTCTTGAATTGAAATCGCGACTGATTTAATACAAAAAATAAGATGGAGGTCGATGCCATCGATCGAACTCAATGGATTGTAAGGCAATCGTGCTCGGGCGAAAGGCTCTCTCGTCTTTCGTTTCTCGTACGGGCCCCGAGGGTCTGCCTTCACCTTGCCTTTCCTAAGTTCGTGAGTGAGAGCACCAACCGAGAAAGCCATGGTGAATTACCACCAAATGGGCGAAAAGCCTCAATTATTATGACTGCTTCCGATCTGTCTTTTTATCGCCAGAGTCGCATGGCAATTGTTTGAAATGAAATTTCTGATGCAGAAATATAAGTGAATTGAAAATAGAAGTCAATTATATTTTCATAGTCAAAGCAACTATGAAAATTTTAATAAAAAGTTGAGATTAAAGCTTAATTGTATATTCGTTCTCAAGAATTGAAACACTTTCACTCGCCATAACATAATTATTCATCAAATAATTCAATCTATAATCAAATCAACCTTGAACAAAATATTCTCAATTTTGATTACCACCGATTTGTTTCCCCAAGCTCATTAGAGCTAAAGAAGTATGTTTGTTTCTAAAATTACTCGCGTGTCGATGAAAGTGCAAAAAGAGAAATCCTGATAAAATACACTATATATGCGGATGTTTGCAATACTTGCTATAAATTACTGTTTGTTTCATGCAAAAGTTATTTTAAAACTAAAGACTCGATGTCTCATGGACGTTTCTTGAAGGTAAAAAACGGAAAATATGCATTTCCTGGTCTATCCAATGATAATTGTGCTGCGTGGGAAATAGTTCCGCACGTTTAGAAACTTCTTGGAGAAATGGTGATACGTTTTACTACACAGGAAACTAAAATACTTGAAAAGTATGTCAATTTTTATGTCAAGGTGAGCCATAAACATGTGAAACAAGGAAAGTTGAAAGAGCAGTTTTGCTCAAAAGCTAATTTCTATTATTCCCTTCTAAAATTCTTAGCATATATTTTAAGGGACCCAGCCTATAATTTGAAACACTTTAGTTTGCTCTAAGTATTGGTGCAATAAATCCAATATCGTTTATCTCATTACTCGCGAGTGGAAACGATAAACATTCTTGGCCCAATTGAAATGAGCTTTTTATGAAAATAAACAATGACTTTGCATCAAGAGAGATTTGTATCCATTAAGGACAATTTATATACCCTCAACCTTTTTGATCTTTTATTCGCAATCTTTCGCGAAACAATGTGGCGGATATACCTAGTCGTGCATAACAATCGGTAGGTTATTACGTGCGTACGCATGCAATCTCCCACACTTGGATTATCTAGTATCTTGTCCAGCTTACGAGCGACGACCTTGAAGCGTGACATGAGGCAAATTCTTGCTTATATGAAAGGGTATATGAAAAAAGGAATCCTTTCAAAGGTGTCATAAATCAAGCTAGAACACTTTTTCATGCTGAAAAACAAGAAATAAGAATTGCGACCTTCCATTCCACTAATCAGACTGATCAAGTCTGTATCAATTATTTACAGGATATGCATTTTCATATACATTCGCTCAGAATCCCGTGTAGAAATTTCGATAGGGGGCCTCATTAGTTTTCCCTTTCTTTAGTCGGGTCCTGATGGGGAAAACTAGTCGGGGCCTCTGCAAGATCGTAACACTTTTGTCAGTTAAGCCCCAACTATATGTTCTAATAGGGGCCTAGTGAGAATCGCCCTTCCACAGCCCTATCAAAGAAAGGGTCCTGCTGTGGTCCTAATCAGGTCCCCGCGATATATATTTTTAATTATAAACGTATATAGTTATGCATTTGGGACGATTTGAAGTAGAAATGCTCAAAATTTCTCCTTATATCGTCCCAAATACATCGCTAGAAATAAACATATTTTCATCTGAAAAAGTTGAATAACAATAATTAATATAATTATTAGAATTTATTAGTTCACAGATGAACTAATAAAGATATTTTTTACACAAATTTAATGAACAAGAAGCAACTTTAACATACTAAACAAATTAAAACTGCGAAGATCATTAATTTATGTGTAAGAAATTTCCCATTAGCGTCAGATAGGGAAATTTCTGCATGGGATACTCTCTGAGTTTCTTATTTCTATTCCAAACATTTTTTGATCGCAGTTTCCAGTTGAAATATAGTGCAATTTCCTCTTAAAGGGATGTTTATGTGCATATCCAAATTCTGAAAACTGGTCTGAAGTAATAATACGACTTCGTGCTAGAACCACAGAACTTAATTTTCTCTTTACGCTTGAGGAATATCGAAGTCAATTTTACTTTGTGTTTGTTCGCACAGATATTTATCGCGGAGTTATCCTTGAGGATCTGAGAATGATCTGCGACCCTCTCACTACCCTGACTTGTATTCATTGCAGCTAGGTGCGAGCTAAAAGTACAAGAAGAAAAAGAGGCACTCGGTTGAGAGGGTATACATCTAACACTCTTCTTGGCGACGTAATATAACAT
The DNA here is from genome assembly GCA_904066005.1 of Synergus itoensis. Lineage (NCBI taxonomy): Eukaryota > Metazoa > Arthropoda > Insecta > Hymenoptera > Cynipidae > Synergus > Synergus itoensis. Next base: position 1,413,439 of record CAJFCP010000089.1, read on the forward strand.
CCGTAATACCTACTCGGGTGGAGAATATCAAATAATGCAACCTGCATTGCAGACCACGCATTGGGGTCGGTCGTTCGTTCTTCAGTAGGTATTCCCACGCTGCCGAGAAACTCGTTTGACCGCCGCCCAAATTCACACGCTCGACCAAGTAAATCTACGATGAAGTTGCAAGTTCATCGAGCCCGAGGATCTCTTTACGCAAGTATGTCCGTGTACGAATTTTTTGCGGCCTAAATAGCAGATCTAAATGTCCTCCAACTTTTTCTTTTACATCTCAGCTATTCTATTCATTAGAAAGCAATTCTTCCAGAAGACATTTTGTATGAAGGTCAGAGAGATTCTTGGTACTCTGAATTGTACTTCCTGATATAAATTAAGTTAATTTATATCTTAAACTTAACGACGTTTTATATTATAATTTAAATACAATAAGTTTCCAGGTTTCGTTTATACTCTACCGGAAGCCCAATGTATTCATAAAATCTTGAGATTTTATAATAATCTTTTATAATAATTTTTTATAATAATAGATTTTTATAATAATCGCTTGAAAATACTTATAAATTCAGAAAAACCTTCAAAATCATTAATCTCTTAAAATCTATGTTAAAATTCTTTAAAATCTCTTAAAATTTCCAAAAACTTCTTGAAATTCTTTTAAATTTTACGATAACAATTAAAATCCCTTTTATATCCTCTAAAATCCATTAAAAGTATGAGAAATGTCTTCAAATTCCATGAAATCCCTTAAAATTACAAAAAAATTTTCAAACTAATAAATCTTCTGAAATCCACGTTAAAATTCATGAAAATCTCTAAAAATTCCTAGAATTTTTAAAATATTTTTTAATTTTAATTAATTAATTTTATTTTTATTTAATTTTATTTAATTTAATTTATTTTATTTTTTATTATTTATTTTATTATTTATTTTATTATTTTAATTATTATTTTATTATTTTATTTTATTATTATTATTATTTTTTTTATTTATTATTTATTATTTTATTTATTTATTTATTATTTATTAATTATTTATTATTTATTTTATTTATTTATTATTTTATTATTTATTTTATTTTTATTTTATTTTATTTTAATTTTTTTATTTAATTTTATTTTAATTAATTTTAATTTTTTATTGAATTAATTAATTTTAATTAATTATTTTTTTTTACAATTTTTTTAAAATTGTAAAAATCTTTTGAAATATCTCCATAAAATTCCATGACAAACATTAAAATCTCTTAAAATTCTCAGAAAATTCTTGAAATTTTACATTTAAAATCCGTTTATATCATTAAAATCCGTAAAAATTATTAGAAATCTTATCAAATTCCATGAGATCCTTTAAAATTCTTACAAAATCTTTGAAATATCAGAAAAATCTCTTGAAATCATTTAAAATTATTAGAAATCTCATAAAATTCCTTAAAACCCCATAAAACTCTTGCAAACCTTTTGGAATACCTTAAAACTTCACGAAAACCTTAGAAATCGCTTAAATTCGTTGAAATCTTTAAAAAATTTTAGAAACCTCTTAAAATTCACTATTGATACTTACATGACGAATCAGGAGTGCGGAATAGGCGTTACGGTATTTCGACTTCGACTCAATCATCTTTTTAGAATAGAAAATTCAAATGTGGTGAAGTATTTATTTATTTTTCCTACGTTCGAACACCAAGGGAGAGAAAGAAGTGGTATACTTTCTGTCACACTCTTCAAAAATGTCCTCCCGTGGTCCATACGGTATTTTTTTTTCATGATTTCTAAAGATTTCGATCAATGCCGGTTCGTTTTGATGTTGAAATGCAAATCCATAATTGAAAAAAGCATTCACTTCTGAGATGTACAAATTGCGAAGAATTTGGTAAAGAAAGTTGTGCTATATATGTATAAGTAATATGACACGTCCTTTTGACAATGACAAAAGTATACTGATATGTTGAAGATTACGAAATGCTAAGTCATGAAATATTTACGTCAAATCGTGGCGTCTCTTTGTAGGTCTTAAGACCGATTTCCACGCTTATGAGCTTACAAAAGACAGGATACATAATTCCACATATTTTCATTGGTTAATCTTCTCAGTGACCTTAGAGTCCGAGAATTTCAGAATGCGATGTTAATCCTGAAGATGAAAAAAATCTAAATTCGCCACACACGTGCATTACAGATGGATGAGATACGCAGCAAGAGCAGAGAGATCGAGAAGCTGGAGAAACTCCTGCGTGAATACTCGCAAAGTAACCGGAAGCTGCGGTCGAGGGAAGATGAAACGGTGAGTAAGAGACTAAGACTAAGAGGAATCCTTGCTAAATTCCTGGCGATACGAATGCAAGTATAGTATAACATATATTTTACTCGTAAGCATGAGATAAGTTCGGTGTTGAAGAAATTGGCTGTGCCATTCGCGAGTAAGTACTTCAATTTTGAGTGACAGTGGATCCTGAAAGTTCCATGGAGCGAACGAATAAGTGTACTTAAGGTGGTATATCACCAGGTACGATAACGCAAAACGACACCGCGGTGGCCCAAGCGCAGTCTATCAAAGTCCAGAGGCAAAAGCGAGTGCACAGCTTTTCTTATTGCCAGGGCCGCATTATAATGCCATTTAAATATCTTCTTATTTACCATTACTCATTTTTTTCATTGAAAATCTATCAAAGCTTGACTGAGGCATATTAGCTCCTCAAAGAGTAAATAATCAAACGAGGGGCTAACAACTTGTGAAATCAGGTGTACACTTGCACTGAAATCTCCTGAATTCTCCTGAAATATCTGAAATCTCCTGAAATATCTGAAGTCATTTGAAGTCACTTGAAGTCACGTGAATTCACTTGAAGTCCAGTGAATTCATTTAATTTTTTTGAAATCTCCTGACGTCGGTGAAATCTTTTGAAGTCTGTGAAGTCACTTGCAGTAACCTGATGTCACGTGAATTCACTTGAAGTCACGGGAATTCACTTGAAGTTACGTCAATTCATTTGAATTTTCTTGAAATCTCTTGAAGTCAGTGAAATCTTCTGAAGTCATTTGAATTCACTTGAAGTCCCGTGAATTCACTTGAAGTCACGTCAATTCACTCAAATTTTCTAGAAATCTCCTGAAGTCAGTGAAATCTTCTGAAGTCAGTGAAGTCACTTGAAGTCACGTAAATTCACTTGAATTCACGGGAATTCACTTGAAGTCACGTGAATTCATTCGAATTTTCTTGAAATCTCTTGAAGTCAGTGAAATCATCTGAAGTTAGAAGTAGGTGTACACCCGCTTGGTCGAGTTGGCAATCCCTCGTAATCAAAAGTCTATCCTCAATTTTAGGAATAAATGCCTATATTGCGAGACAGCTTTCTTAGAAACAGAATCTATAAAATAAATTAAATGTAAAGTTGTCCCTTCCGGTTCGATTCAACATGAAAGATTCGTGGCTCGTGACCTAAAGGCGTTCCACACTTAAAAGCCACGGTAATCGATGCGTCGCGGTCCTTCGTCTTCGTTCACTAAAACTTGGGATATCGGAAACTCATAAAAACTTAATGCGTATCTCTTCAGCTACTGAATCCGATTCTTAGCACCATTCTTGTGCTAGTGATCCACAGGTTCATTGAACTCATCCTTGTTTACATAATTAAAAGGAAAAATGATTTACGATTAAATCACTTGCAGTTTATTTCCTTATCTCAAAGTTTTTTTAAAAAACATTTTTTTAATCGGGTGTAATGTTGATTTAATGTCAAGAGAAAATCAGTTAGACGTCAGTGAAGGTGCTAAACTACTTGCTTTTGTCGTATAACGCAAAAGATAGACAGAAATGCTCTTACTGCAAAAGCACCTATCAAATCCTGACAGATGCTTTAGTACTAATAGCCTTTCTCCTCAGAACTCTTATAGAGTCATTCTCTATAAATGTTCTAATCGGAACTTGTTGCCTGCATCAATATGTGCTTTTCTCGTCCTTCTGCAAAAGAAATCAGGTTTTAATTGCTCTCAACTATTGGCCACTGTCTATAATATTTTATTTAAAATCTTTTCAAGATTCTGTGTTTATAGAGAAGAAAGTCTTTCTCGGAAGATTGACGTCATAAATGTTGTATTAAATTTAAGATTGATTTGAGATCTTGGATTTCTTTAATGCCATTCTTTACTATTCTTGTGTTTTTCCATCATGTGGCAATAAAATATTTTTACGCGTCTTGGTTACTTCAAAGTCTTTACGACAACTACAATATTTTTATTTAGCACTTTTTAAGTGAGGAATAAAGCCTCAGGAAATACTAACTGCTGATTAGAATTTCTACTTTTCTGCTTGAAAGTGGAGTTTATTTTAAGGAGGTCAAATATTAACTGGAAAATAAACATTTATAGTTTTTTTTTTCGTTAATGTGAACACGTACGATTTCGCACGTTACTTCATATACTGGCAGTAGGAAACCGTTAGAAAAGTAATAGACTCAGACTCGAGTGTAGTACGGTATTGTTAGAGCGTTATGTCTACGTGAGCTTCTGATGACCTGACCCGGCCTCACCGTAAGTTAATAACTTCATTAAAATGCAATTATGTTTAAAGAGCTTGGAGGACTCTTTCCTCTCCTATAGTCAAGTTTTATTTCGTGACGTCATGCTGTGTTTTGATTTGACGTTTATAATAAATTACTGCTCAGGATTGAATCGTTTTTCGCCCTGCTGCGAGATCTGTTCTTGTAATTATAACTTTATTCACGTATCGACTTTCTACACTGAGAACAAAAATTGGATACCAGCTCTTAAAGTTATAAATTAATGCATTTATATTTATGATTTACTGGGTTTTATCGTGCATTCTTTCTAATTATATCTTTTGATTCTTAATAGAACCTGTTTCCAGGTAATACTAATCAATACACAAAAATTCATTCATGCCACAGGAAATCCCAAACCCGCATATCTAAATTCAAACAAATTCTTTTCACTAATCCTACCACACCTGAGATGTCCTCTTAGCTCCGACGGACATTCATTATGAAGCAATTAGCGTTCTCAAATTGATAGCACTCTGTGTGTGGAGAGCGCAATTTAGCGACACGATTCTCGTTCCGGGAATGTGTCTACATACTATATGCCAAGCCCAGTGACTTCCTCGTCTAGGAATGTTTGTTCGTCTGTTTAAGTAGGAAGAGGGACTCGTAACTTCAGCAAAGGAAAAACTTTCAATTACTATGTGGATATAGTTTTTTAGAGGTGTGAGTTTAAAATACTAGACAAGGGGGAAATTTTAGCCAAAAAACTTAACACAAGAAATTAGTATAGGTATATTTTAATCGGCGGGGGAAATTGTAACATTGCCAAAGAACTAAAATTGGTACCAATGGTAACTCGGTTGGGTCTTGGTCCAGTACTGGCCTGGTACCATCATTTCGGGTTATTATCGATGTTACCAGGTCAGCATCACTGGTCCTGGGTCACTGTTACTGATACCAGTTCAGTATTATTGATTACCAACTCATTATTGATGGTACCAACTTATTATTAATGGTACATGGTCATTATTGCTGGTACCAAAGTTTTATTGAAGGTTTCAGTCAGTATCATAGGTACCAAATCATTATTGTTGGTTTAAAATTAATATTGACAATATTAGAGCAGTATTATTAATACCAAGTTATTATTGATTGTACCAGGTCACTAAAATTTCGAAAATTTCTACGGGGATTTATTTATCTTCCAAATAATCTATTACAGGGTGGCCACATGTCAGGAAAGTCAGGGATGTCAGGGAAATGTCAGGGAAATGGGAGTAATTGGCAGGGAAAATAGAAATTGACAATTACGATAACTACGTTATTTTTGTCGTATTGCATATATAACTTTTATAATTTATTTAACAAATTTTAGAAACTATCCAAGGATTTCGAAGGTTTATAAATAATTTCCAGGTATTCTTTTAGATTCTCTAGGTTTCTAATGATTTCAAGACATTTTCAATAATTTTGCTTCCTCATAGAGGAAGCTTTGTAGTGGTGACAAAAATTCAGAATTTTGAGAAATTAGAAAATGTTTCTAGGAATTTCAAAAGATTTCAGCTAATTTTAAGGAATTCCATTAGGTAAATTTTAAGGGATTTTAAAGTTCCTCGTGGAATTTAAGAATATTTCAAGAGATTCTGAAAATATTTTATGGAATTTTAAAGGATTACAGGAAATTTTAAGAGATTTGTATAGGAATTTTAAACTTCAAAATTGAATATTTTCATCTTACTCAAAAAATATTTGTTTTAGATATTTCTCGCCCTGTACGCATAATTCTAGTTAAAAATTGGTTAATTCTACATAGGGAAAAAATTGCAAATTTAATGTTTGTTGAGTAAAATGAAGAAATCGAAGTTTTAGATTAGAACTTGGCTCCAACGTCCTTAAGTATGTAAAAAGGGACTCTTCAGGATAGATTTTATTGCGGGTTATATTATGAATGAAATCGGTATTAAAGTGGTACTTTTTTCCTGTGAGGGTTGGTTGTAGGAAGTATTGCTTCATTAATTCGAGACAAACGAGTGCGCGGCTTGATGAGAATGATGAGCATGGCTCGTGCTTCACGCTGCTCGCATATAGTACGCTAAGGGAAGTAAAGGAAAGGATGTAGCCTACAGGTAGTAGAAGGCCTCCTTCTGACTTCAGTCTTGTCTAGACGTCCGTCGAGTGCGCACACTCCGGCGCTTTCACGGCATTGTAAATTGTTTTCGTCATCCGTTTCTTCCGGTGAAATAGCGAATTTCGGAAGTGACATAAAAGTGTTTTGGCCTTGAGCCTTCAACTTCTTCTCGTTATATGAGTCCTTCAGGACAACGCGCACCTGATGGGGTTCGCGTGGAACGAGGTGAGAATTTATATCTCGCTCTACTAATTAACTATCATTTTATAATAGAACTATCGTTCTATTAACTCACTGTTTTATTACTTAATTACATTTTCAGTAGAAATATTACAGTATATATCACAGTTGTAAATTATTTTGCATGTGCCTATTCTCTTGGTAACAGTATTAAAAATGATCTCAACAGTTGTATAATATATTAGCGTCAGCGGAAATATTAAAACATAAAAAACACGTCTCGAATTTTTTTGTTTTAAATGTCATGATTCTGCAGGTATGCAAAGTGAACGCAACCATTAATGTATATATTTTTATAGGTCTTTGTACTAAAGGGGCACTCTATATAAAGAAAAGTGCGCTATAATTACACTGTCAGTAAAGAAAATTCGGTCAAATTTAGTTCAGTTATGAATTACAGTGAATAGAGATCAGCTTTATGTTTTTATATTCCAAATTGAAAGAGAAATGAAGTTAAAACGGTATATTTAGAAACAATGCTTTATAAATAATTAAAGGGACTTTCAGAAGCATCTCTTCATATTAAAATATCACAATGTGCTTTAAATAGAAACCCCTTGCCTTAGAATAAAATTACACAGCTATATAAAATCAGTAATTACCTTTATAAAGCAGGAAAAAATAAGCAAGGAAAAGAGTTACGATACACATACGAATTAGGTGAAAACTACATGTACGCGAAAGGAATTCTCACCCCTCCTCTTTACAGTTAGAATATAAAAATATTCTCTTATTAATTTAATTACACAGAAGATAATCTGCTGATAATAATATTTTGAATTGTGGGAGCTTGCGGGCTGGTGAAATAATGTGATCACTTGTTATGATTTTAATATGACAATTTATTTGAGTAGATAATTAGATATTTAGTAGTGGTACAAAGTGATATAAATATAATTAATATGAAATTAATAATTATAACAGGTGGTCACCACATGAATATTTTAAATAAATGTCTGATTATTATGAAAAAGACTTCTGAATTTACATACAAGTTTGCGTAAACTCGCGTTCAAGAGTATTTTTGTTTCCCACGCCAAAAATTAAAATCTTGACCTTAAGAATTTTTTTGAGATTCGAATTGTGCTATTGTCCTCTTGTAAATCAAGTTCTCTATTACGAGATCAAGTACGGAATGCGTAATCGAGATAGTTGAGTAGTAGAGGAAGACTTTCCAGTTTTCAAACTACTATAATGTCAACGTGACCATCGTGAGAATTGCAATTATGTAGCATACTCGCGCTCAGATTGCAGAATGAAATGTCTGCGGGTTTTTCTTGACCTGAAAACTCATGCGTTACAATATTATGCCGGATGCTTGTTATACATGTCGTTTGATTCTCGCCTGCACTTTATTTTACCTCGTGGCATCGATATTGACGCTTATAGAGGCGTGGCAATGCAATCTGCTACGCACAAATCAAATCTAAAACGAGGTCTGTCGATAGTAACTTTAATAAGAAGAAAAAGAAGAGTTTGAGGTAGCTACAATGTCCAATACTCTTAAAGTGTTAATTAAATTGTATTTTTGTTAAAATTGAAATTCCTTGCTTGGAAACACTTAATATCAAAGCGAACTGCAATTTATGCGCGAGATTTATTCACAATTGTGAATTCAATCAAATGTAAAATGCCACCAATGTCGATTATGCGCATCTCGTCGACACACTGACCTTTCCCACTTTTCGGTTCCTTCTCTTGAAAGCAGCAGGTACAGAATCTTGATAACAAAAGTACAAATCGAGAAGTCGGTCATTCTCTGTCCAGAGATTGCAATTTACGAACTGTCATTTACTGACTTGCTAATTAGCAGTTGCAAATTTACATATCTATATTTTATATGGCGGATTATAGCATCCGACTATTATAAGTCGGATTTTTTATGAACTTTGTAGTTTACATATAATATTACATCTCAGTCGGGTGGAGTAAGTTTGTATAAAATTTTCCCTATAAGGTCTTTTCTGAAAAACTGAGATATAAATTGACACAAGAACGACAATAAAATAACAAAACTTTCGAAAAGTTCAATGGCGCTTTCTCTGCGGCGACGTTACAAGAAGTTAGTAAGTTTTTCATGGTCAAGATCTCCAAAAAAATAGAGTTCCACGACTCATAAATACGATCGTAAAAGGGAATGGTGAGCAGGTTATATATGCTCTTCACGGCGGTACGCGTTTCGTAAACTAATCTCGTCACTTTCGACGTTTCGCATAATTTAGATTCCTCGAGCCGTGAGCACGACTTTCCTGCATTTACATATGTGTGCGCTTTGCCGCCTTGTGCTCGTGGATCTGTTTCTCTATTTTTCCTTTTTTCCGGCGTCGCATACGTACACGAACAAGACGAGCCGCACGTGACTCTTCTTCAGACTCGAGCTTGTTTATGTGAAACGTGGCAGGCACGATTAACAATTAGGTAACAAAGTGCTGCAGAATACACAATGTTGTGTTTTCCTCCTCCGTCCTCACAATCACGAATTATCTCTTCTTTCTCTAGCTTAATCTATTCTAAAAAGATGATTTTTGGAAATTTTAAGAGATTTTCACGAATTTCAAGCGACTTCAAAGATTTTCAAAGGTTTCTTGGAATTTTCAGAGATTTTAAAGAATTTTGACATAGATTTTAAGAGATTAATGATCTTGAAGGTTTTTCTGAATTTTCAAGTATTTTCAAGCGATTATTCTAATTTTTAAAAGAATTTTTAAAAGAATTTGTAAAATTTTTAAGGATTTCATGGCATTTCAAGAGATTAATGATTTTGAAGGTTTTCGTGAATTTTTAAGGGTTTTCAAGAGGTTTCTAGGAATTTTTAAAGATGTTCAGGAATTTTAATATGGATTTCAAAAGATTAATGATTTTGAAGGTTTTCGTGAATTTTTAAGAATTCACAAGTAAATGCGCGCGCACAGTTAATGTCGGTTAGATCTTAGGAGTTCTCTTTGTTTTTCTTAAGAGTCTTAGGACTACCCTAAATTAGCCAAATTGTATCTAATTGGCCTAAATTTATTTTTAAGGTTCTTAACTGGTTATTATCGAAGTACGAGAATTTCTATAGAGTCTCTTCTGTGAGTAAATTGCTTGAATACACTGAAAAAAAAAATTCATTAAAATTTAAAGAACTATTCTGTAGTAGAGGATACGGCGGATCGTAGAACAGTTCTAGAAAATCTAAAGCACGAGTTCTAGAAAATAAGTTGCGCAC
>CAJFCP010000089.1:1423910-1597903 GCA_904066005.1 Synergus itoensis
TCGTAATGATTCTGCTTGCTCGCTTCACAGTGAGATGCATTGAGTGGTCCATTTATCGCAAGAAACCTCCATGGCATGTTGTAAATTGATACCATGATAAGGATCGATCCACTTGTATGCGAATTGATAACTCGCTGATTAGAATCGCTGCTCTCAAATCTGTGTCAGCTGTGATAATTTAATTTTATGTTTATTACTATGGAGAAAAAGGATAATAGGAGTCATGAAGATTGTGCAACGGCAAGTAATATTTCTCGTAATAAAGGTTATTGTCTACTTGATAAATATTGCTGGCAAAAGTTTATTACTCAAAGAAATGTCTAATGAAAAAGAAAATTTCTTATTGTCCTTTGTGAATTTTTATTCTCTGAGAAGGCACTTTTTCTCTCAAGTACAATAAATTAAGAACTACAATTGCAAGTTTAATTATCGCGTGAATACACACTTTGTCAAAAAGAGAATGGACATGAATAAATTTTGCAAACTTATCAAGATTCTAGGGGTTTGTTTTGACGCCTGCTGAGATTTATGGGCTTTAGAATACGTATTTTTAAATTGTACCTCCGGTTTGTCCCGAGTCGCTTTCGTGGTTGGAAAATGGAAACAGGAGAAATGCTAATACAAAGCGTGTAGCATACATTCACTGGATTCGGGCCAGCGCTTCCAATCCTGCAACACGTGAATCTTCCTTTCGAATTGTCGACGACGAATCGCCAATAAAGTCAGCTCGATAAAATAGAAAATGCGCCTGGTTTGCATGTCGATCGGAGATCCAATACTTGCGCGTGTAAAAGAATGAATTTCCATTTTGTTGAAATATAAATAAGAAAGTCGAGGTTATCGGATAGCAATACAATACTGCTCGCGAGGAATCGGTGCCATTTTTACCTCGATTTTTGCTGTAGAAGATTTGATTTAAATAAAAATGTATAAAACGATACCTTCTCATTTTCTGCTGTTTCTGGTTCGAGCCAATGTGGGAAAGTGAAGTCTTTGTTTCTCTTGGAAGTTTTCGAGGGAGCTAGAAAAATAGTAGTTCGTGTTTTGTGTCTGTTATGCTCAGGGAGCACTGGAGCGTATTTCTTCCGGTGAAGTCTGGTGATAAAGAACTGTAAACACTGTATGTACAAAGCTGTGCTCATTAGGACCTTTTTTCATCAGCCGAGAAGAGAAATTTCATTCTCATAGGAAATCTCATTCAACATAGGAAAATCTTGAAAAAATATTGAAGCAACTTAATTTTCAATCCTTGAAAGGAACTGCAACGAACGTGGGCATGATGAGTGAGCTACTTTTCAAAAGTAGCTTTCCCGTCGACAACTGTCGAGTGCCCAACGTTTTCCATTCTTGAGGAGATAGACAGCAGCTACGAAGCACCTGCATTACCCCAAGAATGGATAGTCAGAGCTTGTTTTAGTCAATTATACACGTAGCTAGAAATCCTGGTTCTTTCGAATCCACGCAGAGTGGATTATATAGTCCATCAAGTCTCGTAAACTCAAAACTCAGATCGATACGTTAATGATTATTGCCGATGACGCTGGGACATTAATAGCGGGTGGTCTACTGATCGAATGCCGATACCTTTCGAATGCGTCGCCTTCGTCAACCCATAAACCTTCCAACCTTTATTAGCTGGCGTCTCGGCATGCATACCGATTCTCCAAACGCCATTAGCAGACGTTATATTTTAAAGGCACGCTTCCTTTGCATTCCAAGTATTATGCTTGCTTGTTTCTGGCTCGTGCCGCGATTCGCCTCTTGGTTCTCGTAATTATGCTTTAATTCGCGTGGGCTTCAGCGGAAACGCTGAATGTCTTTGAAGACTTTGTTAAGTAAGCGAGTTCGTAATAATCATCATAGTATTTGTTTGTTGCGTTGGAAGTATTCGAACAATGGTAGGTCGTTTGAAAACTTCAAGTATATAAAGGAAGATTTTCCTAGAGATCCAAAGAGAGAGACTTGCGAGTAATCTTCCTTTTCATAATTTATGAGAATTTTATACGCTTCCCGACTAAAAGAAAATTTCAAAGGAGTTCTAGAATTTATTTGGTCAGGATCAACACCTGCTTCTTTATCCTTTCTTTCACTTTATTGTCCTTGTTCTTACTCCTTTGTTATCTCTTCCTCATTCTCTACTTTATACCCTCTACATTCTCTATTTCATTCTCCTTGCACTCTTCTTCCTTCCTTCATGTCTAGTAACTTGATGATTTAATCTTTCTTCCTTTCATATACTGCTTTCATATTTTCTAAACATGTTTATCATGTTTAGTTCTGTGCTCTTCTCACCCTTTGAATATATAAGTCGAAAAGATATTTAACTTTGAGAAAGAGTCATCTGGAATTTCATCGATTTTCAGTCACTTCATTTCACAAGTTTACAGCTGGGAATACGTGAGCAAATATGCTTTATCTAAGAGGAAATGCGTCAGTTCTTCCAATACGAAGAATTGACTTCCATCCTCACTCGTGTTTCCTGTTTGAAAGAGAACGCAATTTCGCTCATTTTACAGACCTATTTGCTGTAAACTTTAAACATATGAACATTAATCAAGGTGTCTATAACGAACTGGGAAACTGGGAAAAACGGGGGAATTTTATTTGACCGGGAAAAACCCTGGAATTTCATTTAGGACCAAGAATTTTTTATATTTTATTGAAAAATTGACGTTTTTCTACTTTATCTTCTTTTTATTTTATTAGCAAACCAACATGCGATTATTTTTTTTTACTTCTTATAATTTCAAGTCATTCAAAAGTTAATCGCTCTCTCAATCTGAACTAGCCGAATTTCGCTGATTTAAATTTGGAGAGTAAGTTTCGAATGACAATGTATATGACTTTAAAGAAATTTCGTTACAACACATTTTTAAAGCGGAATTTGAAAAGGATTTTTGAAGATTTTAAAAATATTTCGCAGAATTTTAAGGAATTTCCGGATATTTCGCGGAATTTTAAAGGAATTCATAAAATTTTAAAAGATTTTGAAGAACTCTAGGAAATTTTAAGGGATTTTAAATATTTTCATAGGATTTCCAAGAATTTTAGGAGAATCGAGAGATTTTAATGACTTTTAGAAGACTTTATTTGCATTTTTAAGGATTTTATGAAATTTTATGAAATTTTATGAGATTTCTAATAATTTTAAGGGATTTCAAGAAAGTTTTCTGATTTTTAAAAGATTTTATGAGATTTTTAAGAATTTTATGGATTCTGACGAGATTTGTAATACTTTCAATGGATTTTAAAGGATTTAAAGGATTTTTAAATGTTATCGTAGAATTTTAAAGAATTTAAAGAAGTTTCTGAGTATTTCAAGAGGTTTTCACGAATTTGAACAGATTTCAAGAGGTTTTTATGACTTTTAAAATATTTTATGGGATTTAAAAGATTTTAAAATTTGTCAGGGTATTGTATTGAGGGATTAACAAAAATTGTTATATTTTTTAAAAGATTTCGTAGAATTTGACCGGAAAAAGGCTGGAAAAGACCGGGAGGAAACCGGGAAAAATCCGAGAATTTCCAATTCCTTGATCACTAGACACCCTGATTAATCTTAGGTAATCTCAATGAATCAAAATATGAAATCCCAGAAATAACTTGTCGGTGATTGTAATGACCACCTGTTACAATTATTAATTTTATATTAATTATATTTATATTTCAATCTAGCGATTAAATATCAAATTCAGTTAATTTCAAATACTATTTCTTTAGAATAGTTTCAACAGGTTTCAACTGGTTTCAAGAATATTCTAGCTTCTTAGAAGTTCGCACGAAGGTTTAGCTAGCAATTCAGGTATGCACTGAGTCATACACTTTATTTAGTACCTTATAAAATATCATATTTGGGTTTTCCCCCATTTTATTACATTTCCCTTTCTTTCGATAACCTCGTCGCTAGGCCAAGCTTAGGTTCAGGTCAGTCAGGTTAGTTTTCGGTCGGTCTTCACTTTGTACAATTCGAAATATCTACTCAAGTAAATTGTCATATTGAAATCATAACTAGTGCTCCATCATATTATTTCACCTGCACGCAAACTCCCACAGTGATAATTATCACAAATTGCTTTAGTGTCGCACTTCGCAGGGAATATACTTTTTTGCGTGTAGGTGAGAAATGCAACTCTCTCGGCCTCTGATCAGTGTTTGTGGTCAATATGAGGATGCGTGAGATGCTTAAGGAGTGGAGTCGCGTGGGAGAATCCACATTTGCATAGACTCACGCCTAAATCTGTGTGGAAATCCGAGTATGTAATTCCAGTTAATTTCAATGCCTGCTTATTAATAATGGGCGTTTATTCCGTATTTCAACGTCTAATTGTCCAGCTTGCTATGTATCTGTAATGACCTCTCTTCATTTGCCTCTTTTGTACACGAACATTAGATGTTAACTTGACACAATTAAATACGCACATCTTGGAAGATCTTATTACTTCCTAGCTGCATTTATGCTCGTGAGTTTGCGTTCAAGTTACTTACAATGGAGAATTTTACTAGAGAATTTGCAGAATTTACTATTGCAAAATTTACTATTAATAAGTAAATATTCTCGTAAGTATTTACGAGAAATTGATACTGACAAATAATAAACCGGTCCATGATCAATTCGGTCCAGTAATCACCCTGATTAATTTGTCGCTCTGGAAAATAAGATAGGTACATAAAGTCTCAATGCGAACGTGGGAAGTTTCCTGAATACCTGAATTGGATCGATCCTAAGAAGTGATTTCTGGGAAGTTTTCTAGTTAGCTTAGCAGGATGAAAGTCAGAAATATAAATCTCACACCAGGCTGGCGCTTGACTGTCCGCGGCGCTCCTGGACGCCGAATTAATGATTCCAGTCGTAAGTAACGTCTCGCCTCGTAAACCGTTACTTCGGGAAACTGTTACTGCACAAAGGTGATTCGAGATACTATCATCAGAGGAAGTATCGTATCGCTGCGTGGCTACGCGCCAGTGAAGTATAGATTATATAGAAGATCGCCAATCAGCTTTTAACTCGCTCTGCGACTTTCTCATACGCTTACATTCATCACACCTGTCGACCCTGCCACCTAAAAAGTGGCTCTCGCCAATTCTCTTCGGCCAATTCTAAAAGAGAAACCATCAATGAGATTGGCGGGAACCATTGATGGACGCGTGGTCCGGACAAGTTCTCAACTGGACACGTTCCTCTATCCACTGAAAAACATGCATAAGAAAGGATAGATTTGCATTAGTGGGGGGGTAGATCTGGTCATCTGGATAGAATAAAGACTATATCCAATTACTTCCTGGTGGTCATCATTCACCTTTATTTGCGATGCGACATCCACCGATGACGAGATAAGAAGTTGACGCTTACTGCGTTTTGAATTCTAATTTGTTGGATTCACTTCATGATTGCAAGTCATCTCCAGCACAAGTTTACTGTCAATGATTACATGTTATATGACATGTAGTATGTAGTAATATGAACAATTATTTCCTTACGGTATCTGCTTTAAATATACTCTTTCAGGCTCTGTGACACACATTTGATGCAATTAATAATCTGATAGTCGACATATTTCTTTCATTTCCATTTTCAAATCCCATGTAATCCATTTTTGCGAGAGTAAGTTTATTATGGTTTGAGGTTTTCTGTCGGGAATGGAAACAATATTCCCAGGCAGTAACTATGCTAAGGTTTGTGTCGATATACGTCGAGAAGTAAATAGCGATTGCGCGAGACTTGTAATGTTGTAGATTCTTACATAGGCATTCTTGCGTCAAGAACTACTACCCCACATACGCCAGTCATTTAGTCGCGCGCGCCAACATAAATCGGCGTGCACAAGCACGAGACATGCACCGCTCGTAAAACCTAACGCATGAATACCGTCTTACCCAGGGTAAAATGCTACAAAGGCGTTACAATGGACTTGTAACTCGAGTTCCAATGAAATTGCTCAGGATTCGGTTTCTGAACCTGAAACCTGCGATTTGAACCCAAATGAACTTTCACCTTTCAAAAGCACCAATTTTCAGAAAAAATCTACTAAAATCGAGTATAACAGAATCGATTTTGCGTACACCGGATATTTCAAAATATGTTTATCAACTTTTGATCGTCTACTTTTAATTTTTGTCAATAATTTCTCCTCTTCCTATTTTTTTTTTGCAATCGTTTACCGGAGGCAGTATCTATTTTTGGACCCTCGTAATATTTTTTATTTGCGTTGACAAATGGCTGTTATAGACGCACAGACAAGTGAAAGGAGCTTGAGTCGCAACACAATACGTGAGTTAAGAAAGCGATCGATTATAAATGATCGTAGATACAGATGAATGTTGCAATTTTTTGTTTCAGGCGAATTAAAGAGACTGTTAATTAAGCAATAATGGTCTCAACCAACATGAATGTTTCAATGCTTTATAGTCATTGCTCATCTTTCAGCCCGAGTGGTTTTTCAATTTTTATTCCCATTTCTAAGGAGGGTATATTTGTATGTATATAAAGAGATTTCTTATATAGGAATATACCCTTGTTTTGACATCAATGCAAAGTGAATGGATCATTTACACAATATGACCCAGAATTATACTTTGAGGATTGGGTGCGATCGTTAGAATAACATGCGTACATAAGTCTCCCATTACAGGGCACAATTTAATATGATATGTCTCTGGATAGATTTACTACATTTGCGACATTTTATGTATTTATTTTCAAATCGAAAAATCATATCAAAGGAAGATTAAAACATGGATTTCATTTATTTAGAAGAAAAGTTTAGAGAGGCGCGACCCAAATCCAGATGGTCCAAAATGCGAGCGTGTAAGGTTTAAAAAATCGGCGTCTTCAATTTTAAATTGCAAAACATGTATTTAAACCCAGTATTATGGTGTGACCAGGTCGACCTACTAAAGAAGTGTTACTGACTGAATGAAATACATACTTTTTTAAGAAAAAAAATGTATATATTTAAAAAAATCAGTGTTGAATGCAAAGTTCTGCTATGTAAAACACATGGCTGACCAGTATCGACTGTTTCTACTGTGCAATTTATTGTACCGTTTTGCGTGTATCGCAGTGTTGCACACAATTAACTCTTTGCTCTTGCATGTTCGCAAAAACGATGCTACACTCTAAAATTCGTATTTAAATTTCTTTTCACTCATGTAACTCTCGCAGTTATTCATATTTTATATAATTTCAACTCATTATTTATATTTCATAATACACGCAATATTTTCTTTATTATCTTTTTATTGTAAATAAGTCTTTGTGTGATTTTAATTTTTAACGAAATCTTCAAGTTTATGTTTAATGGGGGTACTGTACTTGAGAATAAAATGCTGCCCCGTTTAATCTCCGTAATATCTGACACTGGTGTTGTTGTCGGTGTCCTATTTCAGTGGTGGAGTTTGTACTTACGAATGCCGATCTGACGTCTTATATTTCGTTGGATAAATTATCGACTGTTGATCCTACTCCCGAGCCTTGATTTTGAAAATAACGGATTTAATAAATGCGCCATTGAAATCAAACGTCACTCAATCCGAAGGCCTCTCTCCACATCTGAACCCTCAAAATAATATACCTCATCATCCTCAAATTAAAGAAAGCCTCATTTAATGAGCATAGAGCGTATCAATTATCTCGACAAAATCAAGAAAAATTGCTGAAGAAAGTTGAATAAAAAGTGTGAAATCTATAATTACAATTAATTACTGAGCATGATATGTATATGAGGGACAGAAAAGGAATATTTCCACTTTGTACGAATGCAGAGTGAAATCGTGAAAAATTCATTTCCTTTTCACCTGTTATTCTACAACTGAGGCGCATCATAATTCTCGTTTCTGTTTCGAAACGATAGGAAAATTATACTGTGTCAGAACATAAGAGTACGCCTGTCTCCTAACGTATGCACCTACTAATTAAGAATGGTCTCGATTGTGCACTGGACTTGTAAAGTCAATTATAAAAGCTATTACAAAGTGTATTTAACGTACAGAGCCCAGCAGACTGTAATTTTATTATATACAATTATATATGTGTGAGCTTCTCTGTACGGTACCTATTCGTCTGGAAGATCTTATCCAGGTTCTAACTAGGTAATACCACTCGCTTAATTTATTGAGAATCACCTCATTGGTGTTCCTCTGCGAAATTTATCCGCGCCACAACTTGTACAGAAGGCTCAGTATCCTGTTTTATGTTGTGCGTATTCATCCCTAGATTAGTATCTAATTTCTAACGCATGGGTTCAGCGGCTAATTCATTTGGAATATAAGTCTGACTATTTCCGGCTACCGCTGTGCTATCTGGTATAATATGATCGTAAGAGTTCCTGATCAAATAATGAATATGCGAAAATTGCTACTTTATGAAATTAAAAAAAAAAATTCTTTTCAAAAATCACAAATAGGCCAAATTCACAAAAGGCATAAATTGGTCGGAGGAAAACAAAATTTAACCGGGAAAAGACTGGAAAAGATCGGGAGAAAATCGGGAAAAAACCCAGGAATTCCCAATTCCCCGATCACTAGACACCCTGATAATGTATTCTTATTTTCATTTAAAAATAACTTTTTTTATTGGCATATTTATAAAAAAAAATCTCATTTTCGAAAGCTGTTCAAGTTGTTGTATTAATTCGCGAAGTGTAATCGACATTTTCGATTTTATTGTCGTTTATGGCGAGCCGTTAGGCTTGCCCAAGACACCGTACGGACAGGTTCGTGTCCCGTGTCCAGCTTCCTTGTACGACGTTGTAGGTGTGTGCACTCATGCATTAGTGTACTGTTGACCAAAGACCCAAAAAAACGCGCAAGCATAAGAACTCTCTTGTCAGGAAACGAGGATAATCAACTGTTGAAGAAAGTTACCTCGCAGGCTGTCTATAGGTGCGACTTATTGGTCTTGCAGTGAAAATCTCGAGCTTTCGATCCTACCGTGAGAAACACTTTGTTATGTCAAAGTGTAAGATTAAAAATGAACAGCACGCAATGCACTTGATCCAAAAAGATCTTATATCTCGCAATACGAAAACGCGCGCATAGAAAGTACGTCATTACTCATTCGCAATTAGTCCGTGGGTATACAGTTCCGACTAAGAATCAAATGTGTGTCAATTAAGTCCCTTGCAAAAGGCGATAAAATGCATGTTTCGTCGTTTCGATTGCTTTTGATCAATTCTCTGTAACTTTATCGTGTGAGTTTTCTAATTAAGGAGACCAATGAGGAATTGCACTGTTGCAACAAGTGCAAGTGATTTAGAGTTTAGCGTGGAACTTCATTATCTGTTAATTGATACTATCTGTATCAGATATGTATTCTCTGCGGGAAAAAATTGCTTTCGAAATTGTTTTCGAGATGAAATAGGTGTAGAGGAAAGCGATAATCCAACTGTACTATTAGAGAATTATATTATACTAGATCGTGATTTGTGGTCAGTGTACACAGATTACGTGAGGCCTATGATCTTTATATGGATCGCATGAAATGTTATACGATCACGTACTTTGTGATCTATTTACAATAATTTTCTAGTAAGTGTCATCCATTAAAAAGTGCAACAGTTATTACCATAAGTTATTTTCTGGGATTTAAGACATTGTCTAAAGATTTAAGATATTGTTTAAAGATTTCTACAATAAAAATAATACGGAATAATTAATTGAAACGTGAGGTGTACGTGCGTCATGTGCATTTATATGCAATCCGATGCGCTCAGGGGTGAATGTTGACTTAAACACGTCATCGGTTTCCGGTGGAAGAATGATACTTACACTTACCGTATTCCTTGTTCTCAGAAAGACTATCAGTTTCTCCCTTTGTGACGATATTTTAATTAGACATTGGATTTCGCGAGTCTTATGATCGGTCATAAATAACGCTTACTCACTGCAATGACTCTGATGGGTATAAATATTCTCCGGCTACATTTATTCGTGCCTGACGGCTCGTAAACGCTTAGAAAATCGTGATTAAATACTAATTAGATTTGCAGGCCCGGGCACGACTGACTGTAGACTGACTGACTGGCCTCAGGGCAGAGTTCCTGAAGAAGCGGGAAAAGTGGGACGTGCACTGGCTGCCAGCGAGATCAATTTTGCTCTTTCTCTTTTGCGGAATATCTACTCGCGTTGACAAAATAAAAAATTAAGGATTTAATTTAATTTATAAACTGTTGACGGCTCAATTTACATTACAAATTTAAATTAAAGTTAAAATTAAACTTTGGGACGAGAAGGAAGTTAAAACTCAGTATAAGTTTCATTGCGTGGGCTTCTTGTAGGCAGAGCCTGTAATCCTGTCTACCGGATGAGATTTACAAGTACAGAGAAAATATTCTTACTCGCATGGCCAACAAGTGGCATTCGGTGAAGATTGATATTGTTAGTTTAAAGCGGAATGAAACTATTCAAGTATTTGTGAAACTTATTTTCGTATATTTGTATAACTAACAGAAATGTTTTCCTTTTTGTTGCAGGTGAGTTGGAGTTCGACTTGCTAATACTTTCGTTCATGGTTTATGTGAGTTTATTTACAAGAGAATGTAAGTATCTGAGAGAGCAAATAATAATTGAGTATAATAATAAATAATAGCGTTATAAGTCCTATAAAAGCGAGATAAGAAATCGACAATGAAAGTATAGTTTTTTGAAGTATCTTGGTTGCAAGATTACTGATTGGTCTAGATTGGAGTTCGAAGGAAGAGCCAATTTAGCTGAAGTAGAACCATTTGTCTCCCAACAGCTAATCTTCTAAATCGAGAGAATTGACCAATCAAAAGCACGATGTTCTTTGTCCTTTAATCTGCTTCTAGTCAACTTTCATTTGAGGCAAAACGAATTTCAACGAAAAAGAAGAATATCTAATATTCTATATTTTAATTTAATATTGTAAAAAGTTAAAACAAAGTTAAAAAATTAATAAGTTTAAGAGTTTATTTTACGTTCAAAGTCTTTCAAAATAATAATAAACTAGGAAAGGTCAATTAGACAATTGAGCTTTAAATTTAGCTTAATTGATTAACCTAATCCACGTGCTTGACATTAAACCGGTCATCGTTATTTCTTATCCTTCGCGGATCACGGGGTGAATCGTGGACGGGAAATCGAGGCCTGGATCACGTACTGGTGCGTCCGGTCCTTAATAGGATTACAATGGCATTCCGGCCATCGAAGAGACCGATTGCAGGGCTTACGGGAGCGCGAATAAGTATATGGCGCCGATGCTTTTAAATTATCGTGCACGCGAAAAAAGAAAGCTGCCCTGTTTGCTCCTACACGGAAAGAAATTTTGTACAGCAGCGACACTTATGGTAGTACGGCAACGCGACCGAGGTGTGAAAGCGACAGCGACGCCAATTTTGGCAACGCGTCGGTCTCTTAAACTTAGTACAACGTTGCTCTCTAGTATTTGGGCACGCGTGACGCGTGAGGTCCGTTGCTGCTTCAAAAATCTAAGACAACAGTTACACCAAATAGGGACAGCAGCGTTCCCTAACTGGGAGAACAATCGTAATAAACAGAGGGCGCACTGCAGCACTACAGTTTTGCGCATCAGACGTACCTATAAGTGTCGCTGCTGTACAAAATTTCTTTCAGTGTACAGACAGAAATTGTCGCCCTACTCCAGGAAGTTGAAATCGAAATGGTAATGTGAAGAAAGCTGGGGTGAAAATTGAGCCGAAACGTGACTCAGACAAATATTTCACACATCTTTATTATTATTTAAACAACTAGCAAACCAACAAGCAATTTTACTTTTTACAACTTCAAGTCATTCAAAAACTAATAAAATATCGCTAGTTCAAATGTAGAGAGCAGATTTAAAACAATAATAAAATTTATTCGAGATTTTAGAGACATTTCGTTACATCATCTTTTTTAGAGAGCTTCAAAAGGTTTCTAGGAATTTCAATGGATTTTGACAATTTTCAAATGATTTTTACGAAGTTCTAAAGATTTTTAGAATTTAAACGGAATTCATGAAATTTCAAGGTATATGATTAATGAATCAAGGAGTAATACCATAATTGAGTAATGATATAATCATAGGTTATTGGCTAAAAAGAATAGTGTATGTAAGGATCCCATCTACTGTAAAAGCCATTGATCACGTATACTGCATATGAGACATAATCGAAAGATTTATGGTAACTTTTTTTCCAAAACCTTAACTAATGACGATTAAGCGGTTATTTCCGCGACACACGCCGCGTGTTTCATATTGAATGCGAACTACTTTCTTCTCCTACGCAAGTGTTCGAACGAAAGAAGGCGAAATCCCGTGTCACAGCGACTTTGATAAATTAATCTGTGGTAACGGCATCTCTTGAACGAGGAGCTCGACCGCAGATTAAGGCGCGCATGTAATTACACAGACAATTAGCTTTACAAATCGCCGCGTACTTTGGTTCATAGTTACAGGAGGCGTATGTATAGCAAGTCCTATCAGCAAAATGAGCATGCTTCATAAACAATGATGCTGATATATTATATGCATATAAATTTACCCACGACTTATTAAGTTTCCTCTAAAAATAGATAATATAGACACCTATGTTCATCTTCGTTAAATATTGCACAAAAATACTGTCGATCTCTTTTTTCCCTTTTTAGATAATCAATAACGTCTCTAAATTCTTTCATGTCACTTTCACTGTCCACTGAGCACGATTGTAGATTTATGCGAAAATGATGCAAGCGTATATCGACTTTTAAGACTGCCGTATTTGGCAAGTGCCGGAAATAGAAGCAAAAAAGTGTAATTTTGTTACAAGCATAATTTTTCCTTTTAGGAAGTAAATTATTATAGAAAGAATCTCTGTGCTGCAGTACTTTATGTTAGTTTGTGAAAGAAACTGCTGCAACAAAGTATCTACCGTATAACTTTCTTTACAATGTGACTGCATGCCATTAAGTTATGGGCAGTTGGGATTATTACAATTAAATTTATGTAATCTTCATTCTTCGAGTCCTTTCAGAATCTTCTGGAACTTGGTCTATATTTTATGTTACTTTGGCAATAACCATCGAAGGATAACGTGACACAATACATATGATTTCACTTTACGTGTCGCGAAGATAGAAACACTTAACAAAAGTGCATGTAATGCAGTTTCCTTTTTTTTTCACACCTTTCATAAACTAAACGTGACATTTCCTTACATTTTTTTATTTTATGATTTTCTATTATCTTCTTTGTCGTAAAAAGCGAATAATATAGCGTTTACTTGCAAAGAAAAGAGTTATATAAAATAAATAATTCCCTCTGGAAATTAACGACGTCGGCTCTTTCTCGTCAGATTGTAATAGGCGCGTAAGATGCTTAAAAGAGATTATTTTTTGCGACGAAACGCCATCTCAAGCAAAACATACGTCGTAGAAAGCGTGATGTGTATGTCAAATGTTATTACCTCAATGACCACATGTACTTTCTAATATATTGTCGTTTTTTTACTTTCTACGTAATGAATTGATATCCGCAGACCTCCAAAGCTCAATCATCGTATAATATGCGAGTGAGAATCTAGCTCAGTGAAAAGAGGAAGACGTTGATGAGACACTTTTGGTCAAGAAAACTTTAGTTGTGATTTATGGTAGTTTCGAACGAAAACCAACATTTATGTTCACTATTGGACAGGAGAAGCATTAAATATACCTAATATGTGCGAGCAACGACAATCGCTTCATTAACTTCACTTCCATTACCCTATTATTGCTTCGCAAATGAGGTTTGTTAGGAGCTTTATGTATCCTCCTCCCTCAAAAAACTAGTTTTCCCAGAATATAAATTGCAATTTCATTATTTCGTGTGTGCAATGAAACTATTAATTAGGTCAGTAATTCATCTTCTTCTTTAAAGTTTTCTTGAACACTTTTGTTGAAATAATGATTGATGAGAAATAAATTCTTCTAGACAAAACTGAAATACAAATTCCATAATAAATGAATAAATATCATGATCGTTTTAAGCCTAAGAGGCGTGTAAAAGCATACTTTCATTTCTATCGTCGAGTTTCCAGGTTGCATTAAAGCTCACTTATCTGTTAAGGAACTTTAAGGCACTCTCAAGCAGAAAGAAGATATAGTAGTTATAGCTGATAACTTCCTATGAGAAAAATCTTTCGATGTCATACTTTTTCGATTAGTCCAACATTTTCAATCTTCAGATGTCTCATACTTGGAAAATATTAATAAAATAATTTTAAACAGTGCTTCTCTAAGTTCAGGAAACCCTTTTAAATTCCTTAGAATCACTTGCAATCTTTTAAAATTCACTAAAATCTCTTAAAGTCCTTTACAATGTCTTATAATTCTTTAAATCTTGTGAAAGTTCTCGAAAATCCTAACATTCTTTGGAAATCCTTTTAAATTCCCTAGAATTACTTAAAATTTCTTGAAATCTCCTTAAAGTCCTTAAAATCACTTAAAATATTTTTAAAATCCTTTAAAATTCTTTAATATCATTTAAAATCCCTTCAAATACTTAAAAAAAAATTTAATACTCTAAAATCTTGAAACTCCTGTGAACTATTTTGAAATTTTTTAAAAATTCCTTAAAATCACTTATTGTTTCTATATAATTAATACCTCTTTTTTATAATAGGACTTCTGTTTCTAGACAATTAAATAGTTAAATAAATCATATATTGTGAATAATGAATCCGCAGAAGTTTTTGAGGTATTGACCAGTTTTTCCTAGGTGGGGTATTTACTAGGGCATTTTTTGTGTAAACGGAATATTTCCCTTAAGTAGGGAAATATTCTGCCAAAGCGTTACAAGCCTTGTGTGGGCCTTGCCAGTTAACCTGATTAGGGCTACATTAGAAGTAGGGAAAACTGACCAGGACCCTGTAAGAACCCCATCAAAATTTCTACATGGGAGGTACAATATTGTCGAGGAACTAGGAAATTCATGTAATTGCACATGCACACTTATGTAGGCCGAGTGCTATTGTTCGTCTATGAAAGAATGAAGTCCAGGCATATATTTGAAGGGAAAGAGTTATGCATATTGTATATGGTGTATGTATATTGTATATGTGGATACTTCCCACGCCTAATATTTACCATAGTGTCGCCCTACACTCTATAGAATTCATAGAAAGCAACGTGGTCGGTATATGATTAAACTTACCGGTCCCTAATAAAACAGCGAGATGCGATCGTTGAAGTGCGGGAGAAAGAAACGTGTACAGATAACGGTATCACAGCGTACACAGCTCACCTGTCCCAAACGCACCAATAGTCAGGGCCGCATACACCTGCAATTGCGAGATGTGACCCAATGACATAAGGAAAATTCTCGACTTCCGGTTCATCGGGTTCATCCTTCTTATTTTACTTTCTCCTTGACTTAATCCTTCTTTTGTTCGTCTTCTTATTTCATTATCGATATACCTGCAAGACATTACTTTCAGTTGGTTGAAATCGATCAACTTATTCTACTCCAAAGGTTAATCAATCAGGGTTAAATCATTTATTTTCGTTCTATTTACCACTTCATGTATATTATTTATTTCTCTGATAAGAAACTTTCTAACTGGGTTATTTCTAACTAGATCCTTAATGAGTGAAGCAAAATTCTTACTGCAAATATTTTCTCATTAAAGCCTTCCTACGATCTTCGGAATGCGTAGAAGCGATGAAATAACTTGAAAATCTAGATGCATAATCTGCACATAAGATTATCAAGAATATTTCATTTTCTAGCCTCGAATTGCCTTTATCACCGTAATTATTATCGTTTATTTAAATAAGAAGTATTACTTTTCTGAATGCATTTTGAATTCATGTTTTATGGGAGTTTATTTATTTATGTGGAGAGAAATAAAACTTTAAATGACACAAGATCACACGATCTGCGGCAGTTTTGAGTACAATCGTCATCAAAAATTTAATCATTGCAATTAACCTTATTAAGCGACTACCCACATAACTCACGCTCACGAGTTTTATAGCTTTGTGTGAGCACACCTTTGGTTTAGTCTCGGTTAGAGGGTAATGGCCATAGGTGAAAAAATCAAAGCAAAGGTGTTTGGGAGCGATTAATCGACTCGATTGGCACGAGTTTTTCGATTTAATCGAGCACTACTGGGTTCCTTCCTCCTCCTTCTTTCTGTACTGAAATGATTATAATAATCACTTCTGGTTTGAGGTCAACCGTTAATTTCATTTTGGCGCCGTTCTGGTTCCTTTTTAACTACGCACACAAAGAAAATAATTTACTTAAGACTTCTTGGAATTAAATCATATTACTGAATTGTTGACTCAACCGAAAATGGTAATCCTAGATAGACTCAGGGATTTTTTGAATTAACATATCGTGGATTATAAAATCGCTCAACCCAGAGCCGAAAATAATGCCTTCGGAAATTATTTGGCATATGTGATATATAAGATAGAATTCTAAAATGCGGCTACTTAAATATTAAGCAAACATATAATAATTTTAATATTGAATCCAGTTTCTTAACGGGAAAAGCTTTCTATACAAATTTGCATTCGTGTTTGGTTACATATATTTCTTCCTTCGTCACAAAGTCTATATTTGCTTGGTCCCTAGTCACTGACCTGACTAGTAATTTGACGGTGTAATTTGCTTCGTATAATATAAGCTATCCCAAATGTTTGAGTCATTATCGCTTCAAATGATTTTCTCTTAGCATTTAATTTTCTCACTGTAAAGACACAGGTGAGCCCCTTTCTGTACGTAGCTTGTTCCCAGAATGCTTATAAAGATAAGTAGAAAAAGAAATGCACTTGTAAGACCTTTCTTTTACCAATACGCCGCGAAGCTTTCCGAGAAGATTATATAAAACAAAGTCAAATATTTACGGACATTTCTTTTGTAAGAAATTCATTTTTAGAATTGGCAGAATTGGTTTAAGGACTTTCGAAAGGTGAAAGTCGTAAATAAGATAAGCTTAATTTGAATATTTAACTGTCTCAATTTCACTGTTGTTGATTCTCTCTAAAATAGATTTTTCACATATTTTTCGATTATCATTGGATGGAAAGTTCTTGCAAGTATTCTGCGCTAATCTGTACAGTATTTGTTTATTTTCTTGAATTAGTAGAATTTTTAGAGAAATACTAAAAGAAAAAGTATCCAGAATCATATAAGCGTGCAAGCGAACACACGTAAGAAACATAAATGCGGTTGAGGTGGGATCGCAAATCCACGAGATCAGCAAGTGTGCAGCTTCAGTAGGTCGTACACTCAACCACATCTCACGTCTTCGTGCCTCCGCGCTACATTTCGCTACCTGTCGCTTATGAATAAATCATTTCGCTCACTATTCTAAAGATAAGTCGTGAAAAGAGCTTCTGATTTCGATCTCATTGTCGTAACTTTATCCACAAAACGTGTTACAGTGTGCAGTTTCCTTCAGTGAGGTGAAAAAATGAATAAAAAGTGAGTTCTCAGCTAAATTTACAAATTTGTAAATTAAAAAATAGATAAACTGTAATTAAAAAATAGATAATTGCGGGAAACGAAGGTAGAAATCAATAAAAGGTAATTGTAGGCACCCGAAAAGTCCGTGTGAATTAAAATCAGTCATAAATCATGAGATTGAGTAGTTGTAATAAAATACTAATATTTTTTTTTATCTGAAATGAATGTGTACATTTTTCTTAGAATATTCGGTAGGTGTACCAACTTAATCTGAATTATCCAGCATTTTTTATTCTCAGACGTTCCCTGAGGACTTCTTAGTAACTTTCATTCGAACTTAGATTTTTCCGCATTCACAGACTAGTTTTTTTTGTTTATCACTCTCCAGCGTAATGTCTAATGTCCCAAGGCGGCTGGTCGACAAGTCGGTTAATCAGTAAAAACGCGTGTAGACGTAACAATAAAGAAACTTCCGGTTTCTTCTTTTTCATCGTCTGATATCGTGGATGCATCACCATGGCATGTATAAGTGACAATGAAATTTCGAATCGATCAAACGTTGGCAATTCATAACACTGAAGAAATATAAACTCCTGGTTTGGAAATTGTTATTATATAACTTCCAATTGACTGAAATTCGTCATAATTATTGGCAAATTTAGGTATGAATCGATTTGCAATGATCGACAGACAACCAACATTTCTACATAACTTCCTGCGGAAGTTACAAACCGAGTACGAGTTGCGAAGCTTTAAACCTCTTCCTTTTTTTCTGCCTTGAAATTAAATGAAGGTACATATTAGAAGTGAAACCAGCGTGTAATAATTTTCTGACCGCGGTTCCAACTTTTCGAACTTGCTTTCAGTTTGAAGAAAGGTTAATTGTGGAAGAAATATAAGGAAACATGTATTTAAATCTCTAAAGAATGGACTTTCCATTAAAGCAAAAACTGTGAATTGCAACATGTGCTAATCACCGAGATGAGACAAGCATTCTAACTTTGCATTCTACTTAACTTTACCTTCACATTTTCTAGTATAAAAGTGCAATAAAATGTCAAACACGACCTTCAATTATCTACTCATTAATTACGTCTTCGAATTATGACGATCGATCGATGATTAATTGTATGTTATTACTATAGAAGTAATGTTATTTTATCGAGGAGGGATATTTCCACCTGACCCATTGGTAAGGCACAGGTTGTGCATGTTAGTAGGTAGACTTAAGGCCCTATGTCAGGGGGCCAACCTAACGGTCGAATACTCTTACAATCTCAGCATCCATCGTCGTTCGCTTCATTCATATCTTGGGATCGTTATCCCTTCATCTCTTTGACGCCCCTCGGGCCAATCAGTCTATTTGATTCATCATTTCGTTAGCGCTTCAATATTCCCTACCTTCTGCTTTTATGAAGAGAAAGTTCCTATTACTCCCTATTGTAATTGACTTTCAATCTATCGTTCTGTACACGCTGTACCGTGTCATATGATTTTCATAAAATTATGTACTATTATCCTCTCGATGGGAGACGATAGTGGACGCTATTAACTTTATGAAAGTTGTTCCACTAAAGAACTTGTATATGGGCAACTTTTTGCGAATCGAGTCCAATCAACGTTAGATTGTTCCCATGATATATGCGTGGACCTTTCAGGTGTCTTCTTGAAACTGAGAAATGAGAATTAGTGGCGTAGATAGCTTTTTTCAGTGGGGGAGGGATATGACTTGGTAAAAAATTCAAGTATAAACATGAATAAACATGGAACAGAGTAATTTTCTTAATTCTAACGTGATATTAAAAGACTCATGGGGGGGATTGATCCCCCTGATCCCCCCCTTATCTACGCCACTGATGAGAATTAATCTATTCTAAAAAGATGATCGAGTCGAAGTCGAAATATCGTAACGCCTATTCCGCACTCCTGATTTGTCGTTTTCTAATTTTTAATTTAAAAAAAAAATCTTTTTCTGTCCAAATAAATGCGCGCGCGGAGCGCGCGTTCGTTCTTGTATGGTTTAATCGAATATCATGTGTATTACATGTTATTTAGACAAAATGTTTTCTGTGTAATAACAAAATGTTATTTAAAAGTACAATCTTACAATAAATATGTTGCTTGATAGTGCTTCAATTAAGTAGATATAGTACTTCCATATACTTTCAACCAGGTCATGGTTTTTTTTTAAAGATCATTACTCGTCGGCATGAGTTGCTAGAATCGAGACTCGTGCAGACGATTTGGCAGACGTGTACCAGCAAAGTTATGTGTGCGAAAAGATACTTCACAACAGAGATGGTAAAGTAGCCGAACAAGTCATATTGGCCGGAGGGGCCTTTCGCGTGAAGAAGGAAACTGTGTCACTGGACGGACCAACTGCTTGTCAAAGAACGTGCTTGTGGGATCCTCCTTCTCGTGGACAATAAGCAATTCATTTTAATCATAATGCTGATCGGAAAACACCGTTACTCCTCTCAGGATGAGTTCAATGGTTTAACGATCCTGTCCGCGAATCAAGCTCTAAGTCCTTCCTGTACATTGGACAGCATCTACCTATTCTGGAGTCCCCTTCTAATGTAAATACGTTCCTGGTTCTTCCTTTAAAGTTTCCATTGAAATGCTACCTGCTGTCCACCAGGAGGCATATCGGTAATTAGCTGAAACAGGAAGGTACATAATTGCAATTAGATGTTGCTTTTAATGTCTAGGGAAGCCTAAAATAATTAGGAAAGTATCTAATGAAGATTTGTAGTATATTCTATCATTTTTCTGATTATACTGCTGCTGAACTTCGAATTGAGGTCAGAACTTTTTAAATGAAGGAACTAATTATTCTTCAACATGAGAGAATAATTAATAATAATAAGAGACTTAATTGATTTACTAAGGGTTTCGAATAACTGAACCACATAACAACAACAACACGTACCCAGAACAATAACAATAATCGTGGCTAGGCTATATCAATAAACTTGCTTACAAATGTTTGCGAAGCCTCTACTTTCTTCGCCTGCAAAACTACCATTGCAAATAACTGTCAAATAATTAATCGATCGTGACATTTAGAAAGGAACATAGTTAACGAGTCAACTGTAGCAATTAGTGTCAACCGGAAATGCAAGTCGTTAACATCACCTACTCAAATTTATGACTGATTTGTCTTCGCGAAAGTGCTTCGCGAAAATTAGTGCTGCTAGTTTCGATACAAGTTCGAGGATTGACCTTAAAGACCTTCACTGTTCAGATCGGCTCTACTCATCTTTCAAGTAGAGAAAGTCAATCACTTTCACTAATCCGACGGCAGGTCGAACCCACTGTTCTTTTGCATTAACTTTTTTTCTTCCTCTCTTTTATGTTCATACTTCATATCCTCTGAAATTTTGCCGCGGGACTTGTGTGGTCCTGAAAGGATGTAGATGTAATATGAAATGATATAGGATACACTCGTTAAATTAACGACGCGTTTCATAACTGCTTTCCCTGATCGAAATGTCATCGACCGGGATCGCGAGCCTTCGACATGGTCTCTGCTTTTCTGACAATGACCGTCAGATTGATTTCACGGTTTTGATAAACTTGTCCACGCATGTGCATCATACTGAGAATAGAATATAGAAAAGGCCAAGTAATAGATGAACTTTATTATGAAATCAATGTGCTGATTAAATCAATTATAAGCAAACTTTTGAGTAAACACCAGAGATTACAAGAGTCGTTATTGTTAGCCTTTCGAAGTTAATTAATTTCTGAAGCGAGAAGAGACGTTTTTAATAGATGCATATCCTTCTACGGATTCATAATAATTTTCTTATGTCGGAGAGTCTCGAACTAACTTAAGGGGGCGGATGACGCGAATAATGCCGGATAGTTTATTTCGACGTGCAATATTGTTGGAACCTAAAGGTCAAGGTAAAAGAGTACAGTGCAATAAGAGAGAGTATTTGGCAGTAAAACTTCTTTTGTCAGGTGATAGGATGTTGATTTAGTGCCTTTGGAACCAAAGAGAAGCCATTGTTTGAACTAGTAAAAGAAGCTTCGGTGGCCAGCAAGGCCCTTAGTAAAAATATCAAGGAGCGAGCTTCCATTTCGTGCTGCCAGGTACCTGACACTATAAATACCAATATCTCTGACACCCCCGACATTATTGCCACTATGCAATCTCCAAAGAATTTCCAGTATAATTCTTTAAAGACAAACCTTCAAACTACGTTGTACATGATGTAGACTCATCATGGAATCAAAATCAGGAGTGGTAACTTGTAATTTAAAATTAGGATGATAATCCAGCGAAAATAAATACCGCAAATATCAAGGAGTGGTGAACATTGTGAACAAGCCCTCATTTTTTGAGCTATGAGTCATTTTATGTTAATTTTTCAATAGGTGAGGTTTCACTTTTGAATTTAGATCCTCTATAAAATGTAGACCCAAGTAACAATTGATGAATCTGGTTTCGTGTTCAACTGATCTGCTTAAGAATCAATTGCATAATATCCTTAACGGATGCAAAAATTGCAGATTAACAGAATGAACTGAATGAGTATCCTGCGCTAATCTGAGGTACTATAAATCATAATCTGATGCAATGCAAGTGGTTGTTCTGTCAAATTGAAGTCATAAGCACTTAAGAATTCCATTAAGCCAGTTTCTGAGACACGGTATGAAGTTATTTTATTGTAAGGAAAGCATGCCATATTGAATAGTATCAATAATGCTTACCCTGGTTCAAAGACAAAGAGATTAATGCAGCCCTGGGGGTAAGTTAAAGAAGGGAATTGCTGAATCCTGTTGCACGTTTCTTGACCCTGTACGTTCGATTCTCTGCTGTCTGATTCCTATCACTTATCTTCGCTAATAGGTAAAAGGAAATGTTCAACACAGAATCCTTTCAAGAGTCTCGGTAGTGGCGCCAGTTCGTAATCACAGGTTGCGAGCACAGTAGTAGATCATAAAGGGAAATTTTATGTTCTATTCTACATGAATCTCTAGTATGCCTCGTAGGCATTGCCTAGAGTCATTCAAATGAAAAATAATATCTTGTCCAATACGAATTTAGCAGAATTGTTATATTCAATCAAATCGAATCATCAGGATATGAATCTGTCGATAATTTCGTGAGATAATAGATCATTTAGCACCACTTGTATCACATCATCAGAGATAATAGTGATTCATCGTGGATTAATTGCTGATGAACTTTCTTTGCTGCAGATGCGGAAATTAAGGGAGAGCGAGAGAAATCATCACATTCGATTGGCGCCACGGATAGAAGAGAAAATTCCGAACGGTGATCATGTGGTGCGTAAAATACCTGCAAAATTGAATTGTTCAAAATTATGAAAAATTATAGACTGCGTGTGATCCAAGATTAATTGGGTTTCAGTTTCAGACGTCTAGTCTGATGATTTTTTTTACATTTATTGGAATAATAACAAAAAAATGTTTCCACTGTTTCCAAAATCCAAAATTTTTATTTATTTACTAGGAGTCATTTTAGAGAATTTGGAGGAATTTGCAAAAGATTTTAAATAATTTTAAGGAATTTCAGGTGGTTTTATAAGAATTTTAAAGGATTTTTAAAAGAAATGAAAAGAATTATCAATAGATTTTTTTCAGAGATTTCACAACATTTCAAGACATCTTAACTGATTTTAACGAATTTTAAGGAATTTAAAGAGATTTCAAGATATTTTAAGAGATTTTAATGAACTTTAAGGAATTTTTATATACTTTAAACAATTTTAAGACATTTACAGAAGATTTAAAAGTTTTTAAAGAATTTCATTTGATTAAATGTCAAAAATAAATTCATCAAGTAATAAAATCTTGATAAACTTCCTTTCTTAATAGAAAATATGAACTCTCGAATGAGTGAAAAAGGAAAAGTAAAACGACTTCTGCCTGGATTTATGATTTTCTTTTCGTCGACGTGTCGTTAAGAGGTATGAATTTTTTTCAGGTGGATTTATGTAAAAGAGAGTGTGAAGCCGTGGCTGAGGTTGAACGCCTTCGGGAACTCGCAGTGGAACAGCAGGAGGCCATAGAGGTACTCCGGCAGGCAGTCAAGGTAATTTTATCATCATCATTATCCTCATCGTCGTCGTCGTAATCGTGCTTACATCGCAAGGCCAATAGGTGTCCTGCAGTTGGTTAATGTTCGCACTATGATTTGAAGACCCGGCGCGCGTGTGTCCCCTGAGTTTTGCATTTTAATTGAGCTCTTCTACAAGTTAAGTCATTCACGCATGGGTGGCATCGCTTAAATTTCTTTCTTTCTTTTTTAATAGCGAGACTCTTAATTTCTTGGTTTATTCTAGCGGTTGGAAAAAATTATCGTTCCAAGAAGGAAATGATACTTTTCCGTTACGTAGGCACATTTATATGCAAAACAGCCCACCTTGTGTGATCGGGAATACCACTTCCAATATTGCACTTAATTTTAAAAGCATTTCTTCACCTTAATCAAGAGAAGCTTTTAGAATTCGAATTTATTCAGGGATTACTTTTACCTCTTGCTTTTTATGAATAACTTTATCCATAAAAGTTACTACAGAATAGCTTTTTTATGAAGTTGAAGATTGACCTTGATTTTTTTTAATTCAGGAGAAAGAGCGGAAGTTGGATCAGTTATTGAATAAGAAAAGAAAGGAAGAGTTTTACAAGCAATGGTTGGAGCTGGAGCCTGTGGCTGAAGTTGATGATGAGGAAGAAAATGAGGAAGGTGACAGCGCCCTTTCGAGTGCGCCCTCATCACTCTCGCCCCAGCCTGGAGGGTGCGGCCAATGGCAGGCAAATGGTGTCACGAGAGAAGCCTACGAAACCGTTCTTCTCGAGGTGGAGGAACTGCAAACCAAATTATTAGAAGAAAAGCGGGAATTAACACATGCCAAAAGTCAAGTTCGCGATTTGGAAAAGGCCCTTTTACAGGAGGTACAAAAGTCTCTTTTAATTTTTATCAGGCGAAAAGACCATTTTTTCAATTCACCTTCTTAAATGTGAAATTTTGTTATTAGACAAGAGGCAGTCAGAATAGTAGAAGAGCCCTGAGCGACAAGCTGCGTAATGCGGAGGAACGCGAATCGAATTTGATTGCGGAGATATCAGATCTTCGAGAACAAAATGAGCTCCTAGAATTCCGCGTTCTGGAATTGGAAGAATCACCCTTTCAGAGAGAGACTCCAGATCCGGCAGACAGCGGAATTGTATCACCAGAACCGATTCAACTTTATAAGGTATGTTCTGAAATTCTCACATTTCCAGATATCAAATACCAGGGCAAAGACCGTAGCTATTAGTACAGACCAATTAAATCGCGACTTTCGCCAATCTATGTAATGTTATGTTATGCGCCAGAGACTATAAAAGTCGAAGATCTTCCTTGTCGTAATATGGTCCCTGCGTTTATGGAAAGTTGTATGACTTGAATGAAGATATATGTCCGTTTGATATATCCGATTATATGACTTAATGATCGGGTAATTCCCACGATAAGGCGCATTTCGCTCTTAGCTTTCTGAAATGAACCTCAAGATATTTTTGTCACTTCAAAACGCCGCCAAAACCGGTATTTGAGTTTTAAGAAGATTAACTGGCGAATTAAACAACGAGCTCTGGGAGGTCATGGTTTGTTTGCATAGATAAAATGGTATTTAACTGAAAAACAAGGTATAATAAGTTTAGTAACTGAAAGTGGTTATGCTAATTGCTCCCAATATTTTTTTTCTGTTAAAGTAAATAATGCAGTGATCAATAAATAATAATAAAGAATAATTAATTTGCTACTGTGTACCTCTTGGGAATATAGTTGAGAACCTGTATTAATTCTTAATTTTTATTTCAGGACCAATCAAACAAGCACAGAGACCGGGCAGTGGCAACTGTGATTCCCTACACCTCAGCCTTGACCCAACCAGTGTCTCCAGTGCCCCAGAAACTTCCACTGTCTCTACAAGAAAGTGGAATTTTCGAAGAGGAAGAGGAGAATGAAGTGGAGATAGCAAGTTGTGGCACTCAAACAGAAGCACCAGCTGGTGAACTTCTTCAGGAAGTGCAACGATTGCAGGAGCTTCGAGCTCGAATCCAAGAACGAGCGGTAAAGGTTCCGGTTTCGCCTCTGACTGACACGAAAACCTTTTCCTCTCCTGAGGTCAGCGATGCCGTGGACATCACTCAACTTGCAGCCTACCAGGAGAGAATACGTGACCTGGAAGAAAGACTTAGTGCGTACGAAGAAACTGAGGAGAAGTTCCTCCAAGACAAACAGCTTTCCAAACAACGCAATGAAGAACTCCTTGACGAAAACTACAAACTTACTGAGAAAATTTACTGGCTGGAGAACGAACTACGGAATGCAAAGGAGGTTTCCAAGGAGATGAAAAATGTTGAAACGATGACGGAAACAAAATCTAGTGTTGATGTTTCTTCACAGTCGGAAGAATTCATTGATGAAAGATTGGAAAGAGAAGACAATCTGAAACCTAAGGATGATGTCGGAACCGATGTGCAAGAAACTTCTGATGCTGCTGAATGTTCTGATGCTGCTGAAAGTTCTGCTTCTTCTGATTCTTTCAAATCTTTTGATTCTTCCAAAACTTCGGATTCTTCTGATTCTTCAGAAGTTCGTTGTTCAGAATGTAGCAATCTTCTCAAAGATTTTGAGAAGAGAGTAGAGCAGCTTGGTCAAACAGAGTATATTTTAAGACAACAGATCACTACTTTAGAACGGAGGGAACATGCATTCATCGAAACATTGAGACAAGCGGACACTACATGGTCGAGTGTGGAGATGGATTATAAGAGAAAGTATGAGGAGATGCAAGAGCGTCTGAAAGCGCAAACAGAGTTGAATCGAGCCTTCTTTGAACACCTGTCTGCTTTAAACAGAGTCAACCCGGGTGTTTGCTTAACTGAAAGTGAATGCGTCGAAAAGGTTGTACAAAGATGGAGTGGTGTCCTCAATTCGCTGGATGTTGTTGATGGAATTGAGAAGATGGAGGTTGAGGAAGAGGATAAAAGAAGAGAGGAAGATGAGGCTGCGACTGGAGACAAGACTGAAGTCATGAAGACTGTTCAAGTGGATGAAGTTGATGATGAAGAAGGACTGAGGTGTCAGGCTATGAATGAAGATCCATCTAGTGTAAATGAATCATCGACTGGGGTGAGTTGTGAAAGATTGGATTATGTTTTGTACTTGAAAAATATTTGAATGATTAATGAAGTTTTGTTTAAATAATACATTTCTTTTAATAGGGCAACTTTTCAAAAAGTTTTGCGACTGAAATAGCCACAGAAGCTAAAGAAGTTGAAGATACAAAGAAGACATTCGTTCCAAGAACTGTCGTAGAAACCAATGGCTTAGTGTCGCAGATCAGGTTAAATTCAGAAGATGAAGAGCAACTCGAGGATCAGGCAGAGGCTCTCATAACCATAGACGAAACAGAACCCGAAAAGAAGGTTAGACACAGGTGGAATAGGCGTAAAGAGCGGGAGGGTTGGGTGATGAGAACTTGGAATACAAATAAGAAAAGGGTCGGCAGCTTTGGTCGGGACAACCTCGGTATTCGAAATCGGCGACTAGTTTTGTATCAGGAAATTTGTGTATAGTCATCGTTCCTTAGTCGTAAGAATCAGTGTAAGAGAGTTAATGGACGCAGGGCCTGTCATTATTCGAAAAATATCTCTCTCAACTTTATACAGTTGGCTCTTCCGATAATTTACAAGAGATTTGATACTTGACGAGAGTCGATATTTTACGTAAGAGTCTGGACAAAGGAATAAGAAGAGCACTAAACTAATGTAACTGTTTCGGAAGTTATAAAGCATGCAGATGAAAACGCCGAGTCTTAAGAGCGAAACCAGAAGGTCAACTTCGAAAAGGGTTTCGCGGGATGGACGACGAGAGACTGAGTGAACGTGCTTCTTGATGTGTACTCATTCTTGAAACCCTGGCTTGTCAACTGATTCGAATCTGGCCCAAGGTCAGTTTGTGAAGTAGTCTCTAGTTGCCAACCCTCAGATGCTATATTAAAAATCGCTCATCTACAAAGCAGCGTCCGTTTCTTCAGGATCTCTCGCAATTCCGTTAAGGGTCAAAGTTTCAGCTTCACAGAAACAGTTGAGCTCAAGTTGATTCAAAGAATTCAATTTGCTAAATCTCAAGCTGAATTTTTGTTGGATTAACTAGAACTCAAGTTCTTTCTGTGTTCTAATCTCACACGTATGTTGTATTTTCTCTTCGAACACTCTGGAGTGTTTGGTCGATCTAATATGCTACTATGATTGACTCAATAATCTCAATATGCCTTTTCAAAGCTGGACTAGTTCGCCGAATAGAGTAATGGTGTAGACATATCAGCATCTCATTTCTTCTTACTCCATAAAGTAATTTTGCCCTAGTGTCAAATACAACTGCTTGTAGCAAGCTTACAACCTGGTGGTGGTGCTTTTTTCTCTTGGGCAATTTATATTTTTTCAGCTTTAGAACAATCGATCAATGTTCCATTTACTAATAACATTATTCGCAAAATATTATTTTAATATGAATTTAGATTTACTAACAGCAGATGTAATAGCTTCAGGAGCAAAAATAAAAATTGTGAAATAATCTGATAACAATATTGAGAAATTAATCTTTTTTTTAAACGATTATAAAGAGTATTTATTTCACTGGTAAAAAAATTTCGTTGATATCTTTTCTGACACTTTCAGAGAAATTTCTTTTCCAGCAAATCAATACAGGAACATTGTTAAAAAAATTATAGGCTCGTTCTCAATAATTAATTACATCTCTGATAGTTATTTCTTGAAAATAATATTTCTTTTTCAGTTACTGAAGCTTCATAATCATTCTTTTTCCTCTTTACGAGACTAACTAAAGTTGTAAAATTTTTTAAAATTCTACGCTAATTATTATAACGGAATCAGATAATTGGAGTCATAATAAATTCTGAAAATTGTAATAAATTTTTAACACCAGAAAATCCAAAGAAAGCAATTTTGTAATCAAACCTGATGTTTTCGCAGCAAGTAATCTACTTTCGGTGGAGGTGAAGGGCCAATTTTCTTCCTCGCGGTACCATTTAGTCAAATTGATGGCTTTACAAACGCAGCAAGCTTCACATAATGTCCAACTCGAAAGGAACTGTAGTTCTGAAGCATCCGATGAGGTACGAAGCAATCTAATTAAATAGACCTAAATAAATAATTTATAAAAATAAAAATAAATGATAAAATCTAATGTCAATCATTTTTTCCAGGACAAAATGGCTGGCGCTGCTTGGTAAGCCCAAGTGACGACCAGAAATGGTACGTCCTACCGCAAAATTCAAAATCACCTCCAAAGTTTCCAGAGAAACAATTTCTGGCAATGCATTCACTTTGAAATGCGTTTAACAGGCCAACCAACTGCCGATTTCAAGTAACTTATTTGTTTCTTTTCATGATTTGTCTGTCGACATAGCATATAAAACATATTTTATAATAGAATCATAAAAGATAGAATAAGAGTGTCGTTGACGCTTCGGTGCTTCGAAAAAAAATGTATTCATCCTTTTTTTTTGTATAGTATTATTCTTTTGAAATCAGAAACAATGCTTGGCTTGTTTCTGGAGAAAGTCCTACATTTTTTCAAGTTTGTACATACGAAAGAATTGAGAAGAGTACTCGCGAGAAGCAACCTAAAAGTATGTAAATGACGAAACTGTGATTCTTAAGATACAAAACTCTTATTTAAGAAAAAGTCGTATTTTCATCGACAATACTTTATATTACCGAATCAAATTGTTTGATTTTCAAACAGCAAGCGGAGCATTAAAATGAATAAAAAATAGATGGCGATATAGAATGCTCAATATATATATTGACTTTATTACAAATCTCTATTTGCCATTTTTATTGTAAACTGATTCGATTGCCAACCTACAGCTTTCTTAAACTTACATATTTTAATTATATTATCAATTTTACATTTATATCTACATGTTTTGATTTTCGTTTTTCTTATATTTCAAAAAATATCCATTGCTACTGGTACAGGTCTGTTATAAATAACTAATACTATATCCTTTGAGATTAAAAAAAGCTGCCGAGTGTAAGAATCTGTAATATTGCGTATACGAAATGAGTTAGGATTTAGTTGATGCCTCTAGTCGATTAATTCGTAATTATTTTAAGCATCTTTTAGATTATTTTCTTCCACCTGGTATAGTTTTATGTAAAGAATGTTAGAAGACGAGGGTGCTTCTGCTTCCGATCATTATATCTAGCGTATCTACTCTTTTTCAAGCAAATTATAGAATTTGTTTTTAATTATTAAGTTACTATGGCGATTCGATGCTACGCTATCGAAAACATGTAATATTTTCTCATATAAATAAAATATCATTTAAAATATAAATTTTATGTAAATCTTCGAATTTTTGAACATGCAACTAAAGTATCCCATAAGTTAGCTAAACCAATTTAATTAAGTCCTTGAGAGAAGTTAAAATGCTTCTATTTATTTTCAAAATTAATAAAATATTAACGTTGAAAGAGGATAAAGGGCACTTACTTTTGGTATTACTTTTTGGGTGTATTGAGGTTTCTTGTTTCTGATGGACATTTCGTACCAACGACAGCTCCCATTAATAAAGATGGTAATGCACACTCCATAAAACGCACTCTTTCCACCAACGCAGCTTGGCGTCTCTCCAATGATGCATTTCTTTTTTCATAATGACCAAGCACGGTTTTCCAACAACTGTCTTTATTTTTTTTCCTTTTTGAATTTCTTTCTTCCAGAGCGGATTCTTTTGATGCCTCTGCCATTTCCAATTTTATTCAATTTTATGTAGGATATTTTTATTAATAAAAATTAACTGAAAATTAACTGTCACTAAAATTTCGGGATGTGGGTCAAATATTCTCTGAACTTATCTGCAATTTAATGCCTCAATTTTTCAAAAACAATTTACATAAAATAAAATATTGACTTCCTTATTTATCTCAATTTAATTTGCTATACGCTTTTTTTAAATCGGAATTAAAGAAAACGATTCATTCAATTAATTCTTTTATAATTTAATATTGAATTTTCTGAATCAATTTGAATTTTTAAAGATTAAATAATTTCTAATTATTTTTTTTTAATTTATTTTTGAATAAATTTGTATGTATTCTGCGGTATGTCTCTTATCTTGTCAATATTTTGGCAAATGATTAACCAATAAAATTTTATAAAATTGTGACAGTGCCAAAATGGCGCAGCAGCGCTCAAATATTCAGAAATTTTTTATGGGTAAATTTCACGTGACATAATTTACTAATAAGAAATCATTAAAAAAATTCTGTGTTGATTTTAAGTCGTGGGAATTGGAAAATTCCAACTACATAACTCTTTCAGTATAAACTTTCTGGAATGCAAATAGATCTATTCACATTTATCGACTTTAATTCTCATCTAATAACTGATGCAGCTTTATGATGAAAATTATTATGATTGGTATATAAATTAATCAAGATTTACATAATTTCATTAACTTTACTTCTCCATAAATTTCACAATTATCGTACATTTTATCATTTTTGCCTCATGTTTTCTTTTACATTTAGTATTATTGTTGCTAAATCAGATAAAATAATTTAAAATAATCTATTTATTTTATCTGTTTTATAGCTAGATTACAGGTAGTCAATTAATCAGAAACAAGCTCTTTAAATCTGACGAAGTAATTTGAATTTGTGGAATTAATGTAATAGTTACGAGCCAATGAAGCGTGTAGGATATTCCATTTTTTTGGACGATCTAGCTGAACAACTTGAAGAAATTTTAAAGAAAGCGAAAGTATTGCACTTTTTCTTTAAATATTAATATTCAATTTTTTTTTCGTTTTGAATTTGGTCTATTTAATTCAGACGCTTTGCATAAAAATTGTAATAAATGTTTTAAATAACTGTATCATTTTTTAAAATATGTAGTTCAAACAATCTTAGATTCAAGGAAAATGCTTATGAAATAATCACCTTGAAAGCATGTAGGTCAAGTACAATAAAATCTAATTTACGATAACAAATATCTACTATCCAGGAAAACGACCTGTGTCATCTGATCAAGCCTCTAGAAGAAATAATTTTAAAAGTCAAGGAGCTCAATCGAGGAAGGGAAGTGGAATGTGAGCTCACAGGTGAATGTATCTCAGAAACTTGTAATCTTCAAGTAAGAAACCTATTATACATTTATTATTTATTTATTTATTTCAACATCAGACTATCTTGAAAAATGTTTACAAATAGTCTATTGAAATTATTTTCAAACCATTAAAGAGGATAAATAAATAAATTATTAAATAAATTAATAATAAATTGCATTTAAAGATGGCTTGCTCCTGCAATGATTGGGGTCCAGATAAATTAGGATCTGATGGAAAATGGATTTGCGAACTCTGTGGTACAAATTGTTTTTGTGATGAAATTTGGGGTAGTTGCACACATCTCTCAAAAAAAGAAGCATCGATAAAATCTCTTGATAAAACGGAAAAGAAGAAAAATATTCCTGCAGATAAGACAGCGAATAAAAAAGGGGCTAATAAAAAAGGCGCGTAATTAAATGCATCAGCAGTTTCAAAAATGATTTCTGTAAATTATTTCTGTAAATTATTATTAAATTTTATAATTATAATGATATTATCATAAACGAAATAGGTGAACCGTGCCAAAAAGATATTTCGGTTTTGTATGATACGCGGCTTTGCTCTTCAATAAAAAAAGATGACAATGAAGATAAAATTTCGAAGAAGGGTTCGAAGCATAGCAAAAAGGAAAAAGTAGAGCTCAAATTGTCCACTAGTGAAATTCGAGTTCGAAGGTCAAAACAAACCGTAGATGATGCAAAAAAGCGCAAATGCGTGAATTGTAAGTGCACTGATGACGAGAAAGGGAATAAAATTAAAACTGAGGAGTGTCGTGCTGCTTCAGAAAAAAGAAAGAAATTAGTAAAGCTTGAAAAGGAACAAAATGCAAAAGTTGAAGTTGAGAATAGAAAGTCAGTAAAAACAAAAATTTCTCATTCAACTGGCAACTGCAATTGCTACGGGTAAAGTTGTTAAATTAGGTCTTATATCAAAATGAGTAAATGATAAATAAATATGTACAATCTTTTAGAAGGGACACTTCAACTAATGTCACGGCATTTGCAAAGAAAGGAAAATCTGGCATTGTTGCATGCAAATCATCTAGTGTTGGATTATTAGTAAGTACACATTTCAAGATTTTATCTTAAATAATAAAGTTGATAAATTCAAGATCGATTTTTTACGTTTAAATCTTCATGGAAGGATTCAAAAGACCAGAGATACTCGAATCAAATGGAAGGTAAGAGATTACCATAAATTACACAGACGATCGTTGCAATTATTTACTTAATTCATTCATACCGTTAAATGACGTCCCATTGTTCCTAGCAGCAAAGAATGAAGAACAGAAAGTCCAACAGATTTCAAAATGTGCCGAGAAACGAAGCCAAAATGTCCCTGAAAAATATGCGTCATCCCGTTCGGATCGGGCTTTACAAAGTTGTTTACGATCTCATTTCATTGTTTGAAGAGCATTTTTAAAAGATATTTACGTGTAGTATTAAATATCTTTCAAATGTCAGGATTTAAAACTATATTTTTTGCAGAATCTTCTTCAAAATTGCCATCTGAAAGGGAAAAACTTGAGAAACCTCAAAAACCTTTGAAATGTTCCGAAATGGCAGAACATGGAAGAGTTCAAAGTAAAATTTTAATTGTCTATAAATATTTGTAATTCCTAAGCTGTATATTTTTATTACATTTTTTAAAGAGTGTGATGAACTAATCTCCAAAAACCCCCAAAAATTTATGAATTGTTCCGAAATTACAGATCGCGTAGCAGTTAAAAGTAAGATTTTTACTTAATGAAAAACATAATTAAATAAAAGAATCCTAATATACTATTGTTATCTTATAACTTTAAAGCGCAAGACAAATTTCCAAAACAAAGTTCGACAAGAGCAAGAAGACACAATCTGCGAGGTGAAAAATATAAATTTCCAGGTGAAGATCGAGAGAAAGAAATGAATAGGGCAGAAGGCAAAATTCTAGATCAAAATTTTCAACAGAAATCATGCAACTATTGCAATCCTGAAACGAGTACAGAAAAGGTGAGTTTAGAAAAAGAAGCAATAGCAGATAAACGTACTGTGACGTCAATCTGTAATTATGTTCTTCAATAACCATAAAGGACTATTGAGCTTGGTATTAAAAAATTTCTAAATGCACATTCATTCGATGACGATTCTCTATAACATTGCACACGCGATGTACACATAAACACAGGTTTTCTAACGAAGAAATAAAACTTTGCACTTTTCTGACCCTGCAATTGAAACTGAAAGTTTCATAACTGAAAGAAACTTTAGATGTTATTTTATTTCACATTTAATTGGTATTTATTTTCATTAAACATAATTGAAAACTAAAGGATTTATTTTGACTTTGATTTTCCTAGCTTTACCTACATGAATAGATAGTATTGTATGCAAATTAGTCTGAATTTATATTGTACTTTTAAATAGTACAGCCATTTAATGGTTTATACTTTATATGTACTTTATACCATGCAAGGACTGTGTCTTGTGCAATATACCAATAAAATATTTTTTTACAGCTCTGCTCTTGCGGTTGTGGTTATTTTCTCAAAGGTGTACCTGCGACTAGTCCTTGTCCATGTTATAATTCATTAAACAGTCCCAACCAAGAGGAAAGCACTGGATTTAAAAACTCCGTTGTCAAATCGTAAGCAAATGAATTTTTTTGAACATATACTTAGCTCGACATTTAATTTGCATTCTAGAAGACATATATTGAAACCGGTCGATCCATATTAACATAAAATGTGCCGATTTCTGAGTCATTAAGAAGCGCTTG
Organism: Synergus itoensis; assembly: GCA_904066005.1. Lineage (NCBI taxonomy): Eukaryota > Metazoa > Arthropoda > Insecta > Hymenoptera > Cynipidae > Synergus > Synergus itoensis. The sequence continues at coordinate 1,458,228 of CAJFCP010000089.1, forward strand.
TGGACAAACTTTACTTGTAAATCTTGAGATTTAACAACAGATTTTATTTTACAGGAGAAAACATGACTGCGAGGGTTGCTGTGAATGGTGCAACAGTTCAAATTCGAAAAAGTAAAAGTACGTTAAGAAAATGTTCTTGTTAATTCAAATAAAAAGTTCAAAGTTAATTTGAGTTAAAAAAGCACTTAAATTTGTATATTTATAAAGTGGAAGAATTACTATGCAACATTTAATTTAATACAGAAAGTGTGAAAGGAAATAAAATGCAATAAATTATATAAGATTTGAATAAACTGTAAGACGGATTTGTAGGCTCTACAAATTTAAATGCAAGCCATAAAGAAACCTCAAGCGAAACCGCTAATTTTATGCCAACCACATCCTTAGATCTTAAATCAGGAGAGGAAGTGTTCAGGAAACCAATTTCATTTATGTGCGCTTAAATTTTAAGATTGATTAACAAGATTTCTTTTAGGTCATTTCTTGAAATATGAGAGAAATAAACTCAATTATTATTATGCATAACGAGATAATGAATTAAGTCATCAATTACTGTGACAATATATCTCATTAACTGCTATAGAAAGTGTCGATGTCTCAGCTATTCTCGTCAGATATGCAATTATCAAACGTCTCTTCAGTATTTGCATAATCACAAGATTGAACTTTATAACTGCAATTCTGCACTTATATATTATTAAGACATCCTCTAGTTGACATTCAACATGCTTATCAGAAGAGATATTTTATCCAGTTCTGCTCTCTCTTGTGACAGGTTATCCAATGAACTAAATGCCATCATATCTCCCTGAATTGATATATAATAATTTATTTATAAATATCAAAGTTTACAAAAGTTGTGTTTTTCGAACCTTCAAATTGCATAAAATTTTAACCAGTTTTCAGAAATGTTGTAAACTTTCAATACTTTCTGACAGACTAGAGATTTTCTTAAATATAATCTGCGAGAAAAGTGAAAACGTATTAAGTAGAATTTGTTTCAGAATAAATTTTCAAGCCTTCTTTGATTTCGGGATATAAAAAATCTTTCTGCGATCTACCAAATCCACCAAGCTATTTAAATCCGGAAGCACTGATGGAATTCTCAAGTGCAAATCTGTCAAATGTTTCATAGGAGATAATTTTGAAGGTTTACTATCTTTCCCGAGATTCCTTGGTGTGTAATAAATTTCGGTTGATGTTGGATATTTAGGATAATAAGGATCATACTCTACTTCGTTGGGTACCAAAGGTTTAAGTGATGCTGTCAAAAGTGCAAAAGGAGATTCTGTAATCCTTTTAGTTGTAGATCTTGTGGTTACAGGCATCCTTGTTGTAGTCGTTAAAGGATGCTCAGTTGTTCTTGACTCTCGTTGAATAGATCGTAAAGTTTCCATGTAAGGATAATTAATATTACGGAAGTCGAATGGTGATTTTGTAGTAAAATCAACTGAACTCAATTTTCCGCCCTCGGACAACGGTGGTTCCAAAAACATGTATGGTCGGCTTTTCGATTTCGGAAACACTTGCATTTCCTCTCGATTTAGGAAAAAAGTAGAAGGTCTATCTTTATTTTCTCCCATCTCTTTATTTTCTTTATTTTGAGAGGAAAATTTATTATCTTGAGCCTCAAAATTGATGAACCTTCCTTCAGGTTTAGGAGCCGGCGTTGGAAACTTGTTCTGCTTGAAAATATTGTCATTTCTCACAGGTGGAGGCTGGAGAAAATCAGAATCGAATTCGCGAATTGGGAAACGATTAATTGAATCCTTTGTGGTGAATAAATTTCCAGAAAAAGGTCGAATTGTTGTGGATGGAGTTCTCTTTGTCGGAAAATTGGTAGCTGCGTTGATTGTTGTACGCGAAAAATCAAAAGGCGGCATTGTTACTGGGAAACTAAAATCCTTGTTTTGGAAATTTGGTTTTTTGAAGGTGTCGTTTTGCCTTCCAAAATATACACTCGAACTGAGAACGAAGTTGGGATTTTTATTTTGCACTGAATTTGAAGGTGCACTGTCTGTACCAATGCGGAAGGAACGAGAGAAGCCTGAAGTTTTTCTTTCGGTGTTTTGAGATCCACTGAATGGGGAAAATGCTGATTGATGATAGTTAGATTGTCCCATATTATCGGGAGGATTCTCTTCGACACTTTGACATTTTACTAAGTGTGCGTGGTCACATACCATGGCCTCTTGGCGGAATGCCGTGTCTATCGGGCAGTAATACGTGAATTTGTTGCCGTAATCATCGCAGTTGTGATAGACTCGACAATTTAATTCCAAGTCAGCGTAAAAACCCATTTCTCGTCCACGGCAGGTGAAGTTTGTCACTACTGGAGGTGGCATCGTATTCTGAAAATAATATAGATTTTGCCACAAATTATGAGATTAAAATTTCAATGATCAATAACTTTTATTTAATTCTAATTTATTGTAAAAACGTTTTAATATATACAAAATGCTTTGGGAAGCGGTATTTATAAAGCAAAGAATCGATTAACTAACTAATACTATTTTATACAGTGTAATATAAAACTTACAAATGTTTCTTGAGTGAATACTGTTGAAAAAAATAACGCGCACAAAATACACAAAACGTAAAATCGTTCCATGACGAAGAAGAATAAAAATCAAGTTCACGGTACAAGCGCAGTTCAAAACTGAGAATATAATGTAGATACGATGTCGAGAGAACCTTTAGTCGATGAGATGAGCAAAGTGAAAGTGAAAAGGATAAGTTTAGGATACAGAGGACTTCTCCTTCTCCTTCTTGGTTTTCAAAGTTCCAATCCCTTCGCACTTTGCCTTCAGATTGAATTCGCGATATGTGATATTGATAATAATAAAATAGTTATCAGTAAACAACGCAAGGCGTTGAAAGCAGTAATGTTGGGAATTCCACGTGAAAGGAGCTACTATAAATATCACTTGAACTACGACTTGAAATATTGAGGTATTGAGGGGCGTTATTGTCTCTCCTTACTATAGAAGAATCTCCACCTTCACAAAAGGAAAGTTAGATTGTCTCAATTGTCATCTCTGTGAGAATCTAGAGCATGCAATCGTAATATTTTTCTAATCAGTTCAAGGAATTTCAATCTTATTGGATTCTCTAGTCCGTAGTCTGCAATTATTATTATTATTATTACTCTAGAAAGTTTCTTTAATTCATTATCTTTTTTTAATTATAGGTTTGGAGTTTCAATATTACAATTTTGGAGAAATTCATAAATTGAAGCACTTTCAGAGTTGGTTCTTGTTATTGTCTTATTAAAAAAACGTGTCTTTATAACTTAGTGAAGCATAAAGACTACAATTATTACTAACCTTCTGCCTCAACGCTTTGCAATTACTCCTAAGGATAATAAACGGCAATTTTCTGTGTTTCTGAGTGAGAATACAAATTTTAAGACATGAAAGATTCTAAATTTAAGATTTAATTTGTCTTCAATTTTTTTATCTCGAAAATTCTTATCGACAACCTTAATTGGCTTTGTTAAAAAATTGTTTCTTTTGGCAGGTTTTCAGTCTAGTTTTTAAATTTTAATTTATAAAATGGTTTCTTACGGGAGTTTTTTTTGTTTACTCTAAAATGAGACCAGTAAATAAAAAAAAAAAAACCGGTTTCTCTACCTTAGTTCCTATTTTTTGGACATTATAAACAAGAAACTGGAAATAAAAAAATTCGTCAGAAAAGATGTCTGAAACTTCAGTCCAATAAAATCAAATGAATTTAAACTTGACTGCCGAAAAATTCTATTGAGCAATGTCCATTCTTTTGGCTAAAGTTTGAGAAAATTTCTCTACACAATCTTAATTGCAAGACACAAACATTTTCTTACGCAATAAAATGTTAAATCATTATTCCACCTATTTATGAAGAAACATAATGTAATTGCCTCCAGAGGATCATCCTGTGATCGACATGAAGAGCTGTACTTAAATCGCAACTGAAATTAATTATCTTTCATATCAGATTGCATTAATATGTTCTACCATGTAGTAAAGCTTGCTTAAACGACCTAACAGTTCAGTGTACCGGGTGCGGTGTAACAGAATAATATTGCATGATTGGTAATTAATCACTGCAGCTTTTCAATGTCGTCCTCACGATTAGAATGGTTCTGAAGTTAATGTGATATGCCTTCTATAAAGTGAAAGAAAATTAGTGTGTGTATTAATATTTTATAATTATATAATTCTGTATAAAAAGGAAGACTTATCAGTGGCGTAGCAACTGAGGGGGGGGGCAGGAGGTACAGCTGCCCCCCGTAAATTTGGACAGGGGGACAATATAGTAATTTTGCCCCCACACTCAAAAACAAGTGATAGCTGTTAAAATAACAAAGATGTTTGTGATGAATAAATAAAAATGCATTTTTACATATATGTATAATTATATAATATAATTTTATGTCATTCATATAATTTTTGTCATTCAAGTTTGCCCCCCACGAAAAATTCCATTGCTACGCCCCTGAGACTTATTTTTTATAAATGAAAATATGTATGCTACCCTATGGTAGCATCCTTGGCATTATAGACTATTTGTAAACGTGGTGAAAGGTCATATATACCCAATACCCATAAACTGATTCCAGACTCTATAGATTCTTGAGTCCTATAGATTCTATAGGCACACGTACATATTGATACATTACTGTACTTATGTACTACAAAATATCATTATTCCTCTTTATATCTAGAGAATGATCTTGTACAATCGGTTGCATAATAAAAGTAGATCTCAACGATACCCGCCACACATCCGCAAATTATTCGAGTCCAAACCGTGGAACACGGATGCACACTTGCACAGTTTCACAATCAGGGATCGTCAAGTTTCTCTCACTTCCTGCTGCACTGATTTTTCTTACTGACTGTTTTTGCATCTAATTTAAATTCATTATATTCTAATTCTTTTGAGGAATATAAAATTCCATCCGTTTCAATGGGAAATTTCTTTATTCGTTTTACATAGCTAATTTTCGCATAATCCAATTTAAATAGGTGATGCGCGATATTTTTAAAGTTAAAAAAAAGGAAATTTGAATAATTTTACTTTTTTCAAAGATCCAGTATTTTGAAGAAAATTAGAACACGTTTTTTACAACTGTTTAAATACATTCAAGAAGTTATAAATTAAAATAAGGAATTTTTACAGAACTAGCAAACCAACACGCGCGATTATTTTCTTTTTCTTCTTACAACTTGAAGTCATTCCAAAGAATCCAAAGCCAATCAGATATTTGAAACTATATAATATATGCAAGGTTTTCGAGACATTTTTAGACAGGCGAATTTCAAGAGGTTTCTAAGAATTTTAAGGGAATTTTAGGATTTTTTAAATATTTCTATTAGGAATTTTAAGGGATTTCGACGATTTTCAATTTATTTTTACGATATTTTTAATACTTTCTCGTTTTTAAGGCTTTAAATAGATTTTTTCTCGTTTTTTAAGAAGGATTTAAATCGATTTTTTTGTTAGAACCTCCGATATCTCAAATATTCGATTATCGAATGACAAAGAAAAAACACTATATTACTTAAATCAAAATTTTCCAATGTAATTTTTATATTTTATAATAAAGAAAACAAAATTATAATTTAAAACTTCTTGGCAAGAAGTTTTGAATTATAATTTTGTTTTCTTTATTATAAATTAGAAAAATTGCATTGGAACAATTAACAAAGAAAAAAACATTATATTACTTAAATCAAAATTTTCCAATGCAGTTTTTATATTTTATAATAAAGAAAACAAAATCATAATTCAAAACTTCCCGCCAAGAAGTTGTTTGACTGCCAGGCTGCCAGCAACTGCCAGTCTGCCAGTACATTGAAGTTTATTTTAATATTTTTATGTTGGTTATTCTTATTATGTTTGTGAAATGGTGAAATAATTAATTAATATACGTGAAAATTAGTAAAAAACTACACTTTATTAAAATGAATGCCGTCCCAGGAACAGCATCACTTCTCGAAGAGCTAGACAGTACGTTAATTTTTCTTTCCCTTCGTAAAATCTTTATTTTTAGGTTAATTTTTTTTTGACAGCAAAATTGAGATTCGATTTTCTATTGATATTAAAAAATTACGCTTGTTACAGTTATTTCATGAGCATTTTTAACAATTGCTAATATAATTCAGTCTTTCGTCAAATTATTTCGACTTTGTTTAGTTTAATTTGTATTTTGAAAGTGGTATAAAGTTTAGTAGAGGTTATGTTGCATTTTTGGAATCCAACAAAGTAAAACAATTAATAAATAATTATTTTTTAACGTAAAAGGGGCAACATCAGAAATTAGTTTATAGATATTCATCTAATTTATTTTTAATAAGTGACAATTAATTTCTCAAATGAGTTCAAGAGCGAATTCTGTTTTAATGATATAAATTGGATTCTATGATAGATTATTAATTAATTTTATAATTAACTGTTTCAATCTGTGATTAAAATATTTTGCCATCTATTCTTCTTTTAGAAAAACTGATGGTGCTACTACGAGATGGCAGAACTTTAATAGGCTACCTCAGAAGTGTAGATCAATTCGCAAATTTAGTACTTCATCGAACGATTGAGAGGATTCACGTGGGCAAAGAATATGGAGACATTCCGAGAGGAGTTTTCATTGTCAGAGGTGAAAATGTAGTCCTTCTAGGTGAAATTGTAAGTGAATAAAAAAAAAAATTCGAGTTTAAAAATATTAGACTTTGAAGTACAATTTTCTAAAAGACTCCTAAAAACATTTCTTTTTACAGGATAGGGATAAGGAAAAGGATCTTCCTTTATCTGAAGTATCAGTAGACGATATTCTGGACGCTCAAAGACGAGAACAGGAAAATAAGCAGGATCAGGAACGCTTAATGAATAAAGCGTTGAAGGAACGCGGTCTTTCTTATATTCCCGACCTAGGACACGATGACATGTTTTGACTGATGATTTCGTGCACTTCGAATTTCTCATCTTATGTCTTTTCTCGTTACTCCAAGAAACGAGAAGGCATGTGGTAAACAGTATCTACTTCCATTTTTGTTTTCTATTCGTTTCATTCTTCAATATAAAAATGTTATTTAAAAAAAAATATGACTTCTAGATGTCAAACCGTACTGAAAAATACTGGACTATTTTTCATAAATTAAGATTCGATTTAGTATAGACATTACTCGACACATGTAAATATACATAATTTTCTATCATTCAATAATAAGTTTTTGGCAAGATAAAGCTTCTCGCTTTTTACTTCTTTAGAGTAAAATAATAAATAAGTCTAGGATTGCCACCTGCTCTACAAATTAAATGAAAAAATCCTTTTTCAAAAATGCAAATTTATTAATAGGTTAATACTTCAAGAATACAATCTGTCCTTAACAACGGTCAGACTTCAGGTTAGATTCACGTTTCACATAAATCGTTTAATAAAAATATACGAGCAATGAGGAAACACTTGATTCAAACTTATAGCAAAGTTTCATACTTCACAAAGTAGTTTCCACTTTGCGATGTCTTTGATGAATGTGATTTAATCTGGTATGTATAGCAAATAGTTGCTATGATGCAAAAAGAATAATACTAGCATGATGTGAATCAATCAAATTTCACCTCAGTGTCTAATCTAAATACGATAACAATTTGAACCTATAACTTTGTCGAAGTTTAACTCTGAATCCAGTTCATATAAGTATAACACTTATTATCAGATAAGTGTATAATTTTCATTTTCAGAACGCAGTTTCCGGGGGTACTTCGTTATTTATGAGCGAATTTAGACTCGAGTCGCTAAGTTGTTTGTGCATCACTGCTTGATTATTCGAATTGCTAAAGGTTGTTTTGTCCTTGATGGCTCGTTTAGAATCGTTGCGTTGCAAACTGGTTCCACGTTTTCTGGGAGAAGGTATCTCTTCCATTTTTTCTGCTGAATTATCTGCACTGTTTGTGCTACCAGAAGCAATTCCTGAGGTATCAGATCCAGGATTGTTACCATCCAAACAATGTAGAAGACTATCCGAGAATTCGTCTTCATTTAAAATATTTAAATCTGATTCGGATGGTTCAAAATCTCCAGTCCGAGATGCAAAACTCAGGTCTACTGGACTCGCAGTTAGAACACTTCTTGACAAAAGATATTCTTTGAAGGTGCTAGTGAAAGAGGAAGCTTTTTGTGTACTTGAAGGATCATCAAATTCTGGCGAGGCGCCAAAGTTTTGGTCGTTTTCTTTATTTTGAAAACGAACTTCATCATCACAAGTCTCAGAAGTATTTGGAGCTTCTTCGATAATAGAAGTGAAACCTTTTCTGAGCAGCAAGTCTGTACTGAATCCTTGTGAATGAGTGCTGGGAGGACATTGCATTGAATCATTATGCAATACTGAAAGGTTGCAAATATTTGAGACTGAAGACATCACAACAGGCTTTCGAGATCGGGGCGTCATTATATTTTCCTGTGAAAATGTAAAAGTATACAAATTATTATCAAATATGAAAAATAATAAGAAATGATAAATAAAATTAATGTTATTAAGATTCATTAACAAGCAAATGAAATTAACATGCGCAACATGCATACCTGCATAGCCTTACTCATCTTAGTAGTACTTTGAGTAATCGGGCTCATGCTATTATCAGTATCCGTAATTGGTGTTAACAAATGTTCGTTTGTAGCCAAGCTTTTTCGCAACATATTGGATGGAGTCGATGTATAAGTTGGAAAAACATTCCTCAGTATACTTTTTATAGGTGAGGAAGACTTTTTACACGCAGCAATAGATGCTTTCTCCGATTTTCCAGAAACTTTATTCAACTTTGAAGAATTCTTGTCAGAATTTGAATATTTTGATCCCAGACTCGAGATGGATAATCTAGGGGTGTAAACGACCTCAATGTTTGACCTTTTAGATGTAGGAATCGCAGGATAAGATTTTTGTCTAACTAATTCGTTTTCATTCGCACCATCCAAACTCGATTGAGATGAATACATATTTGGCGGTTCACTGCAATGTCGAGACAATCTAAGGTGGTCAGAAATGTTCACGACACAAGAGTTATGCATTTTCTCATTGGAAGATATTCGATGAGAGTTTGTATGCTTTTCCATTTCACTAAGATTCATTTCACTGGATGTTCCGGAACGAGATTGTTCTTTATCAACATTTTCGAAGTTAAGAATTCTAGCATTATCTGCTTTGTAAATTGACAAAGTAGGAGTATCAAGACTACCCGTACTGTTACTCATATGCTTAATTTTAAACAGATTATCTGTTTCTAATATGTCATAGCTGTCCGTGTTAAGCTCGTCCTCCGATTTACTTAGCGACCCTTTTAGAGGAAGTCGTGGTTTGTCAAGAGGCTGTTCAGGACAAGCAAACAAGCAATTAGTTACAGTTTCATTCACGTGCAAGTAAAATGACATGTTATATTTTAGATTATATTTTAAAATTTGTTAATTTTGTAAAGGTTAATCTTGCACAAAGCAATGCAGTTATTTATCAGGGTATTAATGATGAATTGAAAAAACTACTTACCGGTGATAATATGTTTTCTTCGCTGCTAGACCTGTTAATGTTACACCCAAGTTTTAAATCTGTTATTTTCTTGTGGCCTAAAAGCTTCTTTTGGAAAATGTGTTTCTTAATAGAGTCACCCAAGCTCTTAGTACGAAAACTTTTTACATGTCGCGGAGTTCCTTGTCCATTTTCTTTATTGAATTGTTTAACGAGTTTTCGTTTTTTAGCAGACTCGGGCATTGATTGAATGTATGCGTAGAGTTGAGCTAAAGCGGCTTGTGTGTCTTGAGAAGCAGTAGCTTGGGCTGTTAACTGATGGTCCACAAAACTAAAAACAGTGTGGGCTGTTCCTGTTGTATCTGATATTGATTCGTTTAACTGAAACAAATTATTTTTAAATAATTAATAAAATTGATTTTAATTATTTCAATGTTTTTTTATTAGAGATTGCAACTAATACTCACGTCTGATTTTTTTGGACTCAAGAGCTTCCTTTCTTGTTCTACCCAATAAGCTCTGATATCCATAGCTAGTTTCGGTGGAATTTCGAACAATTTCAATCCTTTTTTGATCATAAAGGCAACAATGCCTGATAAGTTTTGAGAGTTTATGTGCAGAGCTTCGGGGGATAATTTTCTTGGACACATTAAGTGTGGGGTGAATAAAGTAGCGAGTGTATCACAATTCATTTTGTTATTAGCTTCAAAAGACGCAGTTTTATTCAGAAGGTTTAAGACATGTTTCAACAATATTCTGTTTAGTGGCGGCAGAAGCAAAAACAAGAGTTGAAGCGATCTCAGAAGTCTGGCTTCGTTTGCATTCGTTTCGGAACTGCACAATTCTGAAATAAAGAGTTATAATTAGTTTAAATTATCAAATTAATTCAACTTAAAAGGTATATGTGCTATACTTTACCTGCTATTTGACAGTGAATTGGGTAATGCAAATCGGTCAAAAGAGGTTCAGGAAGATCTGCGAGGAAACCTTTAAGAACAGATGCACAATCATGAACGCTGAATTTACCTTCTGTTAAATCTAGGGGAAGTTCATGATATAATGCATTCTTCAAATCTTGTTGCCTTGTCAGTTTTCCTGTGCGTCTAAATATTCCTTCTTGAATGATACCTGTTTCAAAAATGAAAAGCATTGTTAAATCTAAAATTTTCATTTTACTGTTTTTTCTTTTAATTTTAGGAGAACTTACATTGCTCTTGAGAAAGGTATTCGATTAAACGTTTAACTTGATTTATGCCTTCTTGTGTTAATGCAGCACATTCGTTACTTTTCTGTAAATTCATAGTTGACTTTGGTTTTTTAGAAAAACTCGGCAGTCCCCATTTCTTTAGTTTTGCTTTCTCGATAATGCAATCATTGCTGAAATAAACGAATAATTATAATCATGAGCTACGTATAAGTAAAGGATGCAAAAAAGAAATATGAAGTGCATATTGAAAGAAAGGATCTAAACCTATACCAATTTCTGATGTGAATACAACTGAAATTAATAATACTAATGTGATATAATGGTAAATAATCAAATAATGGATTAACATAATTAATCAGCGACCAACTATTTTATTTTTTTTAAAGACAGTAAATAAACAGAGTATTTTAAAAACATTTTTTTTTTGTGTAATTCGAGAGGCATGCATATTTTTCAATGTATATACAGCTAGGAACATTTCACGTGTATAAAAACATAATAATAACAACAAGCAACAGACATTTCATCCATAGTATTAATTGTGATGAAAGGAAAAAAAAAAGAATACAAACCAGGAGGATAATAATGCCTCATTAGACCTAGCATAGGTCAAAGATGAACTCGGCGAGCTTATTAGATGTTTAGTTTCGCGCTGAACGTTATTCAGTTTTAGCGAAAAACAGTAACAGGATGTAGTATGAACTGCATTTCCGGGCGATTCGAAACTGAGTACACATATCGATAGAACCGTTTACTCCATGCAAACTAATGCATAGTAAACACATTAACCCTTTGATGCAAATTTCAATTTATATTTATATTGAACTCTATCGTCGAATAAATATAAAATTGCGCTGGTTTATGAACGCAAACAATTTATAGCAACAAATTTATCGAATTCGTTGATGGACTCACTAATTATTTGGAAAATATGTACTCAATAATTTAATTTATCATTAATCATGACAAGATAAAAGTATTTCTCTTAGCGCAGTGAATTTACCAAGAATTATGTAAAATTGTCAAGTCCAATGTAGGATGATGAAGTAATTTTACAAATTTTGGTAAAATTACAAAACAAATATGTAGGGAATCTAAATAAATATTTTTTTGCAGTTGCAGCAAAGGGTTAAAGAGGTTAAGAAACAAGTCACCCTGAACATTTTTTTTTTTTTGAAAAAGTTAGTCACACTTTCAGCCTCTGAATTAATCCAATTGTGGTTAGCACATAGCGATTAAATATGGAAATATTAATTAATATTTGCCTTACACAGAAGTACCATAAATTAATGAAAAATAAGTAAAAGGAAACTCACTCCTCTGTATTGCGGTCCAATTCAAAAGATAGATGCATTTTGACAAGGGTCTGGAACTGTTCCGAATTAACAGTTCGTAATCTGGAGGCTTGTTTGCCATCAACTCCATCGTTAAAATCTTCCATCGTCGATTAAAAATTAAAGTATGATCAAACACGTCTTCTCATATTTGAATCGCGTCTAACAGTACGCACACTCCCAAAGTCTTCAACGACGGTTATGGACACTCTGAAAAAAACTCTTTTTGAGTCAAAATAACCTCACTTTTTGTGGTTTTTGAGTAGCACATGTTTTTAGCGAATGAAAATTGATTAGGGGTCAGAAAACTTGTGTCAGTATTTTGGTGAAAATGGGGAAAATATGAGGAAATTACACCGGGTTAGAAACTACACAAGTACACAACGCGAGAATAAAATACACACACGAGCAAAAAAAGAGGGAGAACATCTGTCAACAGACTGTCTCGTTCGTTCTTGTGGAGACAGAAAGAGAGAGAGCGTATATAATTATCTCGACCAATGAGACGGTTCGACGTGAATGGCGGGAAATGAGCCAAATTCAAACGGAGCGAAATAATTTATTCATTTCCTAGAAATTAGAATAATTATTTCTTGGGTTCATTTATCAGAGTGAAATTAGTTTACAATTATTAATACTAGATCATCAATTTAAATGTTTAAATTTAATTCCTTTGTTAAATATATTTTTGATATAGACATGCTTGCATACGCTGTGCAATTTAAAAACCACGAAGGAAGAATGATAAATAATAAAAAATAATAATAAAATAATAATAAAATAGTAAAATAATAAACCAATAGGAAAAATAACTATTACTTCGTGATTTAAATCTAATTCAATTTAAAATTCCTTTGTTTTCCTGACTTCTTATTGATTGACTGATCTTAGCCACAAGTACTTAAGATGCAGAAATCAAAATTAATTTCACACTGGTCAAACTTTTTCTTTCACGTTCGGTCAAACTGGAAAAAAATTTTACAAAATTCAAAAATATAAAGTAACCTGATGGATCTGCAACATTTTAGAGCATCCACCCAAAAAAAAAAAAAATAAAAGTGAACAAAGTTACGTTTAAATAAATGTAATAAAACATTATCAAATCCAAAAAAATCGTATAGTTCTGACGTAATGTCATGTTGTGAAGTATCAGGAACCAATGAAACTATTCCTGGCACCGGTTGTTGTGGTCAGTAAAGATTTTCGTTTAATAATTCTCTTTTCCAATTTGAAAAGTAGTTAATTATATGTTATAAACACTTTTAATGTTTCATTATCACATATGGTACTTTAATATTTTTATATTAATCATCAGGCTAACGATCTTCTACTCTTTCAATTGAAATATTTTCTAAACTTTGTAATTAGCAGAATATTAATTTTTCGAAGATTGCTCAAATGAATTTCCAAAACAGGATCTTCATGCTCGAGTGGAAAAAAGGGATGTTTGGCTTCTGAGCCTCGCATCCGTTCATGTTTATGTCAGGAAAACGTGGGTTGCGTAGATCGACCCGATTGCGGTGGATTTCGTCCAAGAGGAACCGCAGCAACTGGTGCATGTCCTGGACCATGTCAGTGTGCTGAGGAAGATGCCTGGAATATAAATATTCCTCCAAAGCCAAATTGTGAATGGTTGAGCAACTTCAGCGAGCTTCGTAGACAGTGGAGTGACCACAGTCGACAGCAAAATTGCAAATGCTGCAACTGTCTTCCGTGGTGAGTCTCTAATTATATTCTAACTAATTTTTAAATATACAAATTAGTATATATACAAATTAGTTCGTTTTATTAAAATGATTGGTTGCAGCAGAAAAGCAGCTCCATGCAAACCATGCTCAACGACTATGCCTTCCTACTCTGGCAACACCCAATCATCATCAAGGGATGGCCAGGTAGGATCAAAGAATTATACAATATATAATTTAAAATACATATAAGTCGCGCACTGAAATTCATTCTGAAGTGATTTTACTAAATTTTTATAAAATCTCTGAAAATTACTTAAAATTTCATGCAATTTCGTAAAATCCCTTAAAAGTCCTTAAAATTACTTAACATCTCATAAAATATCTTAAAATCTCTCAAAATTTCATAAAATTCCTCAAATTACCGTGAAATCACCTAATATCTTTAAAATATCAATAAAGTTCATTAACTTTATATATTTTGCAATATTATTTTGCTTCACTAATAATAATTTATTTTTCACTTGAAAATAATTATTTTTATCACTTTAAACTATTTTCTGTCTTTATATAATCTTTTTGACAGCAATCGTTTTGTCAACGAAAATAATCTGAAGATAGTTTTCAAATTCAGCATATACACACAATTCGCACAATTTCCTATTCAATCGGGTTTTCGGCAACAATGTATTCGATATATGGTAGCATCACCTTTTTAAAATAGGATATTATGCATTTTTATGACTCCTGAATTCAAGTAATGATTACTACTGCTTTCTAGTGCGATATAATGATCAATTTTTATTATTCAAAATTCCTTATCTAGGTTTGCTGTAAAGAACGCCTATCAGGCGGTGGCAGTTCACCAAGATCGAACCACTCATCTTCGCGAGGATCTCCACCAAATTATAACTCTCAAAACCATAATTTTGAATTTCATTCATCACCTCATTCATCTGAAAATTCTGGGTAAAGTAAAACTGCAGAAGGCAATAAAATTCCGGTATATTACCGATAGGGAAAGAATTTATCGATAAAATACCTGTAATTTACCCGAATTTTCTCATCCCTCTTGACGTATTATACCACCTTTAAATGTACCACCTTATACCTATTCATCGTCTTATTTCCTACCCAGCAGATGCCAGCCATGTTCACCCTCCCCGCGTCCAAACTTGAAGAAGAGGAGTTGTTGTCAGTGTATCTCAGGATACTGCATGTGCCAGCCAATGCCCAGGACTTGCAACTGCCCCCCACCAGTGCAGGTGGATGCAAGAGCTGAAAAGGAATGTTCTTGTGATTGTCCATCATCTCCAGAGTGTGCTTGTCCACCCAGTGAACGCAGGTTCCCAAGAACCAAGATCAGATGTCCTAATGCCAAGATGTGCACTCCACTACCACGTCTGCCACCAGGTCCAAAGTGTCTCTGTTCCGAATGTCAACCCTGTCTACCACCTCCATGTGATCATTGCACATCGACAAAGTGTAAAACAATTTCTCCGAAGATGGTACCATGTCAAGCAGATTCCGCCCGTCGTCCTGTGTCATCAGCAAAGTCTTCTAGGTCCTATCGTCATCAATCCGAACCATCACCTTGCACTCCTTGTCGAAGAATGCCTTCAACATATCATGACAACAATGATGAAGCTTTGCAGTCACAAGTCCGGGGTATTAATCGTCCAAGGTCATCTTATAATCGCCCAGGTCAGTCTTCAGGTCCCGATGATGCTATAAGAGACGGAGACGAGGATGGAGTGGTCGCAGATGAAAAATTCAAATTATGCAATCTTGGTTATCTCTCGAATGATGCAGACGATGTCGGTGTTGCCGGAGAGGATGTCAAGGTCAAAACAAGACTTTTAGATTGTATTTCTTCATCATTCACAGAAAGCTCAACCTTTTTACTTACAGAAAGGGATACCGACATCGTCAGTCGCAAATGGGAGTAACCGTTTCCAACTTTCAACCACCGCAGCCACCCCTATGAAGACAATGACAAAAATTCGCTTATTTGACCGACTTCAGGCACAAAAACGCTTAAATCTGTCTTGATGAAAACTTTTCGTAGGCCTGGAGCTGGTCTATAAGTAATTTTCATTTTGTGCCTGTAATCACCTTCCTCGTCTCTTCTTTGGCACCAATTTGGACCAAATCTTGGTCGAATTAGCTGATGTTGAGTAATCATTACTTGATTAAGCAATGTCACTATTGTAGTTTGAAAACTGATGATGTTCTTGTACCCCATATACGACCCAAGGTGTGTGACTGTCTGGTGCCTCCAGTAGGTAGCGGTGATGCAGAACTTATTTTCAAAACACTTAAGCGGGGTGGCTGTGATTTTATGACTTATTTTGGATGCATCAGCCGCTCCATCTTCGTGCCCAGTACCACGACTATCATTTCTTTTGTTCTGCTGATCCTTGGCGCTGTTACCTGGGCCTCTGGTTATGCTTTTTATCATCGGTACATGTGTCCCAAAAGAGTATGTGGCTGATTAAGCGAGCATCGCGAATAACAGATGGAAAGGTGTCTAGTGTCTTTGATAAACTTCTTCTTAAGTAATTACTGTAGATCTATTCATTTTTATTTTTTTATTGGAATTGACTGATGATGCATTGCTCTTCCAGGAATTGTAAGCGAAGATCATTGTCGTTGTTGCCCCACTGGCTTTGAAACCGCAATGCAAAGGTGATGAAAATGGATACTTGATTTGCTTTAATATAATATATAAGTTCAATAATAATATAATAATAATAATAACTTTTAATAATTGTCTCTAATTTATAGAGACCAAGAATATTGTGAAAGTGCCAGCAATTTTTCTACACCAATGTACAGTTTTCTTTGTCCTGCTTGTTTATCTCTGCTCTCTTCTAATACGTGTTGCCAAGAAGAAAAGGCTTTAGAATTTGATAGGGAATTTGAAGAAAAATCAGATGAGGTTGATTCCTCTTTTTACTGTGATGAAGAATCTAAAGTAGATTTTGTTTGCAAAGGACAAATAGAAGAGAGCTTTAATAATTGTAAGAATAATAGACAAGTTACTGAGTGGGAAGAAGGGAAAAATATATCAGAAATAGAGTCTGCATTGAAGATTAATGAAAGAGATGAAGATGAATGCATTGACAAGTTTGAAGATAATGTTCAGTATTGTACAGATTATGATCCTTCAGCTTTATGTAATGCGACAGTTCTTGAATCTAGAGCAATTTTTAAATGTGAAGAACAATTGGAATGTAGCCAAAAACAAACATGTAACAATTCGATAGTGAAAGCAGAAACCAATCCATGTCATCAGAAAATGTTTTGTTCAGAAGAAAATCTTTTAATCAAGAATAAAATAAGTACTTCTTCGAATAATGACAGACAAGATCCTGTATATAGTTCAACAGATATTACAATATGCTTCAATAATAATAGAAAAACAAATAAAACCATTTTACTAAAGTCTGAAGATCAGTTTTATCCAAAAAATATAAAAACAGCTTCATGCAATTGTAAGGTAGAGACGAAGAATAAAGAACCTGAACCTAAGATTCGATCTTCAAGAAAGAGTTCTTTCCATTACAAGGATACTTCTTTTTTTGATGGATGGAATAATCTTAAGAACGCTTTAGGTTCATACTTCTACAATCGAATTTCTCCAAATTCTTCCAAATCCGAGGAAAAAAAAGAATACAAGTCTTGCTCTTCTTCAGCTGAAGAAAATGAAAGAGATAGGAAAGAAATGAGGAGGATGGACTTCAATGATAAAGAAAGAAGAAATGTAGGAACACAGAACAACCAACCAAGAGGAGATATCTGTTTAAAAATAACCAACATTAATCGACTCGATTCTTTTCGAAATTCTCGAAAAAATTTTAATCACACGAAAAGAAGCTACACGGAAAGTACAGAAAGTAAAGCAGTAAATAGTAAGGATAAAATACAGAAGCATAATAAGGATAACACTTCTGCTGCTTCGGATTGTACAATTTCTTGGTCTTTGGACAGAGCCTTGATCAATATTCAACCTGAAAATAATGAAGATATGATATTGGATATTAATATGCAACCAAAGGATAATAACAATGACAATATGGGGATTTTAAACTCAGCGGATTCTCTGTTTCCGGATGATTCAACTATAATTAGAGATGAAGATAAAGTAAATTATGCGTTTGATGTTACAAATGATAATCTGAGTGAATCTTCAAGCAATGAATGTCTCGTACATCCGCGAAAAGACAATTGCATAAGCGAGTGTAAATTTAGGAGGAATGAAAATGATCAACGTGTCGGATGTGAAGAATTGAAACAGCAAAAAAATCATTTTCACGTATGTGATTACGTTTCATGCGCAGTTATTAGATACGATCTCATCATTCTATCATAATTTTGCATTGCAATACATTTAATATTAATAATTATATTGCAATGAGATCATTTGTATTTTTCGAGATGTAACAATATTAATTGAAATTTTTTCAGAATGGCTCTACGTCCGGTTTCGATGAAATGAGAAAAAAGGAAGATCTAACGCAAAGAAGAAATTTCTTTCAAGGAATTAAATTTACAACATCTAAAATCCAGAACCATTAAATTATCACGTTGCATCTTTAAATGTTATGAAAAATTTTGCTTGAAAAATAATACTTCTGTTAAAAAAATAAAGAAACATGAAAAAATTAATTTAATTTTTAGATTTTTTAGCCATATTGAATTCCTTCTTTTTCACTGGTATTCTTTGGTAGTTTGGGCATGAATTATAAAGCTTCTGATATTATATGTATGGCCCTCCTCCCACTTCTTTATTGTCGCCTTCTTCTTGCACGTACTGAGATGTTTAAGCCATTACTGTCAGTTGCAACAATGTCGTATCTCCGAGTGTTACTTGTACCATTTCTGTGCCTAGGGTACACCGAACTACTATTAGCTTCTGCTAAAGAGGCAAACGTAACACGAATTGATGGCTGTGCTGTTTGCGGTGAATACAAGTACGTGAATTTTTTATTAATATATGTATAAATCGATTGTTATAATCAAAACTAGTTAGAAACTTCAATTTGATTTAGAATATTCTTTAGGAATGTTGTATCAATCTTTTTTAAAAAAAAAATTTTAATATCCAGATGTCCTGAAAATCCTGAAAGATGTTTATTGGGCACCGTGAGTGATGTTTGTGGCTGTTGTCCCGAAGGTATTTGTGCAAAACTGAGCGGCGAAGCCTGTTGGAATTCCAGCATTTCACAGCTTCCATCTGAAAGACGTAATGAGGGTCTATGCGCCAAGAATTATTTGTGTCAATTACGTTCAGATCTTCAGCCCGAGGTACTCAGCTGTTGATAAAATTTCTTTTAAAAGAGTACGCTTAAAAATCGAGTTGATCATCCTCTAATTAAAATCTACTATATATTAAGGAAGAAAGTCGTTAACGAAGAAAATGAAGCGCACGATCTATTCACCTTTATTTAAACGAATTCGAAAATGTATAGCTTCCTCATTAATCTCGCTCTTTCTTTATATTAAGAAGATTTTCATGTAGGCTTTACTGCCGATGACACTGTAGAAGATCTCAAGTTATAATTACATAATTCACGGTTTTCCACACCTACGCGAATTGAATAAAATGCAAAAACAATTGTCTAATGTCACTGACCCGTTGAAACAATTTATTTCCGTCAATCATGACACCAATCATGCAATTAAGTTTGTGATGCCTGCATTGTGTTGCAGTTGAGTGCGATTCGTCTTAATTGGCGAATATGACGTGGAAAGAAAAATATTTATTTGTAAAAAAATTAATAAATTGAAATATTCTAGGATCTTCCGGAAGCAATTTGCGTTTGCATAGAACAAAGTCCAGCTTGTGCTAATAACAACGAGACTTTTATTACACCTTGTGCTTTACACGAAGAAGCGATGAGATCTAGAAATCAAAATTTAAAGTTAGATCATCTTGGTCCTTGCCCAAGTAGACCCTGGATTGAATCTGCGACAAAGAATATTTCTGGAATTTTTGGATCGAGAGTTGTTCTTAGTTGCGAAGCTGAGGGATTTCCAGTTCCTGATATTTTTTGGGAATTTCACTCTGAGGATGGCCTGCGAGTTCTGAAATTGCCAAGTACGTAAGAAAACTTTCTCTTACCCAATTTAAAAAAGTGGTGTCACGAAATGTCTCGAAAATCTCGCATACATTGTTGTTGCAAACCTAATTCGCTTTTGAATAACTTGAAGTTTTAAGTAATATTAAGTAATACATTAAAAGTATTAGAAATTTCGTCAGATTCCATAAAATTCTTAAAAATTCCATAAAATCTTTTAAAAATCAGAAAACTCTCTTGAAATCCCTTAAAATTATTAAAAATCTCATAAAATTTCATAAAATTCTTACAACTGCCAATAAAGTCTTTTAAAGGTCATTAAAATCTCTTAATTCTCCTAAAATTCTTGGAAATTCCATCACAATATTTAAAATCCCTTAAAATTCTCAGAAAAAATAAAATTTAAAAACTTTAAAATTTCGAAATTCCTTGAAATTCCACGACAAGACTTAAAATCCCAGAAATCTTTCTAAATCTCTTAAAATTCCCAGAAACTTCTTGAAATTCTTTAAAATTCTATGATAACAATTAAAATACTTTTTTATCATTTAAAATCCATTAAAAGTATTAGAAATATCATTGAATTCCATGAAATCCTTAAAAATTACATAAAATCTTTTAAAAATCAGAACAATTTCGCGAAATATTCAGAATTTCTTTAAAATGCTGCGAAATCTTTTAAAAATCCAAAAAAAACCTCTTGTCTCTAAATTCGAATCAGCAAAATTCCGCTTTGGTTCTACTCGAAAATCTACGTTGATTTATATCTTTACTTTAGAAAAGTGAAAAATTTGTATATTGAAAATTCTTTAAAGAATATCTTGAAATAAACAATTTTTTAGATGAAGATCATGATGGGGTGGTGAGAACGAAAGATGGACCGGAACCAATGATGCGAACATCGTGGATGCAATTGCCGCGACTGGAAAAAGACCATGTTGGAACGTATCACTGTATCGCCACCAATTCGGTTGGAGAAGCGAGTAGTACTTCGTTTCTTTCTATTTTGTAATACGTCAACTCGATCACGTGCGACAATTGCAAAAATAGCCGAAGACCCGGTAAGATTGAACTATAAATATTGATGCCACTAGGTGTCGAGAGATAAAAATCTTCTTGGTTTTTCATTAACGAAAATTCTTTTTATTTAATACAATATTCTTAAAGAATTAACTTAAACATTGCTAAACATTAATTATATCATTACGTATTGTAAATTTGACATTGTTTTTTAACATATGTTACGTTTTTTTGATGATGGATTTTATTGAATGCTTTTTTATGAAGTATGCATGACTCGATGTTCTTTAATGAAGATTATTTTCATATATTGACATTATAAAAATTCATTAGGTATATTTTCTTGAAAAATATTGTATGATCTAAATTAACATGTAGTTGTTAGTAATTTATGCATGTTAATTATATGTAACGTAGATTGATACGTTTTACTGTAAAAAATGTAATCTCTGCGTAGAATAGATATTTTAAGAAGAATGAAGTCATTAAAGAGCAAGTTTTCACAATTTTTTCAACAATTCTGATTTCGACGATTACCAACCATCTTCTGGAGGAGGTGGACTGAAAAAAAATTCTTCGATGAATACGAATCCCGAGATAATAATTATACCTTAATGTACTTACTCTGGTGTCCGCCAAGTATCGCGATCTATAATCACAGTTTCTGGACTACCCCTAAAAAATGGAATCATTTAAATACCTGGAGTACATTTTTATAAATATTATCCTAATTTGAAAATCTTACGTTCTGGAAGGAATAAGAGCGGCTTTTTTTCCAAAAGACTCCTTTTTATAGGATGCTGCGAGATAATGTGCAGTGGGTGTGCTTGCAATCATTGTTATAGCACAAACGAAAGTGGCAAACCAGAATCCGTTCTAATTTAAAAAGTCCATTTAAATTCTGAAGCTTGAATATTTCTTTAATATGTAAAACAAAGCATAAAAAACATTTGCAACAAAATTTGCTAAGGAAGCAAACTTGATACTGTCACGTCGACAGTTTCATATCGTAGTGAGTTTACGATCCTGAATTTTATGTCCCAGAAGGGAAAACTGGTTGATACGTACCAAAGGTCCTAAAATATGCTGACACACAAGGAGTCTCAGTCCGTGAACGATGTCCCAGAGGGGTCTACACTTAGCAATTCCCGTTCCCATCTCCGAGAGTACGTGGCTACGCCATTGATCGAGATAACCGGCCAATCTCTCCACGTAGGACTTCGTTTTCTGCATACGAAGACATAAGTAATTAGATCAGATTAGCACCGACTTATAGACGAGTAGATACGTGCCAGTTGAGCGATTTTTTCTCCTTGATTGTCGATGTAATACTGGATCGTCTTCAGGTGGGAGATTGACTGGTTCACTTGTCGCTGAAGGGGTTGTAACTGCAATTCCAATCCGGCTAACTGATAAATAAGCTCATCCTGCATCTTCATTAATGGCTTCACCCTCCTCAATAATAAGTCTCGCATAGAATTACTAATTATCTGTAGGTCTCGGGCGATACTTCTATCACTTAATTGACGAGCGACATTGTTCACTTGATCCGACAGTGCGTTCAGATCTTTATTCAAAACAGGTCCTTGAATCTGGAATACCATATGAAAAGATCAGAAGCTGTTTGAAATTATAGTTACCAATTGTTTAATGTACCATGATCCTGTGCTCAGTGAGATTTGAACTACAGGCATAAAATAAACTTTGTAGTCGATGTTGTAGACTAGGTGTTAATATCCTTAAGCCTTTGAGATCAACTCTTAATTTGGAGAAAGCGCGGGATAATCCAGTCCAGGTCCAATGGGCCGTGAGTTGGTCCAACTTTATCGAACTACCGAATTGGAATGCCGGATAAGCGGCTTCGTTTTGCTGACATTTTCTGATTTGATAAAAACAGAGGAGACTCAAATTACTTTGATGCGTTTCTCAAAAGCACTTCATATAATATAATGTAATCGGTGAACTCACTCGAAGAGGTCTTTCAAAGGGACGCTTAATCGTTTTCCCAGGAACGCTCGAGTTTCTAAAACTGCCTCCATTGTTCGATACTCGGGGTCGTAAAGGGGTCGACAAAGTAGCATCTCAGCGTGAGTTGACAAAGCCAATGAAGAAATGATGACCAACCACAGACCAATTGAAATTACACAGCTGAATAAAACTGCGCTGAAATATGAAAAATAATAATAATATCAGGGTGTCTAGCGGACCGGGAAACTGGGGAAAACCCAGGAATTTTATTTGACCGGGAAAAATTGGGAAAAACCCGGGAATTTCATTTAGGACCAAGATTTTTTTGTATTTTATTGAAAAATGGACGTTTTTATACTTTATCTTCTTTTTATCCTATTATCAAACCAACACGCGATTATTTTTTTTACTTCTTATAACTTCAAGTCATTTAAAAGTTAATCGCTTTCTTAATCTGAACTAGCAGAATTTCGCTGATTCAAGTTTAGAGACTAGAGGTTTTTTTTGGATTTTTAAAAGATTTCGCAGCATTTTAAAGAAATTCTGGATATTTCGCGAAATTGTTCTGATTTTTAAAAGATTTTATGTAATTTTTAAGAATTTCATGGAATTCAATGATATTTTTAATACTGACGAGATTTCTAATACTTTTAATGGATTTTAAAGGATTTAAAGGATTTTTAAATGTTAGCGTAGAATTTTAAAGAATATGAAGAAGTTTCTGGGTATTTTAAGAAGTTTTCACGAATTTGAACAGATTTCAAGAGATTTTTATGACTTTTAAAATATTTTATGCGGGATTTAAAAGATTTTAAAATTTGTCAGGGTATTTTATTGAGGGATTTAAAAAATTTTTTATGTTTTTTAAAAGATTTTGTAGAATTTTCAAGGATTTTGAAGGTTTTCGTAAAATTTTAAGGACGAGAGCAAACCAACCTGAATATATAATATTCAAAAATTATTAGAAAACAGAAAATGATTCTCTGTTAACTATGATTAAAAATTTCTGCAATCCAAGTGTTAAGTTGCTGAAAATTTACTGACAATTCCGCAAGGAGTTATCTCGATATCTAATAAGAGATAAAAGAACTCCGTCTTCCTCCATGGTGGAAATGACATTTTTTGTATAAAATCCTTTTTGAATTTCGAAGAGGATTGATTTTGAAGAGAATAGATTCTTCAAGATCTATTTACCTACCATAAGAGAGTGGGTCGCACTCTGTCTTCAGATGTTCCACAACGACAGCACAAAGCCCCGACCAGTAACGACCAGACAAGCAGGACGCACATCAAAGTACCTGTGTGTCGAAAGTAAAAGAGTAATTTATTATCGCTATTTTTCCTACTTCACTTTCTACTTTACCGCACACGACGTCTCTCAATATTGAAAAGGAAAGAAAAGATTTATTAGCTCCTCTATTTTTACACTTTACTGAGAAAGCTCTTCTCCTTTCTTTACTCGCCTCTTCGTTAAGAAAAACTAAATCAATTTACATTTGATTTCGTAATGTAAACCCACTGTAAATTTCCAAATGAATCTCTTTTTTATAAGTTAATTAAAAGCTTTAATTCCATACCTATTCCTACGAACCATCTCGTTTGCTCGAAAATTGTGATGTAGGGAATCACTTGATTGGCGATTTTTCTTACAGAATCCAACTGTTTCGATAGCCCGGAGCTACTTGTTTCAATGGTCATTATATCGTTGAAAATCTTCGCACGTATTCCGTTAATCTCTCTTCGGATTTCTACAAATATATACAAATTTCATATTTCATAATCAGTTGGTATAGATAAATTTGAGATTTTACAAGTACAAGAAAGGAACATTAGTTTATTTTTTGTGGAGGAACTTTTTTATATGTTTTCTTCTTTTGTATGTATCAGTGGGAAGAAACGCTCAGGAGGTTCTAATTTTTTTCCCTTTAAACACAGCGTTTTATGGATTTCGCATTAGCCGCCGTTCATCACCTCCTTATTGGTCTCAAGGGGTAGGGAGATTGAGTAGGATGAAACTAGGATCAGAGAAGTCGACAGAAATACAGCAGGAGCGACAGGACATCCTGTCAACATTCAACTACCATCGCATCGATCAACCTTCACATGTTGAGGGTTTTAGTGGACATTGTAGTGAATGGCTCGCCCTTGCTTTCTACCTTGTTTGTTCCCTCGGTTTGTTGAATTTTCATTATTTATTTTGTCGCAGGAGAAAATATAGTGTAAATGAAGCAAATGAGCCTAAAAGGAGCGATTTAGGATGCTTGTTTACGTAGACGATGAGATGATTATAATGCCCTTTTATCCTATCTACAAACTCTACAAATATATTCTTGATATTATCGCTAAACTAATATTGGATTCCCCCTCGAACTTTTTCATCTCAGATTAAATATAAATCTAAGAAGTTTCTTCTTCGAGCAACTTCTTCAATATTAAAAAATGTGCTATCTTAAAGAAATGGTGTTACGAAATGTCTCGAAAATCTCGCATACATTGTTGTTTCAAATCTGCTCTCCAAATTTGAATTAGT
Source organism: Synergus itoensis (assembly GCA_904066005.1). Classification (NCBI taxonomy): domain Eukaryota; kingdom Metazoa; phylum Arthropoda; class Insecta; order Hymenoptera; family Cynipidae; genus Synergus; species Synergus itoensis. The sequence continues at coordinate 1,483,555 of CAJFCP010000089.1, forward strand.
GAGATTTCATTAGTTTTTGAATGACTTGAAGTTGTAAAAAGTAAAACAAATAATCGTGCGCGTAGCGCGCGTGTTGCTGGTCTGCCAGTGGAGATAAAAAATCGGTTTAAGATTAACATTCGATTCAGTGGGTTACAAGTTGGCCATATAAATGAAAATCTCTCAAAGGTATATAAACAAAGATGAAAAGTTTGGCACTGCCAAAAAATTATAATCGACTCATTGAACCCGAGAACTTTAAAGTCGGTTATCTACTAGCTTTGTGACTCTTTGCCAAGTTTCTGTAAGTTTTACACTGTTCTGACCACTGACCCATTTTCAAAGTTACCACGACCTGGTAACCCATCCGACCTCATTTGATAAGTTTCTATCTTACTATTGTTGCACCAATTCGATTGAATTATCTTAAATGCAAATTTAATTCGACTGAACTAGCATTGTTGGGTGAATTTTTATTATTTGTAATAATAGATACGTACGATTTCGGGCATCTAGAGTGACCCTAGATACGTGATTAGGAACGTAAAGATATTCTCCTCGGGCTTGACGTGCAGCTTCGGTTAAATTTTCTCGAGAAGCGTCTCGTAATCGTAAAAGTCGATCGTCTCTTACTAACTAAAACAGAAATAACAGCAAAGTATTAATAATGTTATTTTAAACTAAAAACTTACAATTAATTACAGCTACAATAATTTCTTTTGATCCACTATGATTTTCGCTTCAGTTTCCTTTTCTCTTAAAAAATAGATGCTTTTCCAGGCGGAAAATTTGAACAAAGCTAAAGAAAGACGAAAGTAATTACCGTGACTTCATCGTTTCGATCAATTAGAAGAATCATTTCGACTACAGGGTAAAACGACACTTCTTGTAATTGGAAAATTGGAATGATACAAAAATAGGACAAGCTTCTTGTAAAAAATATTAGTTTCCTCGACTTCCTGAAAGTAATTTTCTTGATCTTGTCGCGCCGATTGCTAGGTATGGGTGATAAACTTAGTTTATTTTTTTTATTTTTTACGTCTTCCGCTCAGAGCAAGTCTTTTATCCGCCCCTATAATTGGCTCTCCTCTAACTCTCGAGCATTCGGCATTATACCGCAGTTCAATATTTTATCCAGGCTTACACAGATCTCTTATTCCGAATTTAGGGGAATTCGGATAAAGAAACCGAATTTGAGTATTAGGAGTTTACTTGAATCGATTTTATTTACATCGTAAGAAACCAGAAGAAAGTAATTTAAAAGTCGTTTATTGCAAGCTCATTTTTATATCTCGATTTTTTCTGGCTAATCATTCGAGTAAGATCAACTATAAGATCTTCTGGATAGACAAAGCTCGCAGACTCATCTGCAAGGTTGGAAAGGGTTTGAGGAAGCTAAGGCAAACGAAGCTACAAAAGGAAGATGACTTCTTCGTCTTAATTAAGGGATGAAAGGGATTGGATAATTGTCTCCGGTTTATTCACCCGTTCGACACGCAGGGCCAGATGCAGACCCGAAGGATTGAGAATGGCGCATAAGGAGCGGTCCTGGGGAGGACAACCCTTTGCTGCAACTTCCAATTCTCGGCGGAGATCATCGGCTTCTCGACTCAATTCAATTCCAAGATCGCGTGCTCGCTCTCCTTCTTTCAATAAGGTGGCTGTTCTCGTTGAGAGCTCATGAGTGGCTGAAATTGATTGAAAATTTCATTGAAATCCAACTATATATTTACCTCTTCGCAGATAAAAAGATTTTATTTCAGATATTTCTTAATATCTCAACAGGAGGAAAAAACTAGTTTTACAGTCCCATTTAGTTTTTTTTAGCCCCATATTCACAGTTTTTTAAGCTTCTAAACAATATAAAGCTTTATTTATAATCCGAAGATAAAAGTGAGTGGTTTCTTAGGCTTTACATTTTTTATGATTTTCAACTCGCAAGCCCTCAAGCCCTAGATGCTTTCCACTTGAAAATTGATTTAACTGAAACGTTTGTGAAATCAATTTAAAATTTGATTGAATAGATTATTGTAAAATGAAATTTAACATATGAAGGTTAATGTACGCTCGTTTGAGGTTCTGCGGAAAATGTGGTAGAGAATGAGAGGCGTGTGAAAGGGATGAAACCACAGACTCGGTGGGCACTTGCTTCTAAGTTATTTAGTTAGTTAATATTCAGTTAGTAACTCACTGCCCTTTACTAAGTATGAGTTTCTGTCAAGAGAAGGTTATTTAACAAGGAAACCAACGTACTTCCCTAACTTATGTACAGTGTACATAAGTTTGAATTAAAAATTCTTAAAAACTGATTTATTCATTTAAAATAGTCTTAAACAATTTAGTTTTACATGCATACCTCAAACATTCTTACAAGTTTCTTTCAACCCATCTTTTTATTCCTTTTTTAGTTGAGAATGAGTTTCCGTTCTTCCTATTTCATTCATACATTTCTCGACTTTAGTTTCATTATTAATCTTACTGGTTCACAGAAAAAACAATGACTGAAAGTGTTTACAGTTTAAGTCAGTTTTTAGGCTGAATTTAAGTTTTCTTAGTCTTAAAACAAGACATAAAATTGACTTAAACTTAAATTAAAACATGACTTAAACTGTAAACACTTTCAGTCCTTGTTTTTTCTGTGTTTATACTAGTTTATTAACTAGTATATTATTTTATTGACTTAAAGACTTGCAATGAAAAAAAATATTTTAATTAAATAATACGAATATCAGGATCTTCCTGGTTCCACCTACTTGCGGTATATATTGTGAAGTAGTATCTAGCTAAAGAAGATATTACCCTTAGTGAAACTTTCATGGTCGATAAAACGTACACGTTTAGAGCCTGTCTCCTGTTTATGTCCCCTTTCATCCGATATTTCAAGAGGTCTAGTATTTCCAGCAGTACTACTGGGATGTTTAATTTATTACGGTCCTAACTCGATAATTTATAATCTGCCACATCTTCCATGCAATTAACAACCGAAGTATACACGTATACTTCGGCTGATTAATACTATCGGTAATACTTAATATTACTTCAGAAAGAAAATTGATTGAACAAAATAAGCACAAGATATTCACAAAATGCAACAGTTCAAAATAAATAAATGAAAACTAACTGCGAAGTTGTATCAACTTTTGTGCGTAAATTTCATCAATTGTTCGCGTTCTCTAGATATTACAGGATCCTTGAGAAGCTTATTATATTTAAAATAGCTTTATTAATTTACTCTCTAGGTAAAATATTCAATAATGAAAGGAACTGAGAGTAGACACTGGCTAGTTCTCGGTCTGACTACATGCGGATGTAACTACTTGCAACAGGAACTCTAATTGAAGACCCAAAAAGCAAATAATGTAGAAGCTGCTACATCTGTTTCTCTGTGTTAGCAGTTTGTGCAATTTAGAATTTCATTTAACTACGAAAATTGTTTCTCTACAATGGTAATTCTAATAACAAATTTTATTATGTCTCTCCTTTAAAGATTATTATTTTGCTTTAATATTCACCCATTATTTGATGTAATGTATATGAATATAATATTATTGACTCTCGTATACAGGGGCGGAGCAGATAGTATGGATGCCATAGATAAATCCGTAAATGGAAATTTTCATGTATGGAAATTCCATACATGAAAAACTGTCTGGAAAGATAATGATTTCTGTTTCAAAGTATTAAACGAATTTATATCTAGAAATGTTGTACGAAGGAAAACATTTTCTTTCAAATAAAGAAAAAGCAAAGAAAAAAATTTCGGTCTACCCCCCCATCGTAAATCCATACATGGAAAAAATGGGCTGCGCCGACCCTGCATTGTTTTACTACTAAGGGCTCACTGGCGCCATTAGTGAAAAACTGTTAAGTTGCATAAGTAGAAAAGGCACAGTGTGCTCAGACACGTTTTTTTAATTTGCAAAATTATATTTTAATTATCCGGATTTTTATTTTATATATTAATTCGATGTCTGACTCTTACAGACCTTTTCTACTGTGTCTGAGAAAAGTCTATTTAATTATATGGCTGACAACAACCTGGTTTTACTACTAAGGGCTCACTGGCGCCATTAGTGAAAAACTGTTAAGTTGCATAAGTAGAAGAGGCGTAGTGTGCTCAGACACGTTTTTTTAATTTGCAAAATTATATTATAATTATCCAGATTTTTATTTTATATATTAATTTGATGTCTGACTCTTACAGACCTTTTCTACTGTGTCTGGGGAAAGTCTATTTAAATTAGATGGCTGACAACAACGTGGTCTTACTACTAACAATAATGGCTCACTGGTGCCATTAGTGAAAAACTGTTTATTTGCATAAGTAGAAAAGGCACGATGTGTTCAGACACGATTTTTATTGTGCAAAATTATATTCTAATTATCCGGATTTTTATTATATATATTAATTCGATGTCTGACTCTTACAGACCTTTTCTACTGTGTCTGGAGAAAGTCTATTAAAATTAGATGGCTGACAACAACATGGTTTCAGGGGCGGCGCAGACAGTATGGATGCCATGGATAAATCCATATATAGAAATTTTCATGTATGGAAATTCCATACATGAAAAACTGTCTGGAAAGATAATGATTTTTGTTTCAAAGTATTAAACGAATTTATATCTAGAAATTTTGTACGAAGGAAAACATTTTCTTTCAAATAAAGAAAAAGCAAAGAAAAAATTTTCTGTCTACCCCCCCCCATCGTAAATCCATACATGGAAAAAATGGGCTGCGCCGGCCCTGCTCGTATAACTTTATTATCTAATATAAATATTATATAAAAATAAATCTTAATATTATTATAAATATAAATATAAATATTATTATTAATATTAATTAATATTGTTATTACATAACAAGTTTAATAATATGTTGCACATCTGCATATTACTCTTTTTCTCTACATCCTATATTCATTTTATAAATGCAAATGATGGAAGATTAAAAAATAAAGCATGACAAAGTAAACTAGGAAATCTAGTATAAATGATAAAAATTGAGTAATTTCATTCTTGGAAGAGGAGGCATTCAGGCGTCAGTATTCCTCCGTGTGCTCGAGGTATAAATTAATTTTCGTTAAGCGTATGCATAACACACGTATGAATATGCAGATATGCGTTTAGTGTGTTCTGTACTTGATCAAATAACTGCTCTGTATCTATAAGATTCGCGATAACAGAGCTTAGTATTGATAGCCACCAATTGTAGCAAATACATTTATAGCTACACCAATATAATTTATATATATATATACATCACCAATAAAAAAATTTGTATGATTTATCACCAATTTTGTCGTATGATTAATTTTATAAATGTTTTCAAGTATATTACCATTAGCAACGTCTAAAAGAGCATCGAGAGCAACATCTATGCCAGTTTCAGAGGCCAGCTCTGTTTGAACATGTTTCCCCAATAGCTCCTCCACATCTGGAAAGAGAATATTAAAAATTATGTTATAATCAGAATTTTTGTTTCACGATTACGATAAAGATGATGAAAACCCTCTTATCTCTCTTCACGTTTAATCAATAGGGAGCAATTTGTGAGAGCCTGTTGTAAATCTGGTTACATCGATTCAGTCCACGATAATTTGGCTACCCAAATAACATTCTCCATTATCAGCGTATGATGCACGTATATGATCTCCGATACAAAGTACCCTCTCTCTCCATGTTGGAAAATGATGCGTTTTAGAAGCGCACGTTATGCAATAAAGGGTTTCTACTTCGTTTCAATCGCTCTTTGAAATTCACGTGCTCTCAAAGCTTTCACTATTCTAAAGAGATTTATTATGATTTAAAGTACATGCTGGACTTTTTTTTTAGCGAAGTTCTTTTAACAGAAATGAACTGGTTCGTTGTAATTGACGTAAAATTTTCGTTCCATTAATACTTTTAAAATTTTTAAATAAAAGCACATGTTTAATATGTGGTTACTCTAAATATTTAATATTTACTTTGACTATAGCAAAACAACACATCCGATTATTTATTTTACTTCTTACAACTTCAGGTCATTCAAAAACCAATAAAATTTCGCTGATTCAAATTTAGAAAGCAGATTTGAAACAATAATAAAATTTATGCGAGATTTTAGAGACATTTCGTTATATCATCTTTTTTAGAGAGCTTCAAAAGGTTTCTAGGAATTTTAATGGACTTTGACAATTTTCAAGGCATTTTTACGAAGTTCTAAAGATTTTTAGGATTTTTAAAAGATTTCGTGGAATTTTAAGGTATTTCAGAATATTTCGAGGAATTTGAACGTAATTCATGAAATTTTAAGAGATTTTTTAAAGGTAGGGAATTTTAAAGGATTTTAAGAGGTTTCTGGGAGTTTGAAGAAATCTTAACGAATTTTAATGGATTTCGAATGTTTTCCTGAAATTTTTTTGAGATAGGATTAAAAGATAGGATTAAAAGGCTTCGTTTAATTTATAGATGAAATTCTCCACATTGCGAATATTCTTAATGAGATTCTGAATACATAAGTGAAACCCGATATCGCATCCGAAGTTTTAAGCTTTTGGATTAGAAATTTACTTTCCATTAAATAAAGTTAAGCTATTAAATCAGATAAGATATTAATAGACTTAATTTTCATTTTTATAATATAATAACTTGCTTTTAATTGAATTATATTATTTGTATATAGATTCATGTCCCTATAATTAAGCTATGCAGGAGTTATCCTTTAAAATGCTTATTGATAATTCGATTATGAGAATGCAGAGTAGGTATTGTCCTTCATGGTGTCAAATACCGTAATTTGTGGAGATTATTAGCATTCGATGATAGGTGAGTATACATAGGTGTTGGACATAGATAGCATTCATTAGCTGGCTATACGTCTCAGCCTAGCTTATGCATTAACTGCCTCAATCTCTCCCTCAAGTTTCACCTCTGACTGCTTTGGACAGAGTGCGTGCATTAGGCTACGCATTTAGGATCATTAGAGATAATTCCTATATCATTTGGGATGCTGAGGGGCATTAACGTGAGGCAAACACCTTGCCATAAACACCTTGAGTTTCATTCAAACGAAATTTGAATCTTTTGGATTTAAGATACATGCAAGTTAAGAACCACTTTTAATTACTTAGAAATAGTAATAATAATATAATAAGTAAGAATAGTATAATGATTCAAGATCGAAAGGGAAAATGAGCTCAAAAGAGATGTGCCTGACACTCTGAAAGAGTATTTGAATTTGGAAAACCTGTGAAACGGAAACGAGAATAGCTCATTATGCTTTCCACTGAGTCAATCTCTCTCCTCATTAAGGACCTATATAAAATCTTAAGGACTTCTGAGTAATTCATGCAAAAAATACGATTTTCCCTTACAGTCAGAAACATACTGATGATGTTTGAACTGCATTATAATTACTATCGTCTTTAGTTTTACACTGATTATATATAATAAATCAGAAGAATAATGTAGAAAGGAATATTCTGAAATTAGATTCGAGAGGGAAAATGTTTTAAAACAAATATTACGATTTATAATCATTAGTTCTGAGGTTGTACTAATTTTTTACAGGATGGAGAAGGCTATCAGAGTAATCTTTTTAATAAGTTTTCTTAGTTAGGACTCTTTATGCAGAATTTAAGTAGAATCTTACTTACTGTCTAAGTCAACTAAAATTGCTTCACTAGCCACGTCCAGACTTCGAGTGAGGCACTTTCGCAACTGTATGGTGGTTCCAGCATGATAATCTCCAAGGTCTTGAAGAGCCGTCTCCATCACCACGGGAATCTTCTCGATTCCGGCACCCACCGCCTCGTTGCAGACAATCATCGTTACCATGCTTGCTCTAAAAGTTAGAAAGCACCTTCTGAATATCAAAGCCTGACTTTATCCTTTAAACCTTCCTCAACCTCTTCGCAAAAGATACATAAAAATTATGAAAAGACTCGGTTATCTAAACATTTAAACTTGATTCATTTAAAAATACTATTTTTACAAACATCTTACTTTTTATGTCCCGAACTATAATAGCTGATTAGGTTTTAGATCATTGAGCACTTGAAAGAGAGATTACATCATTTAGGAGCGGATTTCAGGGGTGAGACACTCAACCGACCAGAGACTATTCAACTTGGCGGTAATATATCTAAACCTATAATATAACGGGTTAGGGTAACTTTAGAGTTCCATACCCCATTATTAACACGAAGATAGTTAGAAGGAACGATAGGGCTCCAGGATGACGTGGTGGTTTATAATCTTGTTTGGTTGGGCGACATGCAAGCCAAACTTCCGTGCTTGGGGTTACAAACATCAACAAGCCGCAAATTCCTATCAAACTTATGAATGCTGCTTCCATATGTAATGACTGTCGACAGAGACACAATGGATATTTTATTGTCTTCAGTTTGATTGAATATTGAATTTACTGCACTCTACATTTCGAAATACGATAACAATTTTAGCCTCGTGAATTATCTTCCTTTTGTGTGCAATTTTACTTTTAACTACATCAATATATCCAAAAATTCGGGAATTTTTCTCACCTGAGAGACTAGTTTCGAGGCATTTATTCTGCTGTCCATAGCATCCTTTAGAATATCTGTTTCGGTATAGATATCGATAGAATTTCACTTTTTGATATAAGAAAAGAATTCGAAAATGTAGAAAATAAAATTATTGTAATATTACCAACTGGAACGTCGTAGGGTTGAACGAATGAGAGGAAGACTCGAAGGAAATCAAAGATAAAGAATCCTTGGTCTAAATGAAGCATAGCCATTTTATATCTTTCATCAATAGGCAGTTTAGGAAAAATTAATTTTGGTCTCTGATCTTCCCAATCCTTTGGAGTATTCGTTTTCAGGTGTGAAATGTTTGACATTTTCTTTGCATTGTTGGACAGGGTTTCCTCGAAGCCAATCTCACTCATGTTCAAAGGATGGTATATCACAAGATCGCCTGAAGTAGTGCAATTCGAGGAAGAAGATGAGAAATCCACATCGAGAGGGTCCTGAAGGGCACACACGTTTAACGTTGCCGCAATCAGAAGCATCGTTGTCAATCCTGAGATGTTTTTCGGGGCAACATTGCAAAAAGAAGATTTTTTTGTTATATAACTACTAGTAAATAGTAGTAAATAGTTATAACTACTAGTAAATAAATAAATAAAAATCTGGGGTTTTGAGAATTTTGGAAACATTTTTTGAAATTTTTATTCCAAAAATGTAAAGAAATCGTCAGACTGTAGATGTCTGAAACTTCAACCCAATACCGAATAATTGTAAGCGGTTCGACTATTTATTTCTTATTCGTCGTTTTTCAAGACTCCAAGTTTTCAAGTTTTTCAAGTTTTGCATGAAAACGACAAATAAGAAATAAATATGCGAACCGCTTATACAATTCAAAACGTGGAAAACCTAAAAGTCAAAGTGAAACTGGAAGTGGAAGTGAAAAATTACATAATCGTCCCCCCACGTCTTCTTTTACAAAAAAAGTCTCTTATCAAGACATAAAATAAGTGATAGTGAAATGTAAATTGTCATTGCCTTGGATGAGTGCCATTTCGTTGACTTTTAACGCGATTTTTCACCTTTTCCCAAGTTTTCGCCAGTAATAAACGTTACTGACAAGGGAGCTATTGTTGAGCCGCCGTCACTAGCAGACTGGCTTTCGATAGGTAGTAAAGGCTTTCGCGAAACCTTACAAAACTAAATGTTGTCGAACCCCAACGCAGAAAAAGAGACAGACATAAAAGTAACTAGGTTACTCGATATGAGTTCACCAACGATTCTGCGAGTGAACTCAATCGTTTCAGAAGTACCTACTTTGCAACTGATATTTGACACCATTCTCGAAGACATCATTTTGATTATGATAAGGTTACTTAAAAAAATTAACAACTCGTCATCTTAAAGTCAAGGCAAAAAGAGGCTTAGATTAAAATAATTCTTCAAACTGCGGATTTTGGAAAGTTTGAGTCAGTTGAACTTCAAAGTATAGTTTATTTGGAATGAATGTTTGAACTACGGCTAGAGTTCGCAAAACCATCAAACTATGTTTTACTCTTGACATTAGTCCTGGAGTGAATAAATTGAGTATTGAATTAAATTTCTGCACATTAGAAAACTTGTGAGATAGACTGTCTGTCTGAAATCAGTTATTGTTTGAAACATTGGAGAATTTCCGTCGACGAACTCACGTCTTCAGTTATTCAATATAGCTGGGCCAGTTGTTGACATGTGTAAAGTTGGTTACACACGTATACGTATCTATACACATATACATCATTCTCACACAAACGTTTCGTTGGATGTTTGTGTAAGAAGTGCACGAAAAGTCAAACCATAAATCTATCGATTTTGTGTTTAAACGTAGGAAGAGAAGCTCGTTATCTCACGCGTTCGCTTTCCGGAAGAAAAGGGAAGAGTGAGTGGTGCTCTGAGAGTACCTATAAGGCTTCCGAGCCCTTTAGGTGATTCTATAAAATAAGTTCAAAATTGTATCGGTTTCGAGATAAGTAAAAGGGTTCCCAAGATAAGAGACACGAAAAGGCGCTTTATGAAAAGTTTGAAAAAGAGGCGACATTTTGTGCTTTATCTGTTAAAAACCTTTGCAGTTGCAGAGTGCAAATCTTTTCAGGATAGGATTATAAATGACTGCAGAAGATAAAGCAAAAGCAAAGAAGAGAAGCGATTAATTTAAACCTGGATGCACTTTAAGTTCGTTCGCCCAAGAGAAGAAATGGAGTTCAGGTGTAATTATGTTGGAGAGCGTTGACGAACTCACCCCCGTGAAAAAATGAGCCATCACCGGAAATTCTGAGGTTGAGCGCTCACGGTAGTATCGTATTAATTGTAAATGCAAACGAAGTACGCTGCGCGCGCTTATTTGAAATCAGTTTACTATCTCATCGGCATTCACGCTACACCAATGACAATGAGTATTACGGGAGCAATTGACCCTTTCAAACGTATATGGGATAACGAAAATTATCGCTTTGTTACACCTCACCCATATACAATAAGTGCACTTTCGAAGCCATATCTATATTACAATCTTGCAGTAACTCTTTCAATCCTTTTCCAAACTAACAATTTAAACTTTTTTATATGTTATATTTTATACATTAGCTTTGAAAACATAGATAAAATCGAAAAACGAAATTTTTCAAAATTACAAATAAAAGCATAACTTGCTTAATATTCAATAAAATGCATTAATCATACAGGTCAATCGATTCGTCTCGACGCAAGGAATCTTTCTCTCCTTTACATAAGCTTTGAATTTTGATTATTTGAGAAATTTTTGTTGCAACCAAAAATTGTTTGGTTTTGCCAACAACAGGTTTGTTGAAAGAACCAAGATTTGGTTGGCACAACCAAAAATTTTTGTTGCTTCTATAGCAACCAAACGTTTCGTTGTCCGAACCAAACAGTTTTCTCAGTGTATAATTAATTAATTGAGTAAATAATGTGCACTTTCTGGAGCTTTACTTGAGCAAAACTTCTGAAGTGAAAATAGAGAAACTCGAATAAAGATTTCATTCTTTATTTACACTCTATATGAAAAAACAGATATTTTTGAGTACAGGAGTGGAATATAGAAAGAAATAAATTTGGGCAGTTTGTTACGGGCAGTTACGGTTTGGTGTAGAACGAGATGGGAATGAGCATCGTGGAGCAGCCAGTGCGTCCTCAGCCTCCGCAACGTCACGACGCCTCTCGACCCTTCGCGATTCGGGCGTCGCGACGGCGCGTGATTTTTAAGTGAAAACTTTCGAGTGATGGACAATAAATAAAAAAAATTAATTAAAAAACTTCTCAAACTACTCAAAACGCGCACTTAAAAGAAGTTGCAATTAAAATTACATTCATTGTAAAATCTACTGAAAGGAAAAAATCATGAATCAATTGCTGGAAGATAAAAATACTGAAAATAGTGAGTATCTTAATAAATGTGCAGTGACATTAAAAAGTTTCGAGACTAGAAAAATATTTCCCTGTCCAAAGGTATTTCGCTAAAAATATTAATTTAAGAAATAATGTTGATAAAAAAAAATCCTTAATCAATTCATATTAAACGATCGCTTCAATTTTTGAAGGAATATTGCATTTTTAGTAGCTTTGACTTCTTCTTTAATCACACATATCATTTTCATAGAGGGTGCGAATATTGAGACGTCAAGCAGGGAATAAAGCTAGAATATGGATAATGGACTTGCAGTTTTATGTGTCATTGGCAATTCAGAGGCGACGCAATTGGTACTTACGAAATGCACTTTACGTACATGATAAAACGTTTAATAGCCTCTTCTCGCCAAACCATCTGCAAAATCTCTGACAAAGTTTCTAAAACTTTCTTCTTCAATGCTAAAATCCCGATTATAAGACCTTTTACTGTAAATTTACATTAAGAAATCTCCATTTCGATCGTTAAAGAAAACTTGCAGATCCTTTTTAATTACTTATGATCAACTTTAAATCCTTTTAATCGATGATAGCACTCAAATTCTGTATTGCAAAATTGCAGAAAAATCACATACATTGAAATTAAATTAAAATGGTAACATAAGAAGAATTTCGAATGAAATTTTTAATTCTTTAGGTTCAATAATTTGAATGAAAGTCACTACACGTTGTGGTGAAATTATAAGCTGCGAGTAGCTTTGAAAGGTACGTTGCGTTCATTAAATTACTTTAATTTCTGTTGAAATTGAAATGAGTTTAAAAAAAGGATTTAGTAAGAATTCAAGGAATTTCATTACATTTAAAAGTACAATACGTCGAGCGAAATATGGGAATTAAGAAAAATTCGGATACATATTATAATTCATTATTTTGTAAATGAAACATTGTCACTTGGTTCAAGTACGCCCTTAAAGCTCTCCTATTATACGAGTAGGTGAATATAACGAGACAGTTGTAAGTCTCTGTTGAAATTATGTCAAGCACTTGTTTCTATAAAGATCTCTATTATAAATATATAGATATATACTTCGATCAAGCACTTTTCCAATAAAAAAATTTTAAACACGACAGAAAGCGACTTCATAATTCTCTGATTATAAGAAATTATTTTACAAATTAAGTCAATAAGTGAAGCCCCTAAAATTTAATTTTACGTGTGAAATATACATGGATAGAGACTTATGAGTAACTTTCAATGTTCATGAATGATAGATTGCTATTAATTGAACGTGGATGTGGAGTATGCATGACTGCTCACGCTTTCAAAACAATTCTATGGATCACTTTTTATTTTTTCATTGACTGCTGAGTGCTGATCATTGATCTGCAAATCCTCCGGCAGGGATTATTTAAAAAGTTTGCTTTTGAACATCAAAGACTCTGGATTATATAATACTATATATATTTTTTATTATCTTATCTCTGGATCCGGTCTATCTTTTTAAATTAATAAATTATAAATACTTTTACTTTGAAAATGTTATGATGGAAAGTGCTGATAGTGAAAGAAGTTAAGTTTTATTAAAATTGCATGCAAAATTGACTCCAGTGCATTTTATAAAATTGGCTGGCCAATAAAGGAGAGAATCAAGGTCAACCTGAATGAGTTTGTCATCAATTCCAAAGAGTCTTTAGACTTTAGCTGTAATATTTTAGTCAAGTATCAGAAGGGTGCTCGTTGTGAAACTAACTTTAAAGCGATCGGCCATGCGGATATTCCGTTGACCTTACTCGATAATTTATGAGCCGCAACGTTCGCGCAAAAAACGACCCATTTTTGGTGCGATCCTTAATTTTGCCTTTTGCCCATCGTCCTCGAATAAAAGCGTTCCCTACACCCCAGAGAATCATTCTGTGTTCGGAACAGTTTTTGCCTGCCTTTGAAAGTTTGAAAGAAAAAGATAAAATGTGTAAAACTGAGGATGAAATGAAAGAAAATACTTTTGTGAACTGATATGAATTACTACCATTTCATAGAGATATACCAGCTATGATTGAAATTTTTGTAAAGGATCTTTTGAACGTTTTAAAATTCAATAAATCAATTGGGTTTATCGGCATTGCGAGTTTACTCGTTCTAAATAAATGTTATCCGAGTATTAATCTTGTAAACTTTTTCATTGCATAAGACCCCATTTTTTTAAATCCCGAAGTGTCGTCTCAAAAGCTTAAAAGTTTGTAGAGCTTTCGCACCATTTGCCGCACTTTGCTCATATTACGATGCAAAATGCATATATATATGCAGAATAAATTCCCGGGGAATAAAAAAGATTTTCTCGTTTGAAAATTTTCTTTTCAAGTACGAGGTATTTAATAGCATTAAATAATCTTCACACTCAGATGAATCTTTTTCAATAAATTTCAATCGACTTGCATTTAAATAAAATTTAATGTGCATTTATAATAAAAATAGGGATATAAAAACGCAATATTCTTTATGGTGACATGCACTTCAGAGTTCAAGATCGTTCTGAAGCTGCTCACGTTCTGATTCATTCTAGTTTTTTTGGTTTTTTACATCTATCGAATTCAAGGGATGTAAAAGCTGAAGAAGAAAATTCTTTGGTTTCCTGGTATATAAAAGCAGGTTCACAGGTGTTGTTCTCTGGATTCATGTCTCGTGTTCTTGTGGTGTCGACACTTTACGATCATTTTCCAAGTAAACACATGGAGTTCATGGAGTGTGTCCCAAGAGCATCATCATATATATGTACATATATATAATGTATTCTTTTTTACGTTTTTTAATCACGTAATACTTTCTGAAAATACTTAAAACTTATATTTTTCATTTTAAATAAATAGTTAAAAAGAAAAATATCTGTTTTTCATTTATGAAGTCTAACTTGTTCACTCTCTTTCAATTCAATCAAATCAATACATAAGTTATTACAAAAAGTGGATTCGAATATAAAAAAAGTTTTTTCTTTAACCCATTTGAAGAAAAATGCTTTTCAATTTATCGTTCTGTTGCTTTCAAGCACCTATGAACAGAAAAGTTTCTCTGAAGAAAAGACAGTTTTGTTGACTCGTAGGAGTTTTATTAACTGACATGTGAGGAAACTTTCCTGTCGAACTGTGGTACATATACACTGGATGTGAGTAATTGTTTGCCCAGTTGTCAGTGGTCCACTCGATGAATATTTTGAATTAAAACTAGAGGAGCGATTTAGTCGAGGACTGTCATAAGATATTTCTATTTTTAATATTTCTATGTAGGTATGGTAATTATGTATATATAATTACTGCATGTTTATTTATTCAGTATGAAATTATGTGAATTTGAATCTTAGGTAATTAGGAAGACTAATTTCGTATTGCAAGGAGAGATACCAATGAAAACTTGACTGCCACGGTTTGCATTGCAGTTTGTGCGAAATTGAATCTTATGCTTTGGTTTATCCCAAGATGCCACAGAAATTCTACTGATCTCGTGATACCTCAATTCCTCGCTCATTGATAGACGAGTATAAGTTTAATGACACAAAGACAAGTTTGAGACACAGATGAATCCAGGAATTCCCATAACAAAACAGATCAAACTTTACAGTGTACATACGATACTCATAAGCAAATATCCCTCTAACCGCTTTACAGTCAATGTTATAAAATTTACGATAAAATGCTGCTTGAGAGTTTATACAAAAATTTATAAGGAATCAATGATATATGTAGAGAATGTAGAGCAGTGGATACATTGATACATTCCAACATTTATTCCTCGAATCTTCTTCATTCGCATAGAATTAGTTGGACTTCAAAATTGCGAAAAGTATCTTCACTTTTCAACCACCTCCAAAGGATATTTTAGTGGCCTTTGTTGAACCATTTTAAAAGAACGACTAAAGTTTTTTACTGCTTGCTCTGAAGTTGACGAAGTGACAGGGACGAACGCGCAATCACATTTTACCTTTTTCTACCCAATTTCTTCATGCTCAAACTTTTCGCGAAAGCTTTTCGCAGCTTTACTATTATACAGGATTGAAAGTTTGGTTTGTGAGCTAAAAATAATAGTGTTAGGGATATTAACGACTTATTAAAAAATGTAAACATGATTAAGTTTAATGAAATTACACTCACTAAACTTTTCTATCTTAAACCTTTAGAACTTCGTAAAAATGACTTGAAAATTGTCAAAGTCCATTGAAATTCCTAGAAACCTTTTGAAGCTCTCTAAAAAAGATGATGCAACGAAATGTCTCTAAAATCTCGCATAAATTTTATTATTGTTTCAAATCTGCTCCCTATATTTGAATCAGCGACATTTTATTGGTTTTTGAATGACTTGAAGTTGTAAGAAGTATAAAATAAATAATCGGACGTGTTGGTTTGCTGGTCAGATTTAAAAATTCAAACACACCTACTGAGAATGGAGAATACTTGTTATTAGATCAACTAATGTTAAAGATATTATCATGAAACAGAGATGTATGGTAGAAGGTTTTCATGGGATGATATAAATCATAAAGTTTGAGCACTTCACATGTGGTGGGAACGACTTCACAGTTTAATTATACCACTAACGTTATACCTATCTCAGTGCACGGGAATAATAATTTATACAAGCTTCTGTCTCCGTTGATTGCAATTACTTGACTCGAGATACCTTTCGGAATTGGTAAGTATGTATATTACTTATACAAACGTGAACGACGCGGAAATGGATAAACTCAAAGCGTGGAAAAGCGTAAGATTAATTTGAAAAACTTATGCAGACCTGTATTATTCTTTCAGTAAAAATATACACTTCAGAATTCTTCACTCATTATTCCATTAAAAACGTCTCCACTCGGAGTTTTTTTAATTTAATTGGAGTAACACTCGCTCATGTTGCAATTATTATTATTTGGAAGTTCCAAACATTTTTTAGTTTTTAACTTGCGAAGTATTTGTTTGAAAATTTCCAAGTAAATTTCATGTAAAATTTAATATAGCTACATTGTTCTAGCACAAATACTAAAGAAAAATATCTACCTGCTCGATTTTCATGTTGCTTCTTTACGACCCTACTAAAAATTTTTCATTTGTAGGCTCGCTATTATTCTATGGTCGATTTCCCCGGGAGCGGAATTTAAAAAAATAACTTGTGCAAGAAAATATCTTTTGTAAATATCCCAAGTAAAGAAATGATATTTGTAATACTTTAATGTTTCTTTTTTAAGATTTTTTTACTGAATCTTTGCGAATGGAATGAATAATTTGCAAAGTTTGTAATAAAGTTACTCGGTAGATTTCAGCATTGATTTACTTTGTTGAAAAACAAAGTTACAAAGTGAGTTTTGTAAAGAGATCAGCTACAAAGCTAGTTACCCTCGAGACATCAACCTCCTCGTTATTCTCGAGAATCTAAATTAAGATCTTTATAAAAAAAGTCCAAAACTTATATTTCTTAATGCGAGCAAAGAAATAACTAATTGCATTAATTAGTAACAAATAATCTCTATTTATTTGTAAATATCGAGTTTCAATAGAGAAGCTGAGTTACTTTTAAAACTTTTCTGAACTTTTTCTGAAGTTCAGGTTTAAAGAAAATTTTTCCCTTTCTTATTCTTTCAATAAGCATAAAAAATTTTAATAATTCTTTTAGTATGTAAGTTTAAAGTACGACGATTTTCATGAATTTATAATTTAGTAAATTTTTACGTCGACTACTCGGCGTGAAGATCGTTAAAAATGTAAAACTTCTGTCGTGTGCCTGGACCAGAAGTCGAAGTTAGGAGAACAGTTACGACTTTCCGTTGAACGCGAGTTGCCTACATGAACATTCCTAAATCGATCAGGAAATTATTCAATGGTATTACGATAACCGGTAGAGGCTATCCGTTTTCGATTAAGGCTAGTGTCGTACATGCGGTCCCGGTGAGAAAGGGTTACATGATATAGTAAGACCTTAAATTTTCCTTTCACAAAATCTAGTATCAGAGAAGAGTAATGGCGGAATTTCTAATTTCTTTTAAAAATTTAAAAATTAAGTAAACCGATTCACAATTTGCTACAGAGAGTTGAGCTCTTATCGATATATTTATAATTTTATATTTATGGTTGATATGAAGTCTCAATAAGCTTTCAATAAAAAAACGATGGGCATTTCGTATAATAAAATTGTAATGAAAAATAAATTCAAGCTGAAATCTTCACTTCGCATCATTTTACGGGTGTCTTTACACCTAAAGACAGAAACATTTTTTAGATAGCTCCTGACTATGCGTCAGCAATATCTAGGCGCCAAGAAAACCGAAGAATTCTCGCGTTTTACGATCAAAGCACTGCAGTTTGCCCGGTGCAAATTCACCTTTTTATAACCCTCTCATACCACATACTATGATACCTATTCCCGTGCGTTTCAGGTTAAATTGTACATGAGAGTGTGTGTGTGAGTTTACGCGAGAGGATAGGATCAGGCAGGAAGCGAAGGAAGGGTCATAATGCGTTTTCTCCAAAGAAATAAATTCAACCCCCAAGAAATTCTGGCGAGGGAAAGCAAAATGCAGAACTTGTTTTCAAGTTTAAAATTGTGACGAATCATGGTGCGAGTCTCCGCAACTGCCAATAAGGACCTCCGGAATTTTATTGTTCATCTAACTTCAAGAAAACAAATTTTACTCAATACTAGTAAACCAACATTATTATGTTGGATTATTTTGTATTCCTTCTTACAACTTCAAGTCATTCAAAGCTCAATCAGATTTGCAACAATAATGTATCACAGATTTTGAAAGTTCTCCTCAAATGTTTAGGGATTTCAAGAGGTTTTTCTGATTTTTAAAAGATTTTGTAGAATTTTCAAAAATTTCATGGAATTTCAAGAGGTTTCTTGGAATTTTTTTTAGAGACTTTCATGAATTTTGTAACAGTGATTTCAAAAGATTTATGATTTTGAAGATTTTGTTGGTATTTTAAGAGATTTCGAGAGATTTCTGGGAATTGTAAGAGATTTTAACGAATTTTAAGGGATCTGTAAGACTTTTTGTGAAATTTTAGGAGACGAGTCATTCAAAAGCCAATCAGGTTTGCAACAACAATATTGGCGAGATTTTAGACATTTCGTGACACCACTTTTTTAAGATAGGATTTTTAAGATAGATTTTTTAAGATAGAATCAGTTCTGACTCAATTTTCTTAGAACTGCATTTCATCTTTACATTTTGATAATCCTCAATTAAATTTAATATATATTTTTATACTGTATGTCAATAATAATTGAATTGACTTAAATTGGCACAAGATAACGAATGGGAGGAAATAAGAGAAAATATTTTTAATATCCAATGCTTTTTCGATGTCCGGACTTCTATCGATTCCAGGATGGCAATTTGAGAAATGGATCACTTGGATACGGGCAAATTATCGGGAATTTTTCAGTGGCTTATTCTGAATGCAAGCAGCTGCATAGTCTGCATAGTGACGTAGAAGTTAACGTGAGATTGAGATTCAATTGAGCTGAAAAGTCTGTTCGTTTTAAATTTTTATTTAATATAATACGGAATAGTTCTTCAAAAAATGATTCAGATTTTATACACATTGCTTAGAGAAGGTAACTAATCTCTTTATTTTGAGAAAAAGTATGATTATTTTGAGATATTTTTGGAAATAGAGGAAGAGTTTAACAAAATTTCAAACTTTCTCACGTTTCGAACACTTCCTAGTGGAGAGAGTCACGTTTTCGTAACAGTGGGAAACAGGGACTCTAGATAAGCGGAAAAGAAGTAACGAATCGTGCGTGCTTTTACTGTTTTATGCTCACATCAATCTAGCTTTGTTAGTAAGATATAAGTTTTAAACTTCATTTATATGATTTCTATTTTCAACAATCCCCAATTTTTAATTATATTACTTTTGTCAATAGATATGAATTTATAGGTTTTTTATTATAAAAGACACGTGCCGTATTTTTAAGCCTAATCTTAGGATATTCAGAAAAAAAAACATGTCCTAGGGCAAGGTATCCTCCTACTTCAATTCTGCTCTCGTAACCTACTGAAGATCTAGCAAAGCACATAACCCGAGGTGAGAAAGCAGAGATGCTCTTTCAGACACCATTTGTTATTTTCGTAAATTTCATACGACTCTTTATTTAACCGCCAACACTTATTTTATTTTAGGCAGCATATTTTACAGCAAAACATAAAAATTTGCAGTGTTCTTTACTTTTTACTCTCAATTTTCACATAATAAAAACGACACTTTCCAGAAAAAATCTTCTTTTTCATGTTGAATCTTTTTTCCTTTCTCAAAAAGATATTTTTAATCTACCGGAAGTAAAATCAGAATTTTACGTATAGCATAAGTTTTTTCACTGAAGGCCTTTATTGGAATTCAGAATGCATCAAGCGAATCACGAGGATGACATAAAGTCCTTCTCACCGTCGATTTCTGTTGGATCTCTTCCCAAGAGATCACTTTAAATCCAGCCGCTGAATGGAAGGAACGAAAAGAGGCCTAACACAATTTCACGTTTTATATGTTCTCCAGTTTCCCGGGTTTAGGTTTGGGTTACAGTAAACATTTAAAAGAATTCAAGGAAAGAAATAACGGATGGGAATACGAGGGAAAACGAATAATCGTTATATGGTACCCTCATAACAAAAAGTCACAAGCATTCTGAATCACGATTGCAAAAATGTAGCAGAAAGTGTTTTATTTTCAGAACGGACGCCTCTTATTTTAATTAAAACATAAATTTTCGCTTCTATCTCATTTCAGATTTTCTTTCCAATTCGAATTTATAAAAAGTATTCTCGAGATTATCATTTTTACGGGACGTTATCTTTTATTTCACCGATCTCTCTCCCGTATCCTTCTTCGATAAGCTCTTCTCTCGATCATCAAACTGAGGACTGTCTGGAATTTTGAAAATCTCTGGAATTCTGAAAATCTCAGGAATTTAAAATTATAAGATTTATAATTTATAAGACACACTCACTAAGTTAAATCGAATCTCAGTTTCGAATAAAGTCATGATGGAAGATTTCGAGCGTGATCTTCGCTATCGTCGATAGCGGTTTCATCCAGAATACGAAGCTCTTCAGAGTATCTGACCCCAAAACTTCGTAAATCGCGGCTCTTGTAAGAAAGTCCGTTAAGTCGTATTGAGCGACTTGCGAGTACGGATTCTTCTCTCTTTTTATTCCAGCTTTCCCTTTCCTCTTTACCTACGAGAAATCATTGCTGCTCCGCAGCATCATTTCAAGCCGGGCATTTTTCACCCCCTTTATGATCGTTACGCAAATAATGCGTTTGCATTTTTCATTTATTATCCGCGGAAAGTGCACGCTAGTGGGTATCTTAGATAGCAATCTCACCGCCTCATAAATCGAATAATATACGTACTTCGTAACCACCAGAGAATCTGTCACGATGTTATTACTTTATCATTTTTATTTTCCGTTTTATGAGCGTCACTTCTTGTATAAATGACAACTACTTTTTAAAACTAAGTGTATCAATTATTACAAACTCATCAGTTTCTTAAATAATTATCTCCTCTCGTTTAAATAGAAAATGTCTTATTTTTAAATGTTTTCTTTTTTTTTTGCCGAGTTTAGAAGTATTTCATGACTAATCTGCAGGAAGCACTTTAAGTGCAACACTCCTCGCGAGTGAAACTTTTTTTATTGTTTTAAGGTAGAAGATAACGCTTTCATTTAGTTAAAAGAGGATTAAGTGAACTGGAATTCTGATTTGAGATTCGTTACGAGTAACAGAAGTTGAAAAAAAGATTCTGAGAACCATTGTAGCCAACGATCGTTGTAAGTCGCGCGACTTAGAACTTCCCTCCTCTTACTAATGTATCTCGCATTTTCCAACCATTATCCAGCATCCCTACTTTTCTCCGAGTTCGACATTCATGAAAAATCCTAATTTCACCATCTAAATGCATCCGGTATCACGGTTAAATCGGTGAAGAAGTTCTCGACATAATAAAGCCATTCGAACTTAATCCTCTACTCTTACCACCCTTCGTCACATTTGCCTCACACTTTCCTACATTCTCTATCGCGCAATTTAACTTTCCTCTCAAGAATTTATGTTTGTACATTTTTAATTTTTACATTCTCATCTGAGAAGGTATTAGATTTGTGTAAAATTTGACCCTCCCAGTTTTTGTCAAATTTTGGAAAGAATTGACTGATTTGATTGGCATTTAGTATACTCTTTTCAGTATACGTTTTAATTGTGATAAATATAGTTAAACAGAGTCGAGCGCAAAGCGCGAGGTTAGAGGGAGAGTTAAATAAAATATCGAGTGCGAAGCGCGAGTGTCCTGATGAGAATGTATTCCTTAAGGTCGATAGAACCTTAAGTAAATTAGTTCTCTTCTTCATTTATAAATAAAATAATTAAAACAAAAATATATAGCAGCCTTATTAGTTAACTGAATTTTGAAGGAGTAAAACAAAATATGCCTTAATTATCTATTAATTTTGATTTCAATTATTGACGAGAATCTTCGATTAATAGCAGAATTTAATTAAACTGTTAATGAGGTTTCACATGAGTATGCTAATTAGGATTTGGATTCGAATCCTGATGCTAGAGCAAACATGCCTCCATTCGACAGTTTGTGTACTTACGACAAATCTCCATCTTACGCGGTGATCTCTAATTAAATTCCTAATCGTCGGAATCATATGTCCACGTTGCAAATATTATAATGAATAACAAGTAAAGATGTAAAAATATCTCCGAAAATTTGCATTCAGACATGTAAACCAGGTAGAACCAAATTCGCTTCTATGATTTATCTTTGCTGATTTACCTCTGCAGAACCATCCTCAAATTATTTGTTGGGGATCAGAAGTTCTGATCCTCAACAAATTGGGTGATTTCGCTGATCACTGATCCATCATTAAATTTTCGTCTAATTACACGCAGGATAAATCTACAAAATCCTGATCCGACTAATCCCAAATTAATTGTGTTAACTGTTAATTACTCCGGATTAAACATTTACAGGAATTTCATTTCTTTTATTTTATCAAGAGGACAACATTTAGTATTCAGGGGATAAATTTCATTACCAAAGGATTCTGTATATCAGTATCGCAATTCACTCTTAATTTAATTGATTTATGCAAACTTTACGAGATTTATATTATGAAAATAACAACACGTCATGGAAATAGACATTTTTAAGGGAAAAAAATGAGGAATGCTTCCATGGCATTAAAAAAACTAGGAATTTGTAAGTATAGCTTGGATGGCAGACGAGTTTTAATTATACAGAATCCTTTCTAAAGAAATTGCTCACTGCCTCTCTTCTTCACAATCTAACGCATATTCACTCGAATCTTTACCTTTCCTCATTTTCTATCCCAATTTTATTGCCTTCGTCAACTGCCTCTTCATTATTCATCATTATTCGTTCTCCACATTGGCCAAAGTTCCCTTGATTCTTCATCTTTCAGATTTTACTTGAAATTCGTTATACTGCAATTAATAAAAAATTTCAAAAATAAAAACTGCAAAAAATAAAATGCAATTTCTAAAAGGGAGAAATGTCTCGGTTTTTGTATGAAGAGAAGAGATCTAAATTAAATTTAAACATGGTCAATTTTAACCCAGAGAACTTTTATAGTGGACGTTCACGTATGTGAATTTTAATTAGTAATACTATAGAGTAAAGTCTTCCCTTGAGATTGTGTAATAAAAACCAGAATTAATTATTCATCATTACAGTCTGTTCTGAGTGTCCTTCGTAATTTGATGTTAATTACAGCCAAGCGCAAGGGTGAAAATCTAGCGAGATCTTGCACGACCTGTTAAAATTTTGCCATTATCATGGATATACGATTATGTACTACTATTAATTATTTTTTAATATTTATCGGTTAATTGTAATTATTTTATGTTACAGTTATTGATTCCACACGCTTGAAGGAAACTTGATTTCTTACGCAATGTGCTATGAAGGTGAAAGTATGCCCACAATGTTCCACGAAGGAATTTTTAGACTGAGTCAAAGGGAGGAAAGTCGAAGCTGATAAATCTAGAATTTCAAAATTGATGAAAGTAGACGCTCAAACGTGATCCTTAAACGAGTACCACGCAGAGCAAGAGAGGAAGCATGAATGACTCATGTTACCAGAGAAAAAGAATTATTGCTAAGGAGGATCGAGAGCCTCGCATGGCGAAGTTCTCTTAGCAAAACGAAGGAACAATAGCTCGGAAAATAACCGAGCGAGGATGATGGAACATCATAAGCAAACTATCTTGCTGGCGCCGGCACTCAGCAACAGTAGTTGCTGGCGGCCTGGTTCCTCGGAGATGTCCTGGACCGGTCCTGGACCAGGGGAATTGCTACGCGCGGCCTTGATTCTTCTTCTTAGTCTTGGTATCCTTTTCGCTAATCTTGTCGTCATTTGTGTCATCAACAGTCGCCGTTACACTAAATACATTCATGCTCAGGTGAGAATTAACTTCATTTCTTAAATTCTATAATTAATTAATTCATGTATTAAAAAAGTGATCAGATTTCATGGGACTTTGAATAATTTTAAGGAATATCAAGGAATATTAAGTAATTTTACGAAATTTAAAGGAATTTCATCAGTTTTTGAAGGATATAATAAAGGAATTTTAAGGAATTTTATGAAACTTATGAAAATACCTGAAATTAGATAAAGAATTACAAGTAATCATATTTCAAGAATTAAAAAATCTCAATCATTTTGTCTATTGGCAAAAGGTGTGCAAAAGCCAGAAATCAATTGCGCGCAGAGCGCGCGAATCGTAATTACTATTCTTCTAAATAAATAATTGAACAATGTATCAAAAAGCAGCAAGAAGTTAAAAAATATTCTTTGGTTCCAGCCAAGATATCTGCTAACTAGTCTCGCGAGTAATGACCTTGCTATCGGACTTTTGGTGACTCCGTTTGGCTTCCTTCCGGCAGTTTATGGTTGCTGGCCATACAGTGAAGTCGTCTGTCAAATTCAGGTAATCTTTTTTTCTCCTGCTGAAGCAGTCTCATGAATACTGAATCCGAAAGGGACAAAAGACAAAAAGACAAGCGCCCGACAGATATCAGTGTTTTAAATTTCAATATATTATACAATACACATTATGCGAGAGCAACATGAATTAAAATGCATGCTCAACAAACGCATGCATGCATCAGGACGTATATGATCAGTTCATTGCTCATTTTGAAAATACTGCTGCATAATTTGACAGGAAGCTTGGAATCCATTTCATATTTTTTATCGTTATCGCCTCAGAGAAATGAATTCAACATGAGAGAGGGATTTCACATCAGTTTATCACAAATTGAAATAGATAACTACATTTGGATACTATTATTTAACTCGCTACAATTTAGTTAGACTTCAATAATTTACAATAAATTGGAAAGATACTTCAGCATAGATGTTAAGTTGATAAAACATTCATCTGAAAGTGTACACGCAGAAAAATGAATCTGTTAAAGTTAAAGATTTGACTAAAAATATTTTCTGTAGAATCTACAGAAATAATCTGCTGTCTCTATTCCAGCAGATTAAATCTGTAAATTCTACAGATTTTTATGTAGATTCAACAGATTTTTTTTTTGCGTGTATATATTTGAAACTGAAACACGGCAAGTCATATAAATTGATTATTTTAAAGAGGAAGATATTCTGATTCGCTGATAAAGTGTTTCTTACATTTCGACCTTTTTTGTGAATCTTCTTTCGCAGATTCGCGTGAGATCGGGATCGAGCCTCTCTTCGTGGAGCACTTGCTAGGAGGAAATTGCCGCCAGGAACTCGAGCTACTTCCGGCACTCGTTCCACGAGTCGGTAGGACGTTATCAAGTTCCTGGCGATAATCTTGGCGACTCCCGGAGCCAGGAACAGTGATTTGTGGCCACGTATTTCTTGATTTTCAAGCACCATCTATGCCTATAGAATCTCATTCATTTGTCTTCTAGAAATTAGTATGTCTCCTGTAATTCAAACCTGAGAGGAATTTCATGCCCTAGTTATTTGATATAAAAAGAATCCATTCTGCATCAAGTTTCTCTAAAGGTAGATGCAATTTGCCTCAAGATGGAAAGTAAAGGATATTAATGACATGAATTCTAATTTCTTAAAAATTAATTTCAAAATACAAGTATGAAACGCAAACTGATACTAATCAGATTATGTGTCTAACCGCAGTATTGTTGCGGGTATTAATTGCCTGTTATCCAGCTAATGTTAGTGACGGTGATCTGTACTGCTGAAAATTTAATTTAATTAACGTGCTTCACTGCACGTATCCAAAACACTGTAGAAAGGCTAATCTGAAGTTTATATATTGGCATATTAATATAATAAATTATGAATTAGTATATGAATTAAATGTATAATTCTGTCGCTTCTAAAATGACAACAATTAGAGAAGAGAAGATTCTTCAATATTGTTATACAAATTATAAACTGCATAAAAATTATGAATATCAAAATTAAGATACCTATCAATTTGGATGTGAAGCAAAGGTCGGCTTGAGTTCATTAACGAGAGAAACAGGAGGTGAAGGTCTTCAACACACAAATAAGGCCAGGTCTTTCCCAGTACTTCAGATTATCAGCGCTTTTTTCTTGGAACTATGCCAACGGTCACCATAGTAACCGTCTTAACTGCTTCCATGCCTCTTTATGTATAAAATCAACATTACTGATTTTGTGCCATCTGCCACTATGAATTTCAGTATGCATTCTCTACCAACGAATTAAACGCTCGAAAACTGAAAATGAAAACAAATATATCTCATTATGAAAAAGTGTATCAATATCTAAATATCTATCAGTATCCAACGTAGGACTTGACTATCCAAATAGTGTTTAATCTAGCATTAAATCTTTAACATTTAATCAAATGTTTAATCTAGCAATTAATTTAAGTTAAAGTAGAAACTGAATTTGTTCTGCGATATGTTAAATAAACCCCTTTGGTACACAATTATCTGAAGTCTGAAAAAAATTGGAAAAAACGTCAATAATTATCCACTTAGCAGAGGCTCCATATCCACATGGCTTAACAGCAATCAAAACAGCAATCATTTTAACGATATTCCAAAGCAAAAATAATCGATTACGAGGTTGGTTGAGTTTGATTGGAAAAATCAATACTGCGAAAATTATACGCGAATGGAGATTCTTTTTCCTGATGCTGTATTGGAATGTGTCACATCTTGATTTTAATCACACCGTCACGATGAGGTAATGATATACAAACAATTACTATTCACCATCAAGTTTATTCTCTACAATTCAGAGGACTACCACATTATACTCGAGGCAATTCGAATTGTCTACGCAGATCGATCAATTCGTCAATGAAGTGAATAGTATTAAGGGGATTAAATTAATGCTAGCGAGTAACAAACCGTCCGTACTCTGTACATAATGTGAAATCGTCCTGAATGTGTTCTAATTTATTGTAGGAATTACGTATATTTGTGTACATATAGTTTGGAAATCCAAATTTCGGTATTTAATGGTGAAGAAAGTATCTATTAAATTGAGGGATTTTTAAATGTTCACTGGAATTTAAGTGGCAAATTACTGATTGCCAGTATAAAAGACTTACTGTATACTTCATCACAAATCTACTGAAACTAACAATGAAAAAGTACTGGTTTATCCAGTTAAATTTGTCTTACTGATAAAACAATAATACTTACTGACGCATACAGTTACTTTTTACTGATTTACAGTGGAAGCCTTGAGATTGTCGGAAACAGTGAAATTTTACTGTGAATCAGTGAGTTTTTACTGTTTCAAATTTAGGGAGTACAAATATAAAGCGATAATTTAATGTAAATTTTGTTTTCAGGCCTTACTCAGAGGGGCTCTTACTCAACAAAGTGCTGTAATTCTAGTTTGCATGGCGATTGATCGTTACGTGTGTATGTTGCATCCTCATCGTTATCATAGGCATTCTACAAGAAAGGTAAGACGAAGTAATGAAGGTAACATAATTAACATTACATTTTAACTTAGGAAAAATGTCGTGTATTTTAATATGGAAAATAATTCTTTTATTTATTTTGAGAATCCTTCACCTAGATATTAAACATTTGGCAGCATCCCATGTTTTATGACTCGAGTTTACGGGTTTACTGCTTTCCCGAACTGAATTCAGTGCCAACTAATCGCTCGGTTCCGGTGCTTCCCTTGTCTCGACAGATTAGTCTCGCCCTGCAACACGTATTTTCACAAACGTGATGACATTCCACACTAGGACAGCTGAAAGTAACGAACCATGTGAAGCTTTATTTCCAATAATAATCATTGGGTTGAAGTTTCATTTAAAAAATTTTAAATTCAAAAAGTTGTTTTAAAGATCTCTTAAAATTTCAGGAAATCTTTAAAAAATCTTAAAAATCTCTTGAATTCACTTGAAATTCTAAGAAATCTCTTAAAATCCCGAGCAACCCCAGATAAATTTCTACTAAAAAATAACTACAAATTTTTGGTTTTGGAAACTATGGAAAATTTTTCTTGTTGATATTTTTATTCCAATAAATCTAAAAAAAATCGTCAAACTAGACGAATATAAAATAAATAAATAAATAATAATAATATAAATATGAACCAAATATAATTTTCCTGATAATTCAGAGAATTTGTCTTCCCGGATATTCCTAATAATTTGCGATAGAATATTCTAATACTTGTTCATTGTACAATTCATTGAAGAATGTAGATTATGCTGTCTATTTTGAAGAATTTAAAAAAAATGAACGAGGTTTAAATTCCTTTCACTGTAATGTATAATATTTCCTTTATTTACTATTATTTAGAGATATTTTCGGGATAAGTATTTAACATATACATTCCCTAGTTTTAATAATTTAATGCGTATAGAAATTTCACGCTGGTCGACATCTGCGGAGGACAGTAAAATACGCTTATTCAGAGAATTAGTTCCACCCTCAAATAGTTCGTGAGTGGTTGATGAACATTTTCACATCCTCGGCTAACTCGTTTTGAGTATGAAATTTAATACATATCGCAGATGTGACATAATATGACAGCAATTTTTCATGTCAATCATAACTCAGAAAACTATGTAACGACTGTCAGAATTTTAAAATTTGCGACGAACACGACAAGCCGCTAACGACGTTACGTTTCCGTGAATACCCGTATTTTCATTGTGACATCTTTCCTTGTTTGAATTCCAAGCAGAGATGTAAAAAAGTGTAAAATACAGAAACAAAAAGTGTCTTCTTTTAAATCCTGTACCTCTTATTTTTTCTTTTTCCTTGTTAGTTTTGGTAAAACCTTGTCACTTTTGCAAATATTTTTATGAAACTTTATCACAGAAAAATTTTTCAACCTTTGTAAATTGAAAAATTATCCTGAGCTTCAGTACAATTGTGTTCGAAGCGAAATTTCTGTGCATCAAACGCACGAAGAATTACTGAAAACTTATTGGAAAAGGTTTTACCGACTTGGAAAGAGTCGACCAATCTAGCGGCCAAATCGAATCGCTTCTAGAAAACAAAATGTCATGTTCTACCAGGCGAAGAAATAAAGAGGAAGTTCGATTTAGATAAAATGAGTAGGTCCTTATATTTTTTGCACACTCTTATTGAATCTGTCTCAAAATCGAGAGAGTATAAAACTCGGAAGAAAAATTTTATACTGCAAAAAACTTTTGTCTAGAGAACGTTATCTTAAGTATATTTAAATTTCATTCATGGATTACAAGTATAATATCTTTTTAAATTATTGGCACACACCATAATGACAGCAAACGACCTGTTGTAAATCATTTTCCACTATGATGGACTGAAACGAGCGCTTTATTCTCTTTGTAAAGCCAACCCTGTAAGCTCTGCGATATCAGGGGGAACAGAAATTTCCTTTACACCTTAGATAATGCAAGAATTCCATTAAGTAAGCCTTGTTTTTTTCTTTCTTTTTTTTTTGTAAAGAAACGAGTTTAAAGTGAACCTTAAAAGGCAAAGATTTATCAAACCACAAAAGCCGTTTTGCTTTTATTAAACTATTATAGTTAGAGATTATGTTAAACTCACTAGCTATAAATTTGCATAAGCTTTATGTTACTTTAAATTAGTATAATTAAGTAGAATAAACATTAAAAGTGAACAATTCCTTTTTAGAAGAATTAAAACCGTTCTTTTTATTTTGCAGCAAATGAAAATATATTCTACAGGGTTTTGGTTTTGAATTGGGTTGGTCATGAATTCGTTTACTTCATTTGTGTGAAACTTGATTAAAAATCGTGTAGCACAGGGTGAAGAAAAGGTCAATAAAACGTTATTGGGAAGAGAGTATCCGCAGACCACTGTAATTTAATGCCTCGGCTTTGATAGAACAGTGATTGGCTAACAGTTTGGCGACAGTTGAAAAAAAAAGTAAAGCTGAGAGTTTAAAAGCAACAGAGAAAAAAGGAAGTTTTACGAGTCGCTGAATCGTGTCTTCCATTCATCCCGTAATTTCCGAACCACAAAATGAACGGTCGCTCATTTTTTCTAGAAGCCATTGCAATTTAAACTTAATTCCGCACTCAGTTTTAAGTCGCCAGTGCAGAAATGTTTGCCAAGTGTTGTTAAGGAAAGTTACATATTACAGTATGAAAGAATAAATACGATAATTGTAGAAATTCCGAGACGATCAATAAAACAACCACATTTTAGGTTCAATTTAACTCGAATTAAATGAATAGCCTATTAGGAGTTGGAGACCATTTGGTCGAATAAATATCAATCTCATTTAATTTCAATTTTGATTTCGAATCTTGTAAGTTACATTAAATTGACAAATTTTTCCGATCTTGTATTTTTGAACTAATTTAACTTTCCTTTTGATCTAACAATGCTATGTATATTCTATTATTACAGAGATCCCAATGAGATTAAAGCTTTTTTATTATTTTTTTATTTTTTTTTTTTTTGGAATAAAAGTTTAATTATACACAATTTATAGAAATAACACGTTGATGTGAGAAAAATCGATTTAAGTACAGAAAAATTTTATGAGACCCCATTTATCTGAAAATAAAAATTGTGTACTTTCTTGTCTTTGTTCATATAGTATTACATGCGGCAGGGTTGTGTGGCTGTGATGTCAACTACTTGGATAGCAAGCGTGGCAACTTTTGGAGTCTTGGTTCTCCCCAAGGGCGGCTATTATTTCAACGCGACCGGCCTTCTAGCCTGCGATCCCTTCTTCGCTAGAGCCTCGCTTAGGTATCGGATTCATAAGAAGGATTTACATTTTATCAACATGTAAACATTTCATCTTACATATAAATAAAATCTAAAACCTTACCAGTCCTCGGATAAAAAATCTTACTCAAGGTTCCTCAATTTGGATTTGATTTATCACAACTTCCTAAGTGAAAAAACTGCAGAAATTTTACAAAATTATTGCGCTTTTTCACTTGGCTTGTATATCACATGATTTTTATCACGATGCATGTCTAATTGTTTTTATCATGAAGCACATTTTTTTGAAATGTATAGTGGTTAAAAATATTTTTATCAATTTAGCAGCAGAAAATCTTTGAATTCAATACAAAATGCGACGAAAAACGCGATATGTCTGACCAAAATCGGATCGTTCTACTGGCGCCCGGGAGGCTTTAGGATTCAGTGGTACAAATCGATTATGGTCAGTTGTTGATTTCTCTCCATCGTTCCAGATTTGATTTATCACTACTTCCTAAGTGAAAAAAACTGCACAAATTTTACAAAATTATTATACTTTTTCACTTGGCTTGTATATCACATTTTTTTATCATGATGCATTTCTAATTTTTTTTTATCATGATTGCACATTTTGTGCAATGTCTAGTGCTTAAAAATATTCTTATCAATTTATCAGCAGAAAATCTTTGAATTCAATAAAAGAATGCGACGAAAAACGCGATGTCTGACCAAAATCGGTTCGTTCTACTGGCGCCTGGGAGATTTCAGGATTTAGTAGTACAAATCGGTTATGGTCAGTTGATTTCTCTTCATCGTTCGAGATTTGATTTATCACAACTTCCTTAGTGAAAAAAACTGCAGAAATTTTACAAAATTATTGCCCTTTTTCACTTGGCTTGTATATCACATTTTTTTTATCTTAATGCATGTCTAATTTTTTTTATCATGATTGCACATTTTTGTGCAATGTATAATGGTTAAAAATATTTTTATCAATTTAGCAGCAGAAAATCTTTGAATTCAATATAAAATTCGACGAAAAACGCGACATGTCTGACCAAAATCGGTTCGTTCTACTGGCGCCCGGGAGACTTTAGGATTCAGTGGTACAAATCGGTTATGGTCAGTTGCTGATTTCTCTCCATCGTTCGAGATTTGATTTATCACAATTTCCTAAGTGAAAAAAATGCAGAAATTTTACAAAATTATTGGGCTATTTCACTTGGCTTGTATATCACATTTTTTTATCATGATGCATTTCTAATTTTTTTTTATCATGATTGCACATTTTGTGCAATGTCTAGTGCTTAAAAATATTCTTATCAATTTATCAGCAGAAAATCTTTGAATTCAATAAAAGAATGCGACGAAAAACGCGATATGTCTGACCAAAATCGGTTCGTTCTACTGGCGCCTGGGAGATTTCAGGATTCAGTAGTACAAATCGGTTATGGTCAGTTGATTTCTCTTCATCGTTCGAGATTTGATTTATCACAACTTCCTAAGTGAGAAAAATGCAGAAATTTTACAAAATTATTGCACTTTTTCACTTGGCTTGTATATCACATTTTTTTATCATGATGAATGTCTAATTTTTTTATCATGATTGCACATTTTTGTGCAATGTATACTGCTTAAAAATATTCTTATCAATTTAGCAGCAGAAAATCATTGAATTCAATAAAAGAATGCGACGAAAAACGCGATATGTCTGACCAAAATCGGTTCGTTCTACTGGCGCGCGGGAGACTTTAGGATTCAGTGGTACAAATCGGTTATGGTCAGTTGTTGATTTCTCTCCAGCGTTCGAGATTTGATTTATCACAACTTCCTAAGTGAAAAAACTGCAGAAATTTTACAAAATTATTGCACTTTCTCACTCGGCTTATATATCACATTTTTTTATCATGATGCATGTCTGATTTTTTTTATCATGATTGCACATTTTTTTGCAATGTCTAGTGCTTAAAAATATTCTCATCAATTTAGCAGCAGAAAATCTTCGAAATCATTAAAAGAATGCAACCAAAAACACGATATGTCTGACCAAAATCGGTTCGTTCTACTGGCTCCTGAGAGATTTCAGGATTCAGTGGTACAAATCGGTTATGGTGAGTTGTTGATTTCTCTCCAGTGTTCGAGAAACTTCAGGGGAGCTAAAACAGGGGAAATAAGAATCATATGAAAAGTATTGAATGATTTTAATTTGAAAAAAGCATTCAAGTAATAGAATGCTTGAATAGAGTGAATTTTAGCGGTGATAAAATTGTATGTATTTTTCAGGATTCTTGCATGCTGTTGCTTCTACTTCCCGACGACGATGCTACTGATGTACTGTTACGGTTCTGCCTTTCACGTGAACAAACTACGCTTGAAGAGGGTGGTTTGCGTCAACACGCCGGAAGTCGTCGGTGGTGGCCACATTGAGAGAGTGAGTACCATCTTCATCTATAAACTTGAATTCTGGTTAACGTGGCGTCTGATCGCCGTATCAGATTTCATTCTATTTTTAAAATAAACGTCGATCCTTCTTGCTTTTCCTATCTTTTTATTTTTCCCTTACTTTTTACTATTTCATCACTACGAATAGTTTGTTACTGAAGATCAATTCTGTTTATGAGAATGAAAGTAATAAATAATTCAATTTTTAAAAATTCTAGTTTCGATGCTTTACGGTTCGATCGAAACTGATCCATTTTTTACTGTTAGATACCTGGAAACGAAAGATTAATCTCTCTCCTGTAAGGTGTACACAGGATTTGAGCAAAAACCCTATTTGGTATTTTTATTTGACTTAATTTCAAGAAGTACTCAGGGTTTCAGTGCACCTCATTCATTCGTCGACCCTCTTCCGCTAATTAGATTTGTCGAAGTAATTAACGTTCCACGCACAATGTATACAAAAGTCGTAATCGTAAATGCAATCGTAAATGTATGATGTATAATGAGTGAATAACTGATATTTAAAGAGAATATCCCAAAGTTATTGCAGGAAAAAAAATAAAAATAAAGAAATTAGTACCGTACATTACAGAAGTGAAGAATTTAAAAATTAATAAATATGAGCAACATTAAGTTAGTTTTGGAAGAAATTTTCCTAGGGAATGAACATCGATAGAAGTTTGATTCCCAATGTGAAGAGAAGATGACAGAACGGAAGTCAGTGTAGACAATAGAATTCTGGCTGGGTACGAAACTTGATGCAGACTTGGAAATTGTCTTGAAGGCACGAAAATTTGCACTGCACTTAATATCTGTTAATTTCTGGTTTCAAACTTTGGTTAGAAGCAGAAACCAATTCCGTGTAACTTTCCTAGGAATTACATAAATTTTCATATTGTTTCTCATTCGTCTTTCGTTTAGCGGTTTACCTAATTATTTAGTATTACATTAAGAGTCTTTGTAACTACTTTGTAATTGCCTCTGTGACTTACAAAGGCATTGGATTAACTCCTGTTATAAAATAATTGAAAAATTACTTTGATAAAATTCCAAGGAGAAAATTCCAAAATATCTCAAACTTTGAATTGGACAGGTTCTGGCACGCTGCCTTACAACAAGATCTCGTAAATAATTTTCCAAGACGTTAATGAACAGGATTATTCACACGAATGGGATTTAATGAGACCTGCAAGTAATTGATTAACGAATGAACTTTGTAAAGATTTTTGCAGAGTGCCAAAGTGAAATACCGAAAGTTGCAAACTTTATAACTAAATGTTTCCCGAGTCGAGCTTTGACGTTAGCTGTTTCAAAATTTCATTAAGTTTGAGAGTTCACGGAAAGTTTTGAGGGTGTGAAGGTGGGTAGAAAAGCAGGAGATGGTTGAAAAATTTGGCAAGCAAGACCTATGAAATATCTGGATGTTCTTTCTTTTCCCCCTTCTATCTCACTCTGACGATTGTTCCCCACGTTTTGCAGGATGTGCGCCCCAGTTTTCACCGCAAACAATATTTTTCTTCTTACACGCGTCCGCACCCCTCGGAATCACATTTATCTCGACATTAGTCAGGGATTTCTCTCGGGCCGACCTTGTAAATGTAAAAGTGACCCGATTCCTCTGCCTCATCCTCATTCTCTTTTGCTATCCTTCTTTCTCTCTTTTTCTTGCCCTTCCTTCCGGTCGAGCATCTACTAAGGTTTCGCGTCATTGGCTGTTCTACCGAAGAAAAAGGAAAACGTCTGAAAGCCTCCGTCTTGGCAATTTCCGACTCGCAATGAGAGAACGAAGCACCGAACCCTAAGAATCACCTTAACTTGTGATTAGATATTCTGTCAGTTCGTAAAAGAAAAAATCGCAGCTCAACTTCATTCGATAGTTTATTAACGTAAACTCTTTTGCATTACTTTTCCAAATTGAATCTGAAAAAACCAAAGCCGCTGTGAATGGAAAATATATTCATAAATGGTAATTTTGTCCGACGTAATGCGAGTTTAATTAATAAGAGGTTCCTGGGATGAATACGAAACAATTTTGTGAAAGCCGAAGTACTGATAAATGTGAGTTGTTAAATTAAATTCAGTCGCTTTATATTGGGAAGTTTAATCACAGCGAAAAGTACTCTTACTCTTTTCGAGTAAGAGTTGGAGGATAAATTTAATCAGTAGTCTGAGCTCATGTAAATTATTCCGGATTAATTATTTATTTATCCGCAACGAGAACTCAACTCCTGAGATTAAATTCGCATCTGTCCTGTTTGTTTTATCTAACAATTCACAGAACACGAATTTGGTCGGTCAATTCTCGTGACTCCATTTCTACCACCGCGGCACATTGCGAAATTTATCGACTTGGTTGTAGAGAGCGGAAGTGCCGCTCGAACTTCCGGAAACGTCGTTAATTCAACTTGTTTCAACCACTCTCCAGTGAAACCTCTTTTTCGTTTGTAAAAGAGGCGTTTGTTTCCCATTTTGTAATGTAAGCAAAAAGACTGTGTTTTATCGTTTTTAATGCTAATACTGTTTAAAGAACTAACAGAATTAGTTTTTATTTAATTTAATTTTAAAAGAAACATATTTCAAATATTTTTTATGGACTAATTTCAATGACATCATTCAAATGTACACATAAAGTGTCTTCTTTCAAAGTTAAGTCGACTTCATCATATGTGAAGCACCGGGTATTAAGCTCGTCCAGCTTCAAAATATCTTGTGAACCTGAAAGGATTATAAGGCTACGTCTGTTTTTGCTTTCATGTCTGATCTAAGCAGCTCAGCGGACTTTCCTTTGCATAGAGCTTTTAGGCTTAAAAAGGTCTTGTACTTTTTCTATTTTTGACATTAACTTTAGTCCTCTGAGTTTCGAAACAGAATTTTGAGAGACATTCAGCAAACAAGTTTTCATCCCCGTGATGAAAAGTCATGCTAAATACATATCCAGTATCTCTACTGCTTAGATAAATTAAACTCTAAATGAAAAAATATAATGTATACAAAATGAAGTGACTGAAATGAATACAATTTATGTAAACACTTTTTTTATTTACATTTAAAAAGAATATGGCTATAGAATACCTGTCTACCCAAGCACTGGATGCTTTCAATTGTGGTTGGATAAATCTCACGTTTATCTTACGTACATGCTTGGCGCAGTTTTATAAAATTCGCCGTTGTGTAGCTTTTATTGTGAAAAGAAAATGTAAGCTTAAGTTCTCATGAATGTCGGTTTATCTGGAAAAATACTTGCTCAGAATCCATATTTACTTTCTGATAAATATTTTGAGTAAATTCACTTAGCGGGATATGATATAAAATATATTATTCGCTACAACTTATGTTACATGACTTACTCAAATATTGTAAATCCATCCATTCCATCGTAAATCTTTCCATTGCACAAATCGCACAAAATAAGCAATATAACTCATGTTCCTTTTTGAGAATTTTTTTAAGTATATGATAATATTTTAAAACATATATGAATATGAAAATATTCAGATATTCAGTACTCTTCATTCCTCCCATGTTCAGATTGTTGGAATGCAATCAAAGTCGATTTTTTTATTCATTTCTAAAGCACTCAATTTAAATGATTTCGTTTTGTTTCTTTTTTCCTTTAGAGATGTATTCGGTCTGCTTTACAAAGCTTGTACGATTGAAAACAGCTGCGTGAATATGTATGTCAATGCTCAAGTCAATGCTATTGCTACATCGATCAGAGCGACCTCATTGTGTCTTTAATCGTCTTTTATATCCGAAATGGTTTCTCGTCTCGCTCATTTGAAATTCATTTTTAACACGATTTGACACACCATCATTTCAACGTCCACACTATTTACTGTTATTGCAATTTTACTTCTCTTTTCAAGCTAATGGTAATTTTAATATAAATTTATATTTATTTTTATATATAAATAATTTACAAGACCCAATACGATCCATAGAGACGATCCATAGTTCAATATTATCTGATCAGTAGGAAAATAATAATAAAAATCAAATGAATATAAATTTTAATATAATTTTGCAGAAACATCATGAATAATAATTTTTTATATTTTATAAAAATATTTTTCACGCCAATTTATCCCGCACAATACAAAGTAAAAAATGTCAGATTCTATGTAAAGTTAGCTTTAAAATAAGCTCCAGAAATTAAAAAAATGTTCATTATTTCGAAGAGTTATTGATATTTTTGTAAAACATTGAGATTTGGCGTAATATTTATGCCAGTAATGAACACGGAAAAAATTTTACAATTTGAAATAGTAAAACTTACTAAATTCCAAGAAAAAGGCGCATTTTGACTATTTTAAATGGTACATTCAGCCATTTCTTTTTATTTTCTTTTTTCCGTAAATATCTAAATTAAATATAATTCTGATTTCTCCATCGCACAATTTCGCATAATCCAGATTTTCGAAGCAGAATATTGCATAATGGAAATATTAGAAATTCGTGATACTTTGATTTTCACAGACGTCTCGTTCACTGACCACAAATCTAGAAAAAGATCGTCGACCCAAAACGGAAAGAGTCGTGGGAAACTACGGAAGGGGCGAACGTAGGGGTTGTAGTTTGAAAGTTGAAGAAAGCAGTATCATGGTTTAGATCTTCCCTTTTTTTTCTCTCGCAACGAGTTTCTCGTGATTCTCGTGGGAAATTGATTCGAGGCAGAAATGCGGAAATGAGAGTTACCACCAGTGTTTTCGTTATTCACTAAAAGGATTTCGGTACCACAATTTTTACAAGGAATCATAACGAAAAAATAAAAAATGCTGTCAATGATCTATAAAATTTTTTTATACAATTTTTTTTATCCCGTTTGCACTGTATTGGAGTCATTTAAGAGACATGTAACTATAACTGTATATTATATAACTTGGTGAATAAAATTTGCAATAGGAGAAAAGTTTAATTAGAAATCTATTTTAAAAGGCGGATTTTCTATGATCTCTTTTCACTCCTCTTCAGAGTTCCCTTTCCATTTTCATATTTCTTTTTCACGCTCTTCTGTGCAAAAGTTGCAATCTGAAAGCCATCTTCGACGATAATAGAAGACGTCGCAAGCAACTTATTTATAAGAAAGTCCCTTCATGACCCACGGTAGTGAAAATGTAGGTCAATGGATGTTGAAATATCTTTTGAATGTGTCCTCGTGCATGTACCGAAGTATGGATGTACAAGATTTGAGGGCAAGGGACAAGAAAGCAGGGAGTCGATGAACAAGTGCTACAGAAAAGCTATGGGTGATAAAGTATTGTAGTATCGACTACAAAAATTTTAGGAG
This sequence comes from Synergus itoensis, assembly GCA_904066005.1. Classification (NCBI taxonomy): domain Eukaryota; kingdom Metazoa; phylum Arthropoda; class Insecta; order Hymenoptera; family Cynipidae; genus Synergus; species Synergus itoensis. The sequence goes on from CAJFCP010000089.1 coordinate 1,522,360, forward strand.
CTTTCATAAAACCAGAGTTTTATTTGGATAGCTCACCTATCTTCTTTATATTTTACCTCTCAATTTCGTAAGATATACTCTGGAGAAAATATATTATCAAAAAATTTACTTACTGTTCGCGTTTTTCTTGCTCGTTTTTAAAAAAGAATAAAGGATTTGATTTGTTTCACGAAAAAGAAATCGACTTCACTATTTGGTAATCGACCGCAAATTAGTGGGTCGTTAACTTTTCTCTTCCTATCCTATTTTCCAGTATTCTAGACAAAATATGGGTTAAGTGCAAGGCGACGAAAGGGGCGTAGTTAACTCGAAACCGTTTCTCGTTGTAGAGCTTTTTTACATAATATAGCTTTGTTATATATACGTAATAAGTGGGCACTCCTTATCAGAGAGACTTTTTTGAAATTCTCTTCTAACAGTCCTTATTCTTTCTGTTTACTTCCAATTGATTTGATTAAATGATGAAGATTGAACGATATAGGAAAAAATGATACGATAAAAACATGGATGATAAAATACGAAATAAAAGTAGGCAGAGTTGCGGGATGAATAATTGATCAAATTCCAATTCTGATGTAACGACATGTTTCAGTTCGTGGCCCACGAGAGACGATTGTCGACCTCTGCTTCACGAACAATGGCAGCGATGAGTCTCGGTTTCATCGTGATGGTCACACCATGGACTATTCAGGAAGTTGTGGTAGCCTGTACCGGAAGTAAGCCTCCACCGTTCCTCGACTTCCTGGCAACGTGGCTTGCCCTCTCGAACAGCTTCTGGAATCCCTTCCTCTACTGGTTGCTCAACAATCACTTTCGACGGATTTCGAAAGAGATTTTCTACACGAAGGTATTAATCTCGTCCATAAAAAATAAAACATTTTTGCAATCATGCATTTTTTCATCTATTATAATCATTATCTATTCTATTATTATTCCATATATATAATATAAGCTTATCAATTGTGAAACAATAAATTTGTTAAGAAGTTAACGATATAATCTCGAAATTAGTATGTCTTGTCATAAAAGAAATTTCTACTTAAAAAACGCTTGCAGTAGAAATGGAAAACCACTATCAGACACTTAAATTCTTTTATTATGAAGGATCTAGGTGCGAAATTAGCATGCCTTGTCATTAATGCAATTTCTACTTAAAATACACTGTTAGTAGAAATGGAAGAGTGTAGACAGACACGTGTTCAGAAATAAAGTATTTTAGCATCGACCTTAATAGATCCGAACATAAATGCAATTTTTACTTGTAATAGAAAGTGTAGTTGCTGGAAGATTTCAACTTTTCTCTTCAATCATATTTCTTTTAGACTCCATCTTCACCATTTTTAATCTAACTCTAAGACATCCGATATTACACTTGAATTTGATGGTTTCTCGTGTCACCTCTATTCTCGCCATTTCTATTCAATTTTTCTTCTTGATGGTACCTTCATCTTGACTTTACCGATCCTCTTAGCTGTCGATGAAAGACCGAGAGTGCAAAGAATATGAAAAAAAAAAACAGAAATATCCAGTGTAACCTGTGGCGAACAGCCATGGTGACGACGAGCTATGAGTAAATCTCATTTTATCCTGGTAACGATGTTCCTCTCATAAAGAGAGCATTACGAGTACTGTGCCATTGAAATCCTTTTTCAAACCCTTTTAGACATCATCCTTAAATTGCTTTTTCATTTCTATAGTTAACTAAATACTGAAGAATCATTTTTTCTCTTTATATGCAGTTTGATTCTGAGTTCATAAATGAATTCATAAATGTCTGCTTTGATATTCGCGATTTTTACTAGTATTACAATAGGATTTGTTTTGACAATTTTTGAAGTATTAGACTTAATATTTTTTAGTTTATTTTGAAACACTTTACTCCAGAGGAAAGAGGATAAAGTGTGGAGAAGTGTACCAAAGGATTTGATCTTTCAGCTGAGTACTAGAGATGTGCTTCTCTTTCTTCGAAATTGCTCGAGACTCTAAAGAATACTTATAAGAAGATCAAGACTACTTTATCAAAAAAAAAATTTCGTTTATTCTATGGAAAAGCTTTTGTTGAAACACAGGAGATCTTGATTGTAATTTATACAGCAAGTATCTCATTTAATTAAAATAAGAGGAAATATTTTTATTAAGATTTAAAAACATGCATCATTCTAAATGTTTTATAAAACAACTTCTATTATTTCAGATTTTATGTCGTTCAAAACCTCTCGGCCCGAAACAACATTGTTGCGCCACTAGTACAGGCGGATTGGATGTCTGCAGCATTGGTGGACTAGATTTATCAGGTAAAAAAATCGTGGAAGAATGTCAGCTTCAGAGAATGATTTTTAAAAAATGAGTACTTTTATCATTACGAATAACTGAAATTGTACATTAAATTTTGATTAAAATAATCCTATATTAAAAAAGTGGTGTGAAAGAAGAAAAAAACTAATGGCGCAAAATTTTCACGAAACCTCTTAAAATCCCTTGAAAATCCACAAAAACCATTAAAATCATGAATCTTGAAATCCAAGTTAAAATTCGCAAAAATCTCTAAAAATTCCTAAAAACCTCTTGGAATTTCTTAACATTTAAAATCTCTTAAAATCCTTAGAAATCTTATCAAATCAAATCAGAAAATCCCTTCAAATTATTCGAAATCTCATAAAATTTCACAAAATCCATTGAAATTCCTAGAAACCTTTTGAAGCTCTCTAAAAAAGATGATGTAACGAAATGTCTCTAAAATCTCACATAAATTTTATTATTGTTTCAAATCTGCTCTCTACATTTAAATCAGCGACATTTTATTGGTTTTTGAATGACTTGAAGTTGTAAGAAGTAAAATAAATAATAGTGCGCGTAGCGCACGTGTTAGTTTGCTCGTCGATATTAAAAACGTAATTAGATTTTATCCTGTAATTTTGGCGAAGGTTATCAATTTTTAAAGACTGATTGGAAAAAAGGAAGAAATACAATTTTGAGGAATATCGCGTCTTACCGTAGTTGATTAAACTGAATTGCGATTTCACGTGATCAAGGTTTGCACTAACGAGCAATACGAGCGAGCTTTTCGATGGTTTCCATTATTGATCGTTAAAGGCATCCTCCGCGTTCTCCAGTGTACCGTTCATAACTGACGATTTACAACGGACGCTAATAATCAGTGTCATTAAGCGGCGCGTGAATATTGTAGTAAATCGCGATCTCGCTCTCGTGCATTCATCGAGTCCACTTTGTCGCACAAATCATTTTGTTTATTCAGCTATTATCGACACAATCCTTTCACATTCGAAAAACTAATAAATCAACAAAGCTAAAATTCAACACCCAGGAAAAATTACAAAAGTATTAATCTGTTTTAATGAACATTTTCTTCCAATAGAGATAATTAAACGAATAAATTTTATTCATTGTACGAATTAATTTAATTTCTAATTAATTAATTTCTCGAAGTCCTTTTAAAATGCGATTTCCAAATAAAATTGTCTGACGATGATTACCGTTTCCACTTAAAAAATACACTGTCAGTAGAAATGGGAGAAATAAATAAATGAATACATAAATGAAATTTCTTTTTACATAGGTAAAAAATGGTTCAGATATTCATGTGTCTGGCCAAGAATACATTTTTTACTTAAATTAAATACAACAGGATTTTGATTTGACATTCTGTCCTTACTGGGGTCATTCGTATCTGTCTGTCAGTAGATATGAAGCTTTATAGTCAGACCTAGCAGTAATATTTCAATATGACGGTTTAGACATTATATTTTCAAATATTCTTAAACTCTGGGGCTACAAAATGTAGTCCTTCCATCTCTATTCAAATATATTAAGTTATTCTATTATACAAATTGGAGGAAAGACTTCATCTTGAACTCATTAAATACATAATTTAGAAGACACCATAAATATAAAATTATGGCAAGACACATAGGTAATATTGTGCGATTATCGCTTTTGGTAGCGAAATTGATACGCGTGGCCATAAATGCAGGTTCCACTTAAAATACACTGAAGTGGAAACGGACGTTATGGTCAGACAATAAGTAGTAACGATACAAATACCCTCGGACATGTTCAGAAATAAACTCTAATAAATTTTTTTAGTGTCAACATTTATATTAAATATCATAAATTCAATTTTTACTTAAACTTAGATTATGCGAAGCGCATAATCGCATAATGTTTCATAATTGAATATGACTCGAAATCTTTGCGATTTATGGAGTTTCTAAGTTAAATAAAGAAGGTTCGTCATCGCATAAAAACACATAATTTTTTTTCATGGCATAATTTTGGAATCTTTGCATAATTTTTGAATTTTCGCATAATTTTGTAAAATTTCGATTTTTCCATGGAAATTTTGTTTTTAATTGACAAAAATGCAAAAATTTTAATAAATTGATAATAATTTATTGATTTATTACACTACCAAACAGAAGTTTGAGTTCGCCTGTTTTTCGATGATCATTTAAGTTCTCCTAAATTTAATTACAGCGAAGATCACATTTTTTCTTTTCAGTAATTTAAGTTAATTAAGTAAATTAAGTTAATTAAGTTAATTAAGTAAATTAAAGAAATTAAGTAAATTAAGACGAAGTTACTTGGTCAATTTTTTTAAAAAGAACGTTAAATCTCACTGCTTTGTAAAAATATCAATAACTTGTAAATTTTAATATAATTTTGCAGAAACATGATTAATAATGTTTTATATTTTATAAAAATATTTTTCACGCCAATTTGTCCCGCACAATACAAAGTAAAAAATGTCAGATTCTATATAAAATTATCTTTAAAATAAGCTCCAGAATAATTTAAAGGTTTTCAAGAGCAGAAAAAATTGTCTCTACTTAAACTATAATGGCAGTAGAAATGGAAGATTATGGTCAGACATGGGCAATACCGATATTAATGCTTTTAGCGTCAATATTAATATTATTTTCTACTTAAAATGCAATTAATAAGAAATTAGTACATAGCCCTCGCTGGGAAAATTTCTAATATCGATTTCAGTATAGATATGGAACCTTATAGTCAGAAATGCAGCTAATATTGCAAAATGAAGGTTTGAGAATGATATTTTCTATTATTTTTAGACTTGTGACTTTAAAAAATTCTGAAATTTTCGCAGGTCTTGACCAATGTTCTATGGATCATTGTTCTATGGCAAGATGTTCCACATCTTCATTGGCTCTGACTCCACCCCCATTGCCATGGGAAGCCAGGCACTTGGTTGGTGGTGACATGATGATCACGTGAGGAAGAGATGCTGCCACGCAAACCGAGGATTCAGATTCCCCGGAACTCAGCAGTTAGTATTGCGTGGTGGCAAGAGAAACAATTTATATTCAGTACCAAAATGGAACCCTACGAAAAATGTATTTGTTGTTATTGCAATTCACGAATCGACGAGAAGAGCGACGTCTTGAATACATCTGATTCTAAAATTGGTCAGACCATCTTCAAAATGTGAATTTGGTGTAAATGGTGCTGAGACTTTGAACCTATGGGAACAATTTACATCTACAGTCGCACATAATACTCGATAAACAAGAAATTGAAAAATTAGACGAATTTAAACATTCACGTCAAATTCGAGGCAATAATCAAACTAAAGAGTAAACGGTAATTTCTCTTTAAGGAATAGATATTTCTAAAATTGTGAATTATTTGATGAAAATAACGATTATTAGATTATTTAAAACGGATTAGATTTTTTTTTTGAAAATATAGGTATATAAAGATAACGCCGAAGATAGACCGCTTAAGATCCTGCCTTACCTTGAAACAGGCCTTGATTCTACAAAAGATTGTTTCTTCTTCTGAAAGAATGTTTAAAATTTCATAACACTCCTAAGTATTGATAAAAAGAGTAAGTAGTAATGTATCAATTTCTAGGGAATGTGTATTTTAATTAATATTTCTCACTAAAACAGTAATTGTTACAAGTAGGTTTAAAAAGTATTGCATGAAGAATTAAGGAGCTGAGTGTAAAAAAGCGAAAATCTCCCGAAATTGTTTCTTCATCTGGATATATTAATTTTCGTTGAAAATATAAGTACTCACATCAAAAAAATCTTTTTGTAAAAAAAAGTTTTATATAAGATTGTGAAAATGGGAATTCCAGGATTCATTGTTATAAATTTTATAGGTGTACGAAAATAAAAAATTGTCGCAGTTTCTCTGAGACTACTTGTACTTAATTGTTGATTACAATACTGTAAAGAAATATTATTAAAACCGATTTCACTGCCCATTGATGAAGGTGAGCCTCACATGAGTGAAATAATACTAATTATAAAATAGACTTAAACGCACAGGGCTTGAATTATCAATTGTGGGACTCACATTTAACACCCACGTTTTTTTAAGGGAAAAGGAAATGGTGAAAAGAACTTTTTTCCATTGGAAAAAAGCTATTGATTGAGGAGATAAGTCAAAAGTATGGATTTTTCCAAAAAGATCTCTTTGTGATGAAAAATTATGAACAGTAATGCAATCTAGGCAAGAATTGTAAGACGCAGCACAAATTATTTGTAACTGTAACTACGGGGGCGGATCTGTAAATAAATATAATTGTAAATAGGGATTCCTGTTAAGTCGTAAAGTTTTGAGAAATAAAACAAGGAGGCTAAAATCTAGTCAATATACTGCAAAAATGTTACATGAACTAAATTATAAAAATATATCTTACTGTATAGTTAAAGAAATTACTTATTGTAAGCATCTCTCTAAATTTGCAAAACTTTGGGATTTATTTAGAGAATCTCTATTTCATTGGATTATATCAGTGTAATCATTTAGGGAAATAAAACCACGTCGAAAATACTTAGTATATTTATACCGATATTCCTATTGTCAAGTGGCGTTTAAAATTCCACAATATTTCCAGGAAACGTCGTCTTATTTTGCACACCAGTACGTTAAACGTTAGATACTAATTCGGCATGTAACGTCTAACGTTAAATATGTAATACCAACTTGTAAGTTCACTAACGGCATATAATTATGAATTATTAAAGTAATTCATTCGTAAGAATTGGATTTTTTTCCCCGTCTCCAATCTAAAATATAAGTCAAATAATTACCATTTTTTAAGTCATTATTTTTCATACTGAAATTTGTTTTAATATCGTTTTACCAAAATTTCCTATTTTATCTCCTAAGATATAATATTTAAATAGTTGTTATCGAACAGGAAACGCCATCCAGTATCCACGAGAGAAAACCTCTTTAAGCGACGTTACCAACTAAATCAATACTTCAATGAACCGAAAATCGATATTGTAAATAATAAAATAAAAAACCGATTGCTGGAGACTAATTAGTAAATTAGAGAAGAAGAAAGTTCAACAGAGCATCATTTAAATCATTTATCAATTCATGTGTACAGTTTCGTCAATAATAAAAACAAACGTATGCTAGATATTCTCTAAACTCTTTGTATGGGTCTCACATTTTTTTGACAACTTTTTCGCCACTTCGTTTTGGGAGATATAAAATTCGAAACATATTTAGAAGAATTGTCAGTATACCGCTGAACAGTCAAAGATCGTATCTTATTTTTAGTTTTTATCGACAATTACTTTTCATAATTATTATTCCCACAATTGGGAAAAATCAATTAAGATCTAATGCTCAATTGATCTGAACATCGAATTTGTTTAGTTAAATAGGTTAAATACAGCTTAAAATTTTCTGCTTCTATCGTATACAAAATAATTCTCAGGTCGAGATATTGTGAATGCCTCCACTGCGGATCGATGATATGAAATACAAGGTTTTTATTTTTCACGATCTATGTCTACTTGGAATGTCTAAATATTACATGGAATGTTTTACTTTAAATTTGTAAGGTTTGACTTCTTTTGCGAATATAACATTTAAGCTGAAAGTTAGCGTCCTGTACCTAGTGTCGGTGTTTTCTTGATTACCAATCGTTGGTTATATGAACGCTTTTACCTTGGCTTCTAAAGTATTGACGTGTAGACGTGTAGAAAAATAAAATACCCACTAACACTAATCCTAGAACAGTCCGCAGTGCAGGTTTCGTGAACATTGTACAACAATATTTTAAAATCCAGAGGGGCTACTAAACCCTCAAAGCTCAACACATTCAATTGTCTTAAAATCGTAACGCAAAATAAAGTTGAACAAAAAAGAAACATTTCTTTCTGCCTAAATTTGAAAGATAATTAGTCTGGCGGAAAAATAACATTTATGTACTTTAATGTACCTTAAAGTTCTTTAAAATAATTACTTTTTCACAAGATGAGTGTTGTGAATTTCTATGAAGCATATTCAGTATTTTTTACGAATGATATTTTCAGTTTCCCTGTAGCTCTAATAAACTTTAACGATACTGTACTCCATAATGTTGCATTTTCAGATTAAAAAATAATTCGGATAAACAATGCTAACATATTCCTTAAAATTGTAGCTGATATCACATCCTCACTTCAGAAAATTTGCAGTTACACTACTTAATGACTTGGACGATAATGCAATGTCGACTTTTACTAATTATAATTAATTAATTATAGTAATTACAGTATAACGAGTTACTTGCCGAGACAAGTAGCATTCAAAATTTCATAGACTCTATTACGAAATAAATGTATCTTATACATTCACTCACATTCTCATATTGGTTCTCTCACATACAGTAAAAAGATTTTTTTTCTTATCGCACTTACATTATGATACAGGTTGGAGAAGGATATTGCGCATTTCTCACGAAAGCTTTAATGGAAACATTCCGAAAGCTTTAGCGAAAAGAGTTGTTAAGTAAAAAATAATACTGATTGAAAATTTGTGCAAAACAATATTGATTTTTCAGGTAATTTTAAATGAGGCGGTTTGATTTCAATATAAATAAATGACATCATAGCATGTTAGTTTAGTATTTAAATATTTTATGCGTGATTGTGTAAAAAGTGATAGTTTTAAAAATATTTACATTTTATTTAATGTAGTACTTTTTCATCTTTAGTAATAACATTTTATTAACATGTTATGTATATCGAGATTTAACTATTGAAAGATATTCTTAGAATGGTGCTAAATTAACCTGAATTTGAACGTTTTAAACATAATTTAGAATATTATGTTTGAATTTAAAATAAGTTTGAATTCAATTGTTTCTTCACTGTCTAACATTTTGTAACTCTGTCAGAGGAACTTTATATAACTTTTCGCTATAGCTTTGAACCACTAGATATGTCTTAATAAATTTTCTTATGTTTTTAAACATTGTCAGAATAAAGACAACTAGAAATCAATATTTTACAATTTCTATTCGAGATCTTACCTCGAATATTTTCGTTTCACTTCTTTGCTTCTTTCAAAGCGTAAATAAAATTACTCCATTGAACTATACAACTGGAAATGGTCGTTTTCGACATTATTTGCAATGGATGGATCATTCATTAACACATATTGAGTCTTAAGAGTAGATTGCATGTAATCAAAATGTAAGTTGCAAAATAAATTGCAATTTCGGGAATAAAAAGGAATGTTATCAAATCCTAAGATCGATTTGCAAATAAGAAATCATTTTCTTCTTCTTTCTTTTTTTCCAGAATAGAGTGAAAGAAATAATTTTTCTTCTCAATTATTTGTCATGGATGATACATTTAGATATACACACAACTTTTATCACCATGAAATCGCTTGTAAATCACAGTTGAAGTTTCTTCTGTAAATGTGACTCAAGTCTTTTTTTTTTCACAAGGTATCTGCGTTTTATCGACAAGGGTACCGAGCTTCGAAACAGAATGCAATTTACAAAATGCAATTAAGCTGAAGCTCACTCGATACGTTTCTTGGTAGAAATAGAAGGTTAAAAGGTCCATCTAAAGGTCCATTTTTATAACAATTAAAATGAACTATAGACCACAATAGATCACCTGCTGATCAACAAGAAGGTAATGGCTATATACACAACTAGGCTCAGACTGATAATTTTAGGAGAACTACAATGAAGGTCGTCCCTAGGGTAGAATGTTGGAGGAGGATGCTCATCTCCTGGTTTACACCATTCTCCCTGAGCTTTCAGTTCAGCCTGAAAGAGAATTTTTCATTAACACAACGTCTTATTATACTCAAGAGATACATTGATTTTCATAATAAAAAGTTATTTTACCACATAAAAAAATCAAGTGTTTTCCTACACATCCACGTAAAAAAAAATTGTTCCCAAGATTTAAACATTTTTCATTCCAATTTAGAAATCGGATTAATTTAGAAAGGATAGTTTTAACTAATCAAGAAGCTTTTTTATCCGTACTAAAGTTTTTCCTTTTCGTGCTTTTAGAGGTCCTTTAGAAATGTATATGTCTGGACAAAAATATCTTCTCTACTTATTTATTCCATAAAAAGATTCCGTAATCAATTTACAAAGATAAATTTCTAATGGTTGAAATCATTAAAAAATAACTTGTTCCTTTTTCTTAAATTTCAACTTTGAATCGATTACATTTTACAGTTTTCCTTACCTGACAAATATCTTTACAAGGTGGACATATAAGTGCCCCCTTATGCAACCAATCATTTTGCATGATTCTAATTGCTATTTCTTGTCCAGCATGATAGCAAGTGTATGTATAATTTGCCACCTATAAATATAAAATACTTTAAAACTTAGTTTAAAAAGAAAAGAGCTTTTAAAATGTGAAATGTGGAATGTATAAGGTAATTCAAATAAACAAAATTGTTATCATACCACGATGTGAAGCCTGCCAGCTTCGCATTTATATTGATAACAACCCGAACCCCAGTGCTGCCATTCCCTAGCTTGTTTACACGTTCGCTCTACCCACATTTGATTTGTGTGATCAAAGCACCTTGAATGAGGTCCATACTCTTCCAAAGCAAAATTCTTTTCAGGAACTAAAATAATATGTCATGTCAAAATATTAGTTTCTTAAAGTGATTGAGCATTTCTACTTTTTAAAAAATATTTAGGTGAAAACGCATTCAATAAACTTTTAATGGACTTTTAAACCATTTAGAAGTAGAAAATAATCCCTACAAACAAGTTGTTAACAGTTTTATGTTCTAATTGAACATCGTTCTTTAAGATCTTTGAGCACCAACTGACTCGTAAATACGGTCATAAAAAGGTGTACAATCGAAGCAAATGCTGCACGTTTCTACTTACGTGGATTGTTTTCCTCGTATAAACAATGCGATCCCCTTACAACGACATTCCTGGCCCGCCATGTGAATTCTTGAATATAAGGACAATAATCCGCTAGAGATACCGAACCACCAAATAACTGCTCTTGTCCAGCAGGTACATGAGGAATAGAATCAAAATTCTGAAATATCGAGATTAGAAATATAGATATTGTATTTGCAATTTCAAAGAGCTTTATCACAACAAGTAGTTCATTTCCAAAGTAAGTGGATTAGAATTCAGATAGAGAATCTGCCTACGAAAATATACCTGATATTTTTTCGGAAGTGGTACTGTGTGGTTTACCAAGTTACACAAAGCTACAGAACTGCGATCGTCAGTACATTCCGTTTGTAGTGGATCTTGCTTCACTTTGTTGCAAAAAGGATGAATCGACTTTCCTCTGAAAGTTTATAAAACATTGAAAGTTACTTCATCTAAAATCTATAACGAGCTACAGTAACAATTTGAGCTTTTCTTTCTCAGAAGTGAAAAAAAACAAGACAGAAAACAGACGTTATTAACGAAGCAATTAATTTAAACTTTACTCACTTTTGTTCCCTGTTATTCCAGAAAAAAGGTAGCATGTTGGAAAAAAGCTCGATTATTTTTACAGTAAAGAAAAATAGCTTTCTAGATAAAGTAATCTTACCAAAGTTTCCAAACCACTCTTCAAATTAAGTTATCATAGAGAATATGATTTTAATCTTAGAATCACTCAAATTTCAACTTGAGGTTGAAGATAATTTTCAAATTAAATATTAGCCTTGAGTTTAGTTAAGAATCTACGATTAAAACTAGAAGTCATATTACGAGCAAAGATATTATCAAATATGCTGCATAGAGAGCTAAGTTGAAGTGATTGAAGCATTAAACCAAAATAACATCTATTAAACTGTTAAGTTCATGAATACTGACGAGAAACGAGAGGATCTTGTGGAAATCCACTCTTTGCAAGACTTCATGGCAAAGTCACATCCCAAGTTTCTGCCCCAGCCAAGTTCTTGAGCCATCGAGTAGTTCGCGCTATACCATCCAGTATCTTCCATAAGTGCAAGAGTTATCCTCGAGTAGACAGGGTTCTGCGTGTGAGTGCCCGTCATAGCTTCATTCTACGGATGAAGAAAATTTCATTTAAACTTACGACATGACTCCCTCTTTACTTTTTATCTGCAATTTCACCCAGATTTTATCAAACTTTTCTCTAATTCTAAGAAATGAAAGTACCCAACTTGTTCCATTTCAAGAAAAAAGGAAAGGCATATAATTTCAAAATATTAGAAAGGTTTTTTACGCTGTTAAGATGCCAGAGTACTCTCAAGTACTTGTAATCTCTCAAGTAATTTTGAAAATTTAATTTAATTTAATTTTAGATTGTTATACTCTGATGTAATTTATCACTTCAGTTATTGTCAATCTGGCAACAAAGGATTGAACAATCATAGAAAATTAAAATACTTTGAAATTTAAAACCTACCCGAGTCGAAATTTTAAACCTTTTAGCCCTCAATGATTCTAAGTAAGGACTCCTTTAGTCCTGCTTAATTCTCTACATCCTCTTTCGACTCTTATTGGACCTGTTTTAACATCCTTCAGAATTTCCTATAATTTCCAACACTCATTTTTAAGACCCTCTTGAAGACCTTCAAGTTCACCCAGTGCGATTCAAAATTCAGACCCTCTTTTAATACTTAAATTCTCTAAGGTTCTTTTAAGGCTTCAAAGCTTGCAGAAATGGAATTATGTGAACTGTTCGAGGTTTTAATGACGATTTTTATTCGACTCGGGAATTATTTTCAAATATTTTGTTTAAATCAAGGAATTAACTAAAAAGTTAGATGTAAAAGTTGAAGGTTTGTTTGGAGAGATTTATAACTGATTTTATGTTTATTGAATAGTAGGGAAAGTACCTCGAAAACTCGTTTCTCCCAGTGAGTTAGAGCTGTTCCATCCTCGCCTTGATCCTCCAATTCCGCGCCCTCCAATAGCTTGCAATTGAAATGTGCACGAACTTCCTCTCGAACTCTGGGCGTAACGATCATTTGCATAGGCCTCTCCACAGTAGTTCCACGCACTTGCCAGTTTCGCCTGATCACGGTCTTGATTGTATTTTCACTCCACTGATGAGTTTGTAGTCTGCCAAGAATAAACACTTTTCATTCCTTTACATCCTTTAATCTTTTATTAGGTTTCTCCACTGCTCTTACAAATAAAAAAACAAGAATAAACGTTTAAGAGTGTTGGAGCCAAGTTCTAAACTAAAAATTCGATTTCTTCATTTTACTCAACAAATATTAAATTTAGAATTTTTTCCCTTTATAGAATTAATCAATTTTTAACTATAATTATGCGTACAGAGCGAAAAAATATCTAATTCACATATTTTTTAAGTAATGAAAATATTCAATTTTGAAGTTAGATTTTTAATTCTTCGTTTATGCAAAATGTATCGAAATTAAATATTTTTTCACTCTGTATGCAGTCTTATATTTGAAGAAAGATTAGCGCTACAGAGAGAAAAAATATTTATCTACAATTTTCATTGAGTAAAATGGAGAATGGAATTTTGAGCTTAACACTTGGATCCAACGTCATTAAGGGATGTTGTTAAAGTATTGAGAATTTTGTAGCTTCATAATTAAATTACATAATTTATTCAGATTAATATTGATTCATTAAAGAAGTTCATTTATGGCTCATAAAATATTTTACTATAATAGTAATAGTAATCGATTACTATAATAGTAGATCGTTAAAAATATTTGAAAATGTATCGATGTTGCTTTTGGAGAGAATGGATTAATTTTCCTTGATTTAACACATATTGGAGAGTAGATGTGTAGGTTGGTAAAGTCGTTTGCAATCGGGCAAATGTTTCACGGGTATAGGAGTCTCGTGAGTGATTGATGCTAGATGGTAGATGCGTGCATTTTGTTTCCGACAGACTCGACACATCGCTCGGACGTGACGAATGAATTCGAATAACGACTACAAAACAAAGAACGAAGGCATTGCAGCGGGATGAATCGAAGAAGCGATAAAGGGAGGGTGTTAGAAAAATGAGACTAGGAAAAAGTCTCGAATTCAATCAGACTTCATTGTTCACAAAATTAGTTTATTTAGAACAACAAATTTTACGCTTTATGTAAAAAAGTTTTTTTTGTCCTACAGTTGACAGAGTGAATGATTTTATTTTCATATCCAAAGTCCAGATTTTTTAGTGCGAATTTAAAATGATTTACGCAAAAAGGAATTCGCCAACTCGATACAGTTTTGTTAAATCAAGTGAGGGAAAAGAGTGCGTTGGAATTTTCAAGAGGCAGAAGATGCGAGGTTTATTACGGTTCGTCGCACTGTATAACAGCTATCCGAGCCAAAAGGAATTTTCCAATTTTAAAGGCAGATACACACTTGCATCCACGAACCAAGGGAGCACGTCGTCGCCGGATGATGAATAGCCACACCAGTCTGCTGCCGGTTCTTGCAGACCGGTGAGACCGGAATAAAATAAAGTGGTCTCTGGTGGTCTGGAGTTCAGATCGTCGGAAAATGTGGGAGGGGTCAATATTTGCTGCTAAAGTTCGAAGGCACTGTCTCATTATAATCCCATTTTTTTCCTCCAAATTTCCATGAGCATATAAATGGAATAAATCATTTAATTGAATTTTCATTAGCTTCCAATTGGCAAGATTTATCTGCTCTGATTCGGTATTGTTAATTTGATTAATCTGTCCTTGTTTATGAACCCAGATAAAATAATCAGTATAATCAGATATCGGTGGAAATTCTAATCGGATTAAAATATATAATACTATTTACGTACTTTTCGTTCAGTGGTGGTTTTCCGGTTTCAGTTCTTCTTGGTGTCCGAGGGTTACCAGCTTTATCTCTGTAGAAGGCGTACAAACTGACGGAAAACCCCAAAGCATGCAGGATTTCATGCTTCACTGTGCTCAGCAATGTTTCTAGCTCTTGAGTTTTCGTGCTGATACTACCAGGGCAGAGATTCGCATGTCCTGCTATGGGCCTGCAACAAATTGATACATCTTTAAAAATATATACAAAATATAAAAAATATACAAAAAAACTTATATTCATCAATTCGATTAATGCGTTAATTAATTAATTCATCTTAAAATACTGAGAAACAATTATCATCCCTTTAGTACTATCGATCTACATATCTCCAGCATTGCAGAAGATGACCATGCCAGACAGTTAGATCCAGCGTCGCTTTAGTGATTATTGAGCATGGTGATTATTGAGCATCCTTGCATCGTCAAACATGTCCATTCGAGATTGGAGAATGGAAGTGATGGTCAAATTTAATGTTTGCCTCTAGTACATACGAAGCGGATTGGATATATCGAAACAAACAAGCAAGATCTCACGAATGTCTCATGAAACGGGAACGTGCTCAAATAGCTACAACTCTACAATCCTATAACTCCCTCTTTCACATTAATTAGAGGCTGAAATGCAAGCTGCAAATTTGTGTAAAGCAAATCTTGGACTATAAATTCGAGTTTAATTAATTCCATTTAATTCCCCCCGACAATGTCTAACAGATATTTAACAAATAGTTTGGCAAACACCTGCTTTTTCCAGTGAATTTATTTTCAAGAGACTAAAAATAGAAATGAAGACGAACGCAGGTGAAGTTTAGAGAAAAGTAATTAACAAAAGTCTGAAGGAAGGAATAGAGAGAGTTGGAAAAAAGAGAGAAAACCGATAACTAAACGAAACAAGTTTTAATGACGGTGAAGTCGACGACTCAGGTGTCAAATGAAACAAAAGCACTCCAGAGCAATTGTTATCAACCCTTTTTGTCTCTGATTTGAAACGGAAATTATAGAGACATAAATCTGATTTTAAATACTTGCGAGCATTATAATTAGTGTATCTTTGTACGAAATTGTTGCTGGAATCCATTTATGGAAATATTAAATTATAATTGACATTTATAATAGTTCTCTTTCTATTTAAAGTTTAAGAAATTCATTTCATCAAAGCTGCCTTATTCTTTCAGTCTCTATCATTCTCACTTAGCATATGTTAATAAAGACTGAGATGACTGAGATTGTACATAGCTCATGCGATTTTACCAAGCAAACAGGAGAAAAAAAGTCAAGAGCAAGAAAACAAAATGGAATACTAATTAAGAAAAACGACGTCGAACAATAAAGGAATCAAGAGCAAAGAAAGAACAAGAGCAAGGAAAGAACAGTGTTGAGAAGCAGGTACATATGAGTACGCTAATCCAATAATGCTGAATTATAGTCTTCACAAAAAAATAACAAAAACATAACAAAATTTGCCTCACAATGAATCATAAAGTTGTCTCCAGACACAACAGGAGCTTTTCTTGGCAAAATTATAAAAGCTATAGAAATAAATATAACATAATATAACGTTTGTCTCATTTTTTTTAAACACTTTCTAATTTATCCAGAAAAAGATCCGATGATTTGGAATATGTTTAGATGGTAGAAAAATCTGTTTTGAAAAAAGAAATATGAAAAGAGAATCGTTAGACCATAAAATGAGATGCAACATGGATCAATGTGAGACAATAAAAGAAGGTATGTTTTTATATGCATAGTGAATATTTTACCGATCCAGAGCAGCTTCCTGCTGGCAGTGAGCAGCATAAGCGACTGTCATGCCTTTGTGACATCGTTCGGTCTGCATCGCAGAGACATAAAACACAAAATCCGCCCCATCGATCCCCGCACCAGCAACACTTCCTTCTGCCACTCCACATTTATGTCCGGTAGCATTGCACGTTCTACAAACCTGAAAAAATAAAAATAAAAAGTTCCTTTCGAAGTGGAAGCCAAATAAAGTTGTAGAGCGTAAAATACTCGCCAGTATAATACATTTTTGAGATTTATCAAAGCGAATAAAGAATTAATTATCTAAATTTCTGACAAATGAAATCTCCCTATAACATTAATTAACTTTAAAGTTAATCAAATATATGCAGATGAATAATATATATATATAACACTTGAATATAACACGCGAATAGTCACGCGATTGTCATAATAATTTTAATAAATTTTTATTATACAGCATGAAATATTACCAGCCGAGTCACGGAACACAGAAATTAGCCAATATAAGGAAATAAATTCAAAGCAATTTATGACATTTATAGTTCGCTTTCTTATGATTAAGTGTCTAGAAACACGATAAGCAAATAAAATTATTGATTTCTACATAAATGTCGTATTTTTTCAATTCAAGGTGGCCACAAGATTCAATTTTTTTATTTCCCTGACAATTCCATGACTTTTCCCTGATTTCTAGACAAATTTCTCTGACAGAATAGTATTACAAATGCGAACAAATTTTCAGTAAAAATACTATTGAAATTTTTCAAAAATTTCGTATAATATCACTTTAAATCTTTCGAAATTTAAACTACTCGAAATTTACTACAACTACTCGTATTTCCCTGACATTTCCCTGACTTCCCTGACATGTGACCACCCTGCAATTGATAGTTTTCATTCCAGAACTTCATTTATTATTTATCAATTTCATTTCTTTTCACTTTTATAATAAATTTACTCACATCAAGATGCTCATTAGGCACAATGACTTCACCGCACATAGTCACAGATCGACATGTGTCTATGCAATGTGTATGGTGATCCTTAACGAAAACTTGACTGCTTTCACATTTTCTGAAAACAGAGAAAAAAGAAACAAGGTGTTAGTTGTTAATCCGTTGAGTGCTTTTGTGGATTGGTTTGGTAATCTGGTGGGAGATACGTGGCCAATCAGCAGAGAATCGTTAAGGGAATAAAGTGTAATTTACACAGAGAAACCTCATCCATTTGAACTGGAATAGAGGCTTGGAGCGACTTGTCGGATTTCAAAAATCCAGGTGATTTCAAACCGTTTGTTTCACGGAATTACTACCGCTGATTGTACATATAAACAGTAGGTACTTCAAAAACACAAGATCTAATTTTTTTCAATTTAATTTTTCAAGCAAATTTAGAAAAGATGAGTCGCTAATAGACTTGATAACATCAAAATTAACGAGTAAGCATGACGTTTTCATTATTTAATTTCCAAATAGTTTCTAAATGTTTGTCTCGTCATTAAACCGCATGTAGTTCAAATTTTCTGGCTCATCTCGGAAGTTAATCAACTGCTGTTCGTGCTATCGTTATTAAATTATTCTGCGTTAGAGCAAATGCCTCTCGTTCGTGTAATTCTCGTGAAACGTTATCAGCTTCTCCCAATGTTTTCACAAAGTGTTTGCTCATGTGTTTACGCCGATTTTCATGTTAAATACCATTAGGGGAGTAGAATAATTAGGTAGAACTAATATAAAATATGTACACTCAAAAAAATGTCATCAAAATTCTGGCTAAATATGCCCTTACTATTTTTTCTGGATGAAGTAAGCAGAATTTTGGTTATTTTAATCAGAATTTCTGGTTGAAATAATTAGAATGCTCATTAAATCAATCAGAAAAAAAAGTAATATATAATAGTAAAATTCTAGTTAACTTAACCAGACATTTTTTTCAGTGTAATATGATAAAAAAAAGTATGAATAGCTGATTACTAAATTCTGATAAAATTCTTTTCGCTTAGAGAGTTTTTAAAGTATTTTAAAATAATGATTTTAAAAGGGAAGTTTTATATTTTCCTAGAATTTCACGGAGGAGTCTTCACTATAGAGTCGAAAACCTTCCAGTCAATTTAGTGTCATGCATCGCTTCTACGGTTTCATATCCAGCTGTATCCTTCGCTTTTCCTTCCTGGAAGAATAGAAGCTGAATTCCTGCTACCCCCTTCCCCAGAGTCACTTTCAGCGTCCTGATAGCAGACGATGAACTGTTTTTCGTCCATGGATCCATTGGCAGAAGATAAAATCCAGCGATTTCGTGAGATTTTCTTCAATACGAATGGCTAATGGTTATTGTCGAGCAGTTAAGTGAAATCGCGCGTTTCCATTCTTATCGTTTTTTTCACTGCTCGAAATGGTACGTCAACAGTAGGCTGTAATTGAATGGCTCGCAGATTCGCAATTTTTATTTAAGAGGCACTGAAGAATTCAATTAAGAAACACTCTTCTGATAAAAAACCCATCAAATGAGTAAACTACGTGAAAGAAAGGAAAATTAAATTTAATTAAAGCATATATATATATCACTTTAACCCTAGTCAGGACCCATCAATTTTTCTTATTTTTATATGTGTCCCCAATGCGTCAGTTGTGCTAAATCTAATCTATTATCGAAGAATATTATGTATGTGAAAGTTTATTTACGTCCTATCTTAAAAAAGTGGTGTCACGAAATGTCTCGAAAATCTCGCATACATTGTTGTTGCAACCCTGATTGGCTTTTGAATGACTTGAAGTTGAAAGAAGAAAAACAAACTAATGGCGTAAAAAAAATTTCACGAAAACCTTCGAAATCCCTTAAAATTCGTTAATATTCCTTCAAATTTCTAGAAACCTCTTAAAATCCCTTGAAAATCCGCAAAAACCATTAAAATCATGAATTAATCTCTTGAAATCCGAGTTAACATTCGCAAATATCTCTAAAAATTTCTAAAAACCTCTTGGAATTTTTTAACATTTAAAATCTCTTAAAATCATTAGAAATCTTATCAAATTCCATGAAATCCTTCAAAATTCTACAAAACCTTTTAAAAATTAGAAAAATCTCATAAAATCATTTACCATTTTGCGACAACTTTCAAAATCCTTTTAAATTCTACAAAATCTTTCAAAAATCAAAAAATCCCTGCAAATTATTCGAAATCTCATAAAATTTCACAAAATTCTTAAAAATCCCATAAAATATTTTTAAAATTATTAAAATCTCTTGCATTCTTTTAAAATTCCTGGAAATTTTATGACGACATTTAAAATTCTCTTAAAATTCTCTTAAAACACCCAGAAAATTTTTCAAATCACTTAAAATTTCACGAAAACCTTCCAAATCGCTTAAAATTCGTTCAAATCTCTTAAAGTTCTTAGAAACCTCATAATCTTCCTCAAAATTTCAAAACATTTCAAATCCCTTAAAATTCCCTACCTTTAAAAAATCTCTTAAAATTTCATGAATTCAAATGTAGAGAGCAGATTTGAAACAACAATAAAATTAATGCTAGATTTTAGAGACATTTCATTACATCATCTTTTTTAGAGAGCTTCAAAAGGTTTCTAGGAATTTCAATGGATTTTGACAATTGTCAAGTGATTTTTACGAAGTTATAAAGATTTGTTTTCTATGCAAACCTACACGGAAAAAATAAAATAGCTGAATTTACCATTTAAAATAGTGAACATGCGTTCTGAACGCATTTTTCCAGGAATTTAGTAAGATTTACTATTTCAAATGGTAATTTTTGCTAAGAAAATTGCAAACCCTGCTTTTTCATTGTAAGAGTTACAATTTGAAATAGTAAAACTTGCTAAATTCCAGGAAAATTGCATTCAGAGAGCAAGTTGACTATTTTAAATGGTAAATTCAGCTATTTTCTTTTTTCCGTGTATCCTGCGTTCGTATTCATTTACCTTTTATACAAGAACTGCAATGAGAAAGGAGTGTGCACCTGAATATTCAAAGAACCCATTTTGTAATTCCTACAAGAAACTTTTTTTTTAATTAACCGCAGAAATAAATAATGCAGCCTTTGTAAACTAAGTTGTTTGGTCTTTATTTTAGGTGTATAAATTATAGTCATTTCAGTTAATAAATTATTCAAAGGTACATAATTCTGGTGACAGGATACTTAGGAATTCTGTAATTAATTCAATCGAGGAAGAGATAGTTCAAAGTACTTCTGATAAATTTTTTGCCCATGACTCTATTAATTCCAGTCTCTCAGGATAAAATACCAATCAAGAACAGTCTTCCAACTTTTCTTTCAATTTCTCTTTTTAATATCTGCAACTTTTGCATTTCCTTTTTACGTTCATCTCATACCTAGTCTGCATAACTCATTGGCTTCGACAGAAACTCCAATTCACGAGAATTGGAACTTCATTTCACAAATGTTTCTCGAGTTTCTTACACCTCAAGTTTTTCATTTATTAGCCTTCGAAAAGAATGCTGATTATTATGAAATATTTTTCTATTGTTCTTTTTTATCAGAGAAAAATTCTATGAATAAATAAATTCCTCGTTTCTTTTCAGAGACAAATTCTTACTCCTTTATTGAAATTCTCCGGCATAAATTTATTTGATGAAAAAACACCAAGCAATTTAAAAGTTTGTGAATAGGATGATAGTATACGTAACTAACACTTTGATTGCCAAGTGAAGAAAATTATAATAATCCCGAAATTCTATTGGATTAAATAACTAAAATAGGAGCTGGATT
Source organism: Synergus itoensis (assembly GCA_904066005.1). NCBI lineage: Eukaryota > Metazoa > Arthropoda > Insecta > Hymenoptera > Cynipidae > Synergus > Synergus itoensis. Next base: position 1,543,898 of record CAJFCP010000089.1, read on the forward strand.
GTGCAGCTCTCGATAGGAAATTGTTAAAATATTCATAAACTTTTATTACCTCTATTTTCAATTGCAAATACAATCGTATTTCGATATATTGACACCTCGTGGTACCTGGTTTTTCATAAATTTATTTAAATTTATAATCTAGTAGTATATTTTGCTCAACAGGAAAAATATACACATAAACGCGGACAAGAGTCGACGCTGAACTACTTCCCAGCAACGAACTGTAGTTCGATTCGAAAATATGTTACGGTCTCGATATGTAAATTCATTTAAATTCCACCATATCCTGTCAAGGCATTTGGCAGTGATAAATAAACACGTGTGTTCGATGCACAGTGGAAATTTATATGGGAATTATTTGAACGACGTATCATGGAAAATTTCATCATCGCTCATATTAATTGCGAGTCAATATTTCGTTTGAACACAATATTCCTCTGAAAATGAATAATTTTGAACACGTTTCTGTTTTCAACGATTAATTAATCTTGTCAGTTTAGTATTTCCTCTAAATTTATGAACTTATGATATGTTGATACACTTATGTTTCAAATAACCATGTTTGAAATAAACAAAAGTTTATTTAATTAAATAATTAATTAATGTGTTAATAATTAATTTAATTATGTTTAAATGAATAAATAAAAAGTTAAACTTCATAGATGCGACTTTAATGTATTCGACGCTAGTATCTGCAGTAGTACATGTCCCAGTTTAGTCAGACAAACCTGATTGGCTTTTGAATGACTTGAAGTTGACAGAAGAAAAACAAATGGCGCAAAAAAAATTTCAGGAAAACCTTCGAAATACCTTAAAATTCGTTAAGATTTCTTAAAACTCCCAAAAACGTGTTTTCAGCTTCGGCAATTCGCACTTGGGGTATAATAGAAGAGTATAATAGAAAAGCGTGCCTATGAATAAGACTTGTATAGAAAATAAAATCGAAGCCTGATCTTGCATTTACGATTCTTAAGGTCGTGCAACATGTAATTGTACCTAAAAGCTTTTATACGTCTTTACGATAACATTATCCGTAAATGGAGTATCGTTCCATCGATTACCTTTACTGGAAGTGCACTTTCCACGTAGCTCGAAAACCATTACGTTTACTATTCCATGTACTGTATACGTATAATATTACTACCGATAGGAAATAGGTTTCAGTATCATTTCCATAAAACAATCTCTCCAAAGTCTATTGAATTCTTGAATTTGAAATGCTCTCGAACCACCACGTTTTGAATATCTGGATTTCCTTACACGATTTCAAAACCGATATCTCAGTAAAAAATCTACATAGAGTCTGGAATTTTTAAATTTGAAGTTCTGCGGTAACCCTGGAATGCTTCTACAGTGATGAAATTAAATTTCTCGCCTCTGCGCCTCTTTCTATCTTACTCCTTCACATAATGGTATTTTCAGTTAGTATTTTATGAGAATACAGTCTACATTGCTAAAATAATGGAAGCCAGACGTATATAATACATCTCAGGTTCGGAATGAAAATTTCCATATTTCGCTTACACCATGGTTTACTTTCTTCTGGTATTAGTCAGCGAATATCCTACAGGCTGAGGGATGTCGTTACGGGATTAATGCCTCCGGGGAATTTTAATATCGAGAAGCAAACGTAAGCTTCATCGTGCAAGAGCCCCTCGGCAAAGGCATAAAACTTGAATCTCGAAGAACGAGTCAGCCGACATACAATTTCAGATTGAGAAAAGCAGGAGGCCCCAATATATACATATATACGTTATACAATGCATACATTGTTCACATTTGACGTAAATGGGCTTGGAGTCGAATTCAAGTTTTCCATCTGATTAAAAAAGTCGAACGTGACGTTTGAATATCGAAGCGATGTTGGCTGGATGCAATAGAAGAAAAGTAGAACTTGGTAATTCAGAGCTTAGAGATCCTAATGGCTGATCTTGTTGGTCAACGGTCCATAAAAGAAGATCTAGAGATTTGACGTTGCGACATACGAGACTTAAAGGAGCTTCGAGTGCGCCCTTAGAAAGTTCCCTCCTGTGTACTTACTCGAGGCACGTAATACTCTCAGCGTGGCTTCGTTGCAGTGACACGCTTTCCGCATTAGTGGGACCTTGTCAGGTCCTTGTGTCCGCTTTCAGTTCGTCCTGGGATGCTTGCCATCTAACTTGAGCCTTAACTGCCTTTGAAAGGGTACAGATCGTGACATTAATTCTTTCAAAGTAGCTGACATCGCGCTTTTATGGTATAAAGTCGTATTTTTAGACAGGAGCAATTTCACTACATTTTAATGCTTGATGTAGCTCAAGAATGTTCGACCTTGTAAATTCTTAAGTAGAGACTATATGATGAATTAAAAATTCAGTCCTTTTCAGAGTTTTAAAATTTTATGAGCTTCTTACCTCATTTAGTTGAAGTTTCAGACGTCTGTAGTCTAACGATTTGTTTTTCGATTTATTTGAATAAAAATATCAATAACAAAAATTTTGCAGTTTCCAAAATTTTAAATCCCCTCAAAGTTCTTAGACCTCTTTTTAAAATCCGATGAATTTTCCTGAAATCCTTTAAAGTCTCTATACGAAATCCCTTAAAATCTTTTAAAATCTTTGAAAAAATTTTTAAATCCCTTGAAATCTCTTAAAATCCCGAGCAACGCCAGGTAAATTTCTGCTAGTAAACAAGAATAAAATAAAATAGTCTTAGGAACTTTTTTTGACATTCTTAATCCAGTAAATGTTAAAAAAATAAAATAAAAAAAATTCGTCAGACTAGACGTCCGAAACTTCAAATTCTTACGTCATCATTTAGATCTCGCATAAGTGCTTTGATAAAAGTTATAAAAACTTATAATATATTTCTCATAATGCGATATTTAAAACATTGAGAAGTTGGTCTCTGGTTGGAAAGAATGGAGAAATACAATAAAAAGCAATTTATTCAGGACGTGTGGTCTCTCTGCTATCGCGACGCGTGTGTATCACGGAAGTACTTTGGAAACCGGAAACGGTCTCTGAGGTAGTTTTCAACCTGCGTCAGGCGACCGCCTTCATAAGCTCTTGTGGCACAACAGTGCCATGAAGGACTCTATATAGAACGCAGTTAGGCACGTTGGATTTTCGCTTCAAGAAGAAAATGTTGACTGTGTGCTTGCATAGAAATGCATGTCGTTTCCGATCGCGAAACGCGTCAAAGTACATAAGCATACGTCTTTTATAATTTATATATATCAATAACAATCAACACATCTATGTTCTTTAGTGATAAAAACTGCTGCACGAGTTCTAGAATAATAACTCATTTCAAATAATTTAAATAATAATTCATTCTACGCGAAACTCGAAAACTTTTAGTGAAATTGTATAATTCATTGAAAAAAATTCGTTTCAGAGGTTCACTCTTCATGTAAGTCAACAAAGTAATAAATTTCCCCAGGGCTTTAATTAATTAAAAAGTAAAAAAGATGAGAAGAGTTTTGGGACAAAAGTAGATAAAATTGCCCAAATAAAAAAGAGACTTAGACCCTTAATATAATTAAAACTTGACAGCCTTTTAGACACATTTTAAGATATTCTGCAACAATATTATTCTGTAATTAAATATATATTCCTTTGAAGTGGCTGTAAAAGCTAATAGTAATGAAAAAAAGGAAGAAAATCTATGGGGAGGGATTACAAAAAGTTACGTTCGTCCTAAGGCAAAAGGAGAAAGTAAAAAAATGAGGTCGAGAGCGCAAGAGACGTCGACAGGGCGATAAAGCTGATTCACTGCCTTAATAACCAATATCTTAATTGCACTTTTACGCGGTTACTTATCTTCTTCCCGCAATGCTATGATAAAGTTTAAGACCGATATTAAAAACCCCTGCGTCGAACGCTGCGGTATACATTTTCCAGACACATTTATATTTACTGTCACATCCAATCGTTTTGATAGTAATAAAGTAGTTATAAAAGCTGCCATTTGTTGACAGAGATAAATAAATCTAATTATATCAGAAAATAATGTTTTCAATCTCGAAAGATAATTTAATTGAATTACTTTTCCATAAATCAGCTACTGCAGAAAATTAAATTAAAAGATAATGCAAATGATCCATTTATCTACAATCTACTTCAATTATATTCTTAATCTCTCAATTTCTTCAAAGTTTGCAATTCTCTGATATCATATTTATGTTTCTCATAATCGCGAGTTGGTATTTACGTATTTACAATTACAACATTTTTTAAAATCCTCTAGGTGATGAAAGTAGAGAAGTCATGGAATTCGAAAACTTTCTTTAAACAAGCTCGTTAACGATAAGTTCGCAAACTGGAAACTCCTCAAATATTTCTTCAAACGTAAGGTAAGTTTTGACTCAGTTTTTTCTCACTCCATTAAAAGGGAAAATATTTCCTCCCAAGGAATAAAGAATGCTGAAACGTTGCAAAATTATAACTATTTCTCCTTTTAAAGCTCGTGAAGTTCTTGTAAAAGAATTTTTTTGCCAGAAAAAATTGTTAATGAATTTTTTGAATATCTGGAAAGGATTTCGGGATTTATTATCAGATATTCCCTATAAGATTTAATTTCATCCTTTAAATCAATCCAGTTGACAAAAGAATTGGACAAAAAAGAGATTTGCATAAAAGCTCTGATGGAGCTCTGAATGTAGTTGCTTTGAGCAACTACATTCTATTGTAGCAGAACTTTATTGAAAAATGTTTAATTAGCGACGTTCTAATTATAACCATTATATGCCAATAAGATATATTAAAGAAATCAGTTTTAAGGATAAACTTTAGGGGTAGTTTTCACCCCTTAAAAGTGCCTGTTGTCACATATAAAATCCAATCATATACACGGAAAAAAGAAAATGGCTCAATTTACCATTTAAAATAGTGAACATGCGCTCTGAACGCATTTTTACAGGAATTTAGTAAATTTTATTATTTAAAATTATAATTTTTGCTAAGAAAATTGCAAACCTTGTTTTTTCATTGCAAAAGTTACAATTTGAAATAGTAAAAGTTACTAAATTCCAGGAAAAATGCGTTCAGAGCGCAAGTTAAGACTTTTTCTTTTTTCGGTGTACCCATATTATTACTAATTAATTAAATTTCAATTAATTAAAATATATAGACTTGATTACAATGGAAATTTTAAATCCCTTTCTTCATTGGCCGCGGTTTACATCTGTGTGCTTTATTTTGCGCTTTGCGTCCCACCTCATTCGTCTAACGAGTTTCAGTAGAAACAGCATGTTATAGTCAGACAAAGTAACTTCTCAATTAATTGACTGTTACTGGTTTTAATCCCTCTATGTTTATGAATTGATGCAGGGAATTATAATAGAATTAAAAATCAATTTAATTAACGCTACCTTTCTAAATTTTACAATTACAGTGGCTTCGAGCTATTTGCATTTGGGCAATTAAAAAAAGTAAAATTAAAAGAAGTAGTTTCAAATTAATTAAAACTGATAATTAATCAACTGGTAGAATTATATTAGCTGTTCATAAACTTCTTTATACAACTTTTAGGAACATTGAATCGAAAAAGGTACAAAAAAATTCGGATATTGTGAGCCTGATTATATTTAAATGAAAGAATGAAGACATGACAAATAAGAATAATAGTAGATATTTGTTTGACAAACAAGCAAACAAAAGCATATGCTCCCTGAGCTTGTTTGACTTTTTCGAAATCGTTTATCAATTTTCAGCCTGAATGACACTGAATAACATATTGCCGAAGGGTAAACTCGTTTGGCCAACTAGCATGTGCAGAATTATACATATATGTATGTAGACAGCTATACTACGATGATCCCATAGGAGTTCTTTCAGCAGGATATTATAGCCGTAGGATATTTATGAATCGAAGGAAGAGGATCTTTGAAAATCCTGCGGAAGATGCTATCCTAGCCTTTCTTACACGATCCTCTATCCTATCATGGCTGCCGTAATCCCTATTGGATCCGTCTGGGGTTGATAAAAGGAAAACCGTATGGTGTGCAAGTCGATCTGCAGCTCTAGCACTTTGTCTTTTATATTTATTTTCTTTAAGATTCTACGATTTTTCCTCGCATTTTCGTTTGAAATCCGATAAAGCGAAAAGATAAGGAGAATGTGAATGAAAAACGTAATGGAACTTAACACCTCCAGCTACTGAGCGATTTCTGAAGAAGTACAATTTACATCGACAAGGTGTTGGTTTCTTTCTGTTCCTTTTTATTTCCGATATAGAGCGGTTGAATGCTCACAATTTGAATGGAGAGATATCAAAAGATTTCAAGAGTAATCAATCCTCTGGTTCCTCATGCAATCCAATGAAGCAGAAAAGCTTCTAAATTAATTCAGAAAATAAATGCAACTAATTCGGAAAGAGGTTGCATTCATTTCCGAGAAAAAAGCTTGATTCTGAATCGAATTCCCTGAATGAAAGACCCGTCAAGAAAAAATTTAATACTTTTAAAATTTAGTGGATGAATTTCCACTTAACGGTTAGTTTACCTAATGGAAAAAAATTAATTAGATTTTCAACAAGAGCGTTTGGTTCTTCGACGTTCGATGTGATTGAATTGTAAAAGCGTAGTTACTTTGCAAAGGAAAAAACGATTTGGCGTTGAGAAAAAAAAATATCCAGACTGGCACAACAATTCGATTAAAAGTTTAAAAAGGCGGTCACTCAACCTACGTAGTTAAACTGGGTCTGGAGTGGAGCTGGTGCATTTTCGTAATGGATTTTAGAGTACCTGAGTAACAAAATAGATCCGTGGTTTCGAAAAATTTTACAACGATCTCTGCATCAGCATTTCTGTTAATATTGGGATCACGTCACTTTCCAGAATATTTAATTCTATAAATCTGTGTCTCGATTAGTCACATCTTTATTTCAATAATGCCTTTAAACATCCTGTGTATGGATCATAATATTTTTCTCATACAATTTTGAGTAAAAAGAGGTTTGTGGAAAGTACAAGAGATATTTATCTTCAATATCCTTTCCTTTCCAGATAATATTTCACACCAATAGTAATTCATAAAATAAATTCACCATTCGTTTTCTTTTTAGCTACGTGTAAGATTACAAGAGCCAACCAGATAGAAGTAGGAAGAAACAGACAACCGGCAGAATTACAACAGCTCGACAAATCTTGTTACGGACTAAGAATCCAAGAAGTCTCTCAACCTCTATTTCTCTTCTTCCTTTTCGGTTCTCTTTATCTTATTCCATCTGCGTCTTTTTCTGACTTTTCTCTTTAAAACTTCGGAAATAGAATCCAAGTTCAGAATGAGTCTAATCATCAATTCCATTACCTTTAGTGAAATGGAGAAATATTGATTGTTTTTAATGATTACTAGAACTACAAATAAAGAATTTTCCGCTATTCATCTAACAAAAAGTCCTCTAAAAATTACTTTGTAGAAACTGTCAACGCCTAAAGACTACTCAATGTCACAAGGTGACTAATAGTTCTCACTTCTTCTGTTTCTTGATGGTTTGTGGTACTGTGATTAATAACCGGAAGCGTGCACAGCGTGAGAATTTAATGTCTCATCCGACTCTTAGCGAACCTCGAGATCAATATATATCTCTTTCCCCTTAATATTTTTATCACGTCTAACTCTAAAAAAAAACCACACTATCATTAAACACCTTTTCATTAATATCCTATTTTTTTATGAAAATAGTTTTACTTCAAGCTTCAGTTTCGGTGAATTTAGGTGCAAAAAAGGTATAGTTTGACGTTCAGTGACATTCTACGGAGGTACAATTAACTTGGAAACAAGGTGCATTTTGACAATTGTAGGGCGAGCAGAGATTGTTATATTTTCACAAAACCTTCGTCACAAAGCTCCATGTCGAAAGTAATGAAAACCTTCTGAAACGAGGGAAAAGCACGTTTCTAACTATTTAAAAAAGTTCTTGCCTGCACTCCTTAATCCGCGATTAATCTGGCTTTTGGCGAATTCCTGAACGCTTCTAGGATAAAGTGGAATCCAAGCCTCGCGAGCTTTCATGAATTCGTGTCGCCAGCGAAGCAGAAAGGGAATTATCGACATCCTCGCCAAATAAAACTCTTTAAATCTCTTCTTGGCAATTTGTCGCCTTGGAAGTCCGACGATACCGAAAATCGTGGCGACAAGTCACGCGAAAAGTTTTATTATTTCTCTCTCCGAGTTTTATTTCTCATTCCAACAAATACTCACTTCAAACATTTCAAATGTCTTCTTCAGTGTGGAGGTTCATCATGTAACTTTCCCATTTTCCATTTTTATTTATATATTATAATGAGATTATAAATATTATAAAAAGTACAACATAATTTAAAATTGGTCTATTCTCATTTCCATGTAAGAAAAAAATAAAGTGACAAGTATTTAGGAACAATGAATGGAAAACTGGGAAAATGGTAAAGTTACATGATTGAACCCCTGTATTATAAAATAAATATATTTTTCGAAATTTCTATCTACTGTCAAGTGTTTTGTCTTAATTATAAAAGTAGTTGCTACTCATTGGCCAGTTAGTCTCATTTGTCCCGAAATAATGCAATTTCTAGGAAACGCAAACATAAACTGAGTCAAAGCAACATTTAACGACTTTATGCTCTCGAAGGACACGGAGTTGAGTTTGTGAATAAGGAACACTCGCTTCCTGTGGCGCTCGATGTCGTAAACTCATCCGGTGAATAATGGATAAGTCCTATTTCAAGACTTTCCGGTACCTCAGAGTCTTCAGTCCCTTGCATCGCTTCTCCACTTTCAGAACACGTCCAGTTGGTTCTTGAGAAAATGTCAGAAGTCGATTAAACTCTAACAGGCCTCGGTAGAAATCATTTAACATGCTCTTTCACTACACTGAGTCAACTTGCTGATTGCAGAAAAAGAACCAAGACATCAAGCACCAAAAGAAACGATCAAACTTCCTCATTAAATTTATCAAATAGAGCTTTATACCACTTATGCCCTTTCGATTTACTGATGGAAGAAAATTAGTATGTAAAAACTATTAAATCATTGCACAGAAAGGATAAAGCTAAATATTATTATACGCAGATAAATTGAATAAAATTTGAATGCAACTTGTCAGCAACAGAACGAACCCCAGCGGGAAACACGATATATTGAGATTCATAAAGCAAGTTTCGTAGAAACGAAAATATGAAAAGGTAAGCCTCAGGGGAAGGCTTAGTATACTTGGTGTGAAGAAGCTTCGCCAACAGGAAGTTGATATGTGTTAAGTAACCTAGATAACATGGCCAATTTCTTTGAAATATAAGGGTTTGTGTCAAAGTGTTCGAAGTATAAGAGATAACACTAAAAATAATGAACGAAATACAGTTTATATTTTGAAAGTTGTAAATTTTTTGAAATTCTTTAAAATTCGACGATAATATTTCCTTTATATCCTTTAAAATCCATTAAAATTATTATAAATCTCATCATATTCCATGCAATCCTTTAATATTTCACAAAATATTTTATAAATCATAAAAATCCCTCGAATTCTCTTTAAAAACTCTTTAAAATACGTTAAAATCTCTGAAAATTCCTCTAAATTTTACAACATTCAAAATTCATTAAAATTCTTTAAAAAATCTCTTAATATTGCACGAATTCCTTTAAAATTCCACAAAATATTGAAAATTGTCAAAATCCCTTAAAATTCCTAGAAACCTTTTGAAATTCCTCTCTAAAAATTATTGTTACAAATCTGATTGGTCTTTGGATGACTTGAAGTCATAATAAATATAGCGCGCGTGTTGGTTTACTAGTTTTATATAAAAAGAGTGAATGTTATATAAAATGTAAGGCTTTAAAATCGGAAAAATATAGGGGAGAGAAGCTTTCGGACATTTTATGGAGACGCCTTTCTTTGAGAAAATTCGAAGAACGTGAAAGGATCCTTTTCCATGAAGTGCGGAATAGACACACGTAGGATGGACAAACTGTTGGGTATACATATATGGTGCATTACACACTGTGCTGAAGAAACGAAATGCTACACGGGCTTCGTGCCAACTTTGCAAGTAAACACTGCACTCTTTTGCGTTACCCTTTACTTGCAGCCTCAGGCACGAAATGTCTTTTGGTGTGGTGCCACCCATTTCATGTTCACACCCCCATACGCACATACAAATGCAAACACACTTCCTTATTCGATGTATCACGTACGTAGACGAGATACGGTGAAACTTGAACGAGAACGAAATCTCTAAGGTTGGATGAGATCTCTAAGGTATCGATCCCTGCAGACGACATTGACGTCAAACTCGACTTCCAGTACCTTCTTTAAAATTGCCTACAGACATCTCGAAGAAAGGAGTCTACTCCACTCAGCTGCCGCAGCGTTATCTGAATACCGACCCTTATAAAGGCTTAATATTATCAAGTTTCAGTTGTACAACATGCTCTGAATCTTTGAGACACATTTACGATAATTTTATGTAACTCTATTCTTGGATGGAAACCTTTTGCAAATTTCGTCAAATCATAATTTCTTCAATTATTAAAGAGAAGACTATAAGGAGATTTGTAAATTGTTAATAAGAAAATAAAGGAATTTCATACAATATTAAGGTTACTAAAAGGTTCTATTATTTTCTTTGCAGGTCGCTTAGATAGACTAAATATTTTAAAGGACGCTTTCGAGCTAAGTGCTCCGCCAGTTATTATTTAATAAAAGTATTTTTGAACCTGCTGAAGTGCGCTAAATAATTATTAGACATAAAAATATCTTGCAAATATGGATATTGGCAAATGAATTCTATTATAATTGAAACTAATCATATGTCTGAAAAGTAACGTATTTGTTCCAAAATTTATTTTCTGACAGCGTTAGTGTATTAACGAAAGTTATTTTAATCAATATATTCCTAAAATCACATTAAGAACTTATTAATAATTAGGTTTCTTAGTCTAGCTAATGAGTTTATATCCAGGTAATGAAAATTTCAGTTCGTTAAGCAGCATAATTACCTAAGATAACTGAACTAGTACTTAATATATTCATCATTTAATTAGCGCTTTTGGCTGAAAAGTTTTCTGATCACCCTAAATAATTGCTATCTCCCAAAATACTCGTTATCTTGCAAAGCTCTTGCGAGACAATTTTCTTGCGATCGATTTCGTTTAATATCACGAAAGTCAGAGAGTTTATCCATCCAGAAAACGAGTCTACCCTATTATCCGACATCTCAACAATTAACAAAGTAATTAATTCAATTCTCAGTTTACTAATCTTCATAACCACGTTTTTGTCAATCTCTCAATTTCCATTTTTTTATTGTAACTGTGCCCTTGAAAAGAGTATTTAGAATATTGAGAGATAAAAAAGCTCCATCATTTTCACATCACTCGGCATTATTTCCCTTAGGAAATCATAGACCAGCCTTTGACTTTGTCGACATTTGTATCTGTAATATCTTGTAGCGAGATTGCAATTTGCTTGATGGTTGATATAAAAAATTTAGTGTACATTTGTACCGAAAAAAATTCGGGTAATATCTGTGTAATATCTGTATCAAAATTTTGGTAAAAATAGCCGACCCCTTTCCACACAAAATTTGGAACCCTTATCTTTCAGCCCCTTTTATGAGGCTTTATGTTCCACGCTCGCAGATGCACTAAAGCTAGTTTTAAAGTCTCTTTTAGCTTAGCTTTGGGTAAACGATTTTTTTGTGTGAAAACATTCTAAAATTGATGGAAAAGTAATCTGAATTGGAAAACATTCGAAAGTCGTAAGAAAGCGATTCTGCCTTCCCATATCTCTTCGATGTTCTTCAATTGAGATGACCCTTCTTCACTCTATTTTTCTCTCTCTTTCTTTCATTCATTGAATAGTCTCTCACTACATTCCAATCGTTCGACTTCCTGTCGTAAACTTTCGCTGCAGCCTCTTCGCGGATATTCGGTCGGAACTTTTTCATCAAAACTTTTCTGCTCGTTGATTCTCATGGTCCTCGAAGTCGGCGAGATTCTCAGCCCTTTCGTTCGTATTGTCCCATCTTTTTTTCTTTCATTTTCTTTCTATACTTAGATTAAGCTTTTTTTTTACCTAAAGTCCATCAGTCAAGCAACTTTTGTACTGCAACTTTTTTCAGCAACTGCGGAAAAGCATACTCACCACAGACCACTTTACCACCGATTTACCACTCAAAAACAAAGCTTAAACCCTTACTTAAAAAAAAAATTCAAAGTCTTTGCCCGTAGACTGTAAAGAATTTTAGAGTACTTTACCATGTCAGGTGTTAAAGGGTTTAACATAATCCTAGTATACTAAAAATTGAAACAAAAAGCCAATTCTTCGGAGCTGAGTCACAAACTAAAATAGAATTGGTCTTAAAAGCATGATTAATTCTTCGCGAAGTGGGAAACCTGTGAAGAGAGTAGCTTGCACGAGAACAGAGTAATCTGCATGAAAAATCTGCAGAATAAACCATGAAAACCGCAATTTGAATCGCGTTAGTAGACATTACGGAGGGTGCGGAGGTGTGGGAACTAATTAAGGTGATTAGTGAACGTTAATGTGTTGCGTCAGATTTATGATCTGGAAAGTAATTTTTCTATGCCTTAAATTTCACTTGCTTCAACTCTTCCGGTCATGATGAGATACAAAAGGTCTCCTACAATGAATCACTCAGGGTACATATTAATTTTTTCTTTCCTTCTACAAATTGTAATCTAAGCTTTGATTAAAGAGCTAAGAGTTCTAGTTTTCTTATTAAGAGAGTATAAAATACAAGAAAAGCACAAATTATGAAGAATTATAGACCCAGTAAAAAAAAATGAAATATTGAGTTCCATTTACTCGTCAGATCATAAAAACCGTGTTTGAGTAAAATACTAATTCTGTTTGCTTTGAAGTACATATGAGAAAATGTGTAACTATGACATCGTAATGGTATGTACCCATGCAAGGATGACTACGAATTCGGGATGTAAAACGATCTGCGATACCAGACACGAACGCAGAAGAACCTTTACGACCGTTGAATCGTTTCGGTGTAACGACTCTCTCCTTCTCGAGCAGCATAGTTGTGTGCTATCCTTAAAAACACACGTATGCACTACTAAATCTTGTTTTGCGCCAGTTTTCTTAACAGGATAACATTTTCTTGATATACATAAGTTATACACTGAAATTCATCCTCCATAAAAAAATCTACTGTAATAATTTAAATATACTAGCAGATCAAAACGCGCGCTATGCGCACGATTATTTATTTTATTTCTTAAAACTTCACATTATTCAAAAACCAATGAAATTTCGCTGATTCAAATTTAGAGAGAAGATTTGAAACAATAATGTATCCTAGATTTTAGGGATATTTCGTTAAATCACGTTTTTTAGAGAGATATTTCAAGACGTTTCTAGGAATTTTAATGGATTTTAACAATTTTCAAGTGATTTTTACGAAGTTATAAAGATGTTTAGTATTTGTAAAAGATTTCATGGAATTTTAAGGAATATTAAGACGTTTCTAAGAATTATAAGAGATTCCAACGAATTTTAAACGATTTATAATGTTTTCGTGAAATTTAGAGGAATTTTAAGAGAGTTCAAAAGATTTTTATAATCCTTAAAATATTTTGTGGGATTTAATTTGATTTGTAATAATTTTAATAAATTTTAAAGGATGTAAATGGATTTTTTATCGTAGAATTCAAAGAATTCCAAGAGATTTTTATGAGTTTTAAAATATTTTATGCGGTTTTAAAATTTGTCAGGTAATTTTATTGACGGATTTCAAAAGAATGTCTATACATATATGATTTTTAAAAGATTTTGTATAACTTAAAAGGATTTCGAAGGTTTTCGTAAAATTTGTTTGCGCCATTATTTTTTTTCTTTTAATATTTTTTTCGTTTACATTTCGTGACACCACTTTTTTAAGGTAGGATACACCTCTAAGTACATATGAAATCATAATTTATTAAAAAGTTATATACTAACTCGAAATATGTCCTCTGATGTATAAGTGAATAACCAAATCAAGAATTGTATAAGTGAAAATATCTGTACAAAATATTTCTCGCCTCAAAAAGTTCTTATACTTCGCAACAGAATCGCAGAGTGATATTTCATGCGGAATACTGCAAAAGGAAGACAGACAAGCAGACAGCAGAAGGAGTTTCCCAATAGTTTATCAGTTTGGAATTTTACTCTCGAAAATGGGAAACGATATGAGTTCTTCATATTAAAGAGATAGAGGAAGAGAAAAAAAACTCTCTTGCCTTCAAGTTATTAAATACGAAAAAGGAAAGAATATTCGTGAAAAAATATTTCAATAAAGCGTATTACGTAGGCAAGAAATATGTTGTTCAATGACTTTCTGACCCTATGCTCGGAAAATAAATTAGATCTTTAGAAAAAGCATATTCCTTTTTTGCACGTCTTTTATATTGACCGATGGATTGTACCGAGGGTCGTCCCCTTTCTAATTTGCGCCCAACGGGACAACTCGATGTTTTCAAAGTAAAAAAAAAAAAAAAACAAGAAAACACGCTCGTGGTTTCGCATCATCCATCTTGCTAACTTTAGACCACATGACACTTAAATCTTCGAGAAAATTGTATTTCAGATGTTTATATGATTAAAAAAAAATAATGAAAAAGAAATCTTCTAATAAAAATCTAAATTCTAATCTCAAAAACAAAGGGAGATATTATTTTGATGTGGGACCGAGTTTTGCTAGCAAAACGCTCTTTTTTTTTACATTTCTAAGCGAGAAGTTCGAGGCACAATTAACATCCGACAATGGAAACTCGACATGGGTATAACGAACGCGGACTAAGTACGCGGGCGAATATACGATGCATAATATAAGCAAAAATAAACACACACGCTATATGCGAATGTAGTGTACGCTCTGTTTGTACGACGAGTTGACGCGCATTAATTTCAGTTACTTATGCCATTTCTGTGCTGTGGCCAAACTGCAGCAATGCAAAAAGTATGAATATGAGACGCAAACATTTGCACTACTACCTGCCTTGTATGCACACTTGCGAATGGTCCATGTAACGTTTTCTTGGCGTTCAACCCCCTCGGTCTACCGTTTATTATATGATGTACACCATCTAACGGCTATAAATCAAATACCCGACAACACAAATCCGTGCTGTGCATGTTCGCACGAGCTTCGCTTAACGCTTCGGTTTCCATGCAAATGAGCTACGAAGGTGAGTTAGGTGTATAGCTTCTGACAATAATTAACACTAAAAATACAAAGTTACTGCCATTGAATTCAAATTTTGTAACTTGAATTAATAAAATTATCATTTGTTCTCAAAAATATTAGACAGAAAGAACAGAAGGGAAAATTTGTTTCGGGTAACTTTCAAGTGGGTCCTTTCTTAAAAAAGTGGTGTTACGAAATGTCTCGAAAATCTCGCATACATTGTTGTTGCAAACCTGATTGGCTTTTGAATGACTTGAAGTTGAGAGAAGAAAAACAAACTAATGGCGCAAAAAAAATTCACGAAAACCTTCGAAATCTCTTAAAATTCGTTAAGATTCCTTCAAATTCCTTCAAATTTAAAAAATCTCTTAAAATTTCATGAATTCCGTTCAAATTCCGAGAAATATTCCTCGAAATTCCTTAAAATTCCATGAATTCGACATTTTATTGGTTTTTGAATGACTTGAAGTTGTAAGAAGTAAAAGAAATAATCGCGCGCATAGCGCACGTGTTGGTTTGCTAGTAAAGTTAAATTTTTTCGCATCGAAACAAAAGAAGATACAATAAGTTCACATGGTAACCGTATCCCTATGTTCAGGGTAATTTACCCTCCC
The DNA here is from genome assembly GCA_904066005.1 of Synergus itoensis. Classification (NCBI taxonomy): domain Eukaryota; kingdom Metazoa; phylum Arthropoda; class Insecta; order Hymenoptera; family Cynipidae; genus Synergus; species Synergus itoensis. Next base: position 1,559,675 of record CAJFCP010000089.1, read on the forward strand.
GAGAGTAATTTTTGTTGTAGGTAATATTTACCCTGAAATTGGAGTAAATATTACATTATTATTTTACACTTGGTTATTTCTGTGTAGTTTTAGAAAGCTCTCTATAATGTTTAACAGATAATCGAAAATTTGTCCAGGGAGTTGATTATGTAACTTTCTTAATTCATCTTCACTTCCATTTCACTGAAAAACAATTGAAAGGATATATAGACAAACAGTTATATTTGTCAGTGAAGGTGAAGTGAAAATAAAGTGAGGAAATTACATAATTGACCTACAGATCGACTGACCGATAATTTTACTTCGCGCATCCATAAAATATAGAAATTTTATTCAGACAAACTATTATTACATTATCTATAAAAAGTCATTACTGACTTCCATATGTAGAACCACGATAATAGATTCGACTACACATTTTATTCTACACAACGAAATCATAAAAAGGAGCATAATACTGAAGGCGTAACTACGCCATAAATTTTAAGTATTCATATACATATTTCACCACACACTTGAGTATACGAGACATGTGTGGTGTCGCATAACGAGTGCATTACATGAGACGGTCCACCTTCGAACCATAAGCTGCCAGCATAAATTCTTGTTTACGTCGTGTTCAGTAATGAGATTCGCGTTCTGATCATTGAAGGATTCATACTCGCATGAAGGCTCAGATGCAGACAAGTGAGAAGGAAACTTGACAATTAAATGTATAATTGAAACGGAAAATGATATATCCACTAATTTTACGATTAATTTCACTGAATCCGGACGATGTATATCGTTCAGATACTACAAATAACCCATTAAACGATTATCGCTTTTCCGACTCAATTGTCTGCAATAATTGTAGCTAAAATATGTTTATTTTATTTCTGGAGCTTTCACGGTTTCTGAAATTTTTGGTTCACCCTAAATATTACAGGGAACGGGGAAATTTTTTATATTATAATTATATTGACTTACCTATTTAGTCGAATGGTGTTTTTTGTCTCTCGCACCATAAGAGCCCTTTCCCAAAAGTGAACAGCCTCAGGCAAGATTGTATTCTGAAAACAGGAAATTTATTTTCAGCTTTTGGACGAATATTTTCTCTTTAATTGAGAATATTAAAGAGGTTTTAATAAATTGAATATACAATATAATTTACATTAGAGGTTCATCAGTGCAGAGAGTTAAAATCAACATTCCATGTTTACACATTAAAATATAGAAAGGAAGGGTACGTTTATAATTAAAAATTATATGAAAAGAGAGAAAACTATGATTTACTGGAAAGTAATAACAATAAACATTTAAAAACAAAATAAATAGATTAACTTCCAGGACAAGTTCGTGTTGCACACAGCAATCTTATTTTTTACAATTATTTGAATACACATCTTGATATATATATAAAGTCCCAGAAAATAGAGAAATATTATCTTATATAAATAAAGATGAAAAATTTCCATAAATTCTAACATTCTGACCCACTTGTCTGCCTTTGAGAATTTATTCTCTCACGTTCGAATCTTAAATTCTTATTTCCATCTTTCTGCTTTCTACCTTTCAGATTCATTTGATTGTCACATTATGTGGCAGAAGATTGAGAATAGAGATAGATTGTGGTCATAAAAGAAGGAAAAATGAGGAAAATTTATACTGAAGGGATATTTTGAACCAACAGTGGACTCTAAATTGAGCAGGTGAATGAATTGGAAGGGTAACCAAATATAGAAAAATGAGAGTTTGTCAGGAAAAAAATGCCTAAGCATTTTTCTTAAGAATTGCGAGTCACAAATTCTGATCGCATTAAAAGCAACAAGCTTGGAATAAAAAAATTGGAATAAAAAAATTATCGATAAGTTAGGAAATAATCAGCTTCAAGATGGATGAGATTTTTCGCTTCTTTTATCTTCGTTACCGCTTTTCGCACAGAAAACGCAAATACAGACGAGAAAATTGGAGAAACGAGCGGTATTATTTCCAGCTGCCGCGAGAACAAATGATTGTTACGATGCAACGAACTTGCAACCTAATGGAACTCGTTGATAATTAAAATACGAACCAACAAATGAAGCATGTACAGCAAACGCGTAATTCGTCAGACTTTAATTTTATTGCATTCCGTTACGGGAAAATCGACGCTTAAAATTATATCTGTTTTTGAACAATGTCCTTCATTAGAATAACAATTATTACAGCTTCATACTAAAAGTACGAATCAATATAGATGATTAATAAATTCACTAATTTTCTCAGCAAAATAATTTGATATTATTACAAATGCTTCATACTAAAATCATTATTTTATGAAATCTCCAAAACTTAACAATTCCAAAATTTAAACACGAATTAGCAATAAATTTAGACATATCATTTTTAATTCTCGCTCAGGGAAATCTAGTCACTAGTTACTGTTGTCCAATCGAGCGAGCGATAACCTAAACTCTGTGCTCTGACCATTATAGGATCAGAACGTGGCTTGAAATACAGTGTCGGAAATCGATTCATAGATTCAAAGGTGTTTAGAGGTATTTTGCGAACTGTTGCACACGATTTTCGCGGCAAATAAATGGACGATACCAAAGCTAGCTAGCTGAAAAATAAAAAAAAACCAGAAACACTCGCTTTTTTCGTGGCATAAAACATTCATATTTTTGCGGTATTCGAATGAAAGCTTTATGTATAGTGTTCTATACAGCAAGCTATAAACTTGCAAAAAAGTCTTTTCAAATAGTCGAAATGTCCTCTAAAATATATCCATAAAAAAATGTACGTTCTCCTTTCATTTTTTAAAAAAAAGATTTTTAATTCCCGAAATGAGAACATAAAATTTTTCATAAAAGTTGTACAGAGAGTTTCGTTATAATTTCCAATTAGTTCTGAAATTCGCCTTTAATTTGTTGGAGTGGGAAATTAAACTTTAATTAAAACAGTATTTTTCAGTGTTTGGTACTTTCGAAATTCGAAGTTAAAAGCTTTATTTTAAGTATATGCGATTATTTAAAAGATATTCGGAAGAACAAGGGAGAAAATAAGGAGATGAGGGTCGCCTTTAATTACTTTTTAAGCGTAATTCTCTCTAGCCTTTCCCCTGACATTTGTCCCCCCTCGCCGACCTTCCTCGACTGCTTTTCACCCGTTTTCTGGCTCGTCTAATTTTTCTTGTTCTGGCATGAATTTCAGCTCGCCCTATGTATTACGTCGACCCTTTATCCTCGTTAGTTTTTCTCTACCGCTTGTTTCCCTCTCGATATATTTCCCGTTCTCTTCCTCAGGTTTAATAAAATCGAATTCGTCACCAATCAGTCCAAGGCAATCGTCCAAACTTTATAGGTATGTCCTCCATGTTTCCTTTTATTGTCTTTTTTCCTTGTTTTCCTTTTTTTATACTATTTATATCCTTCTATTATATCCTCCTATTTATTGCCTTTCTTATAATAATCTTAGAACAAAGAAAACAACGAGAAAAGTAACTATAATATAGAAGAGAGATTTTCTCTAATTAATTTTAAAAATTATTCGACGAGGAAAAAAGTTCGACACGACTTGTGGATATTAAAATACAAGTTTGGCCCCTGAAGCCCTTTTATTCTAATTGTATAAGAAAAAAAAGTTGCTCTCTCTCTGCATCCTATAGGGCAACGTCATTTCTTTTAAAAATTCATAACTTTGACATTTAATTATCAAACTATAAGTTTTTAATCCCACCGGGTTTTCGACCTTTTATTCAGGAAAAGTTTTTAAAATTAAAAAGTTTGAAGTGCAGGCTTTAGAAAAACTAAAACTGTTTACGGGGCAGGACTGCAAATTTTTTCTGAGGAATTCATTTTACTTTGAAAAGATTTGCTTTAGTTTCATTGACGAACATTATTCTATTAGTTACTTCAAGTATTTTAATTAAATAATTCTAATTAAAAGAGGGTTGGAACTGGGTGGGAAAAAGGATTTGGAAACGACATCGTTTGAATGTTAAATACATAATAAAACCATAACAAACCAGATTTTAATCCCAAAGAAAGTTAAGTGCTCTTTGAGATGACCCTAGTTTCTTCTTCGTTGCTATCTACTCACCACGTGGTAATCTGCATGTGCAGTGTGCAATGTGTATAATGTATATAATATATGCATATACAATTATACATCCGCGAGGAGCCGTATTCTGAAGAGAGTTCGAGAGTTCAGTGCTTAACGCATCAGAGAATGAATTTAAACGGTGTTGTTAGTTTGTTGGAATGCTACATTAACCATTCTCGACCTCGTAGACCTTTCTCGCCCTTATATTCCCTTGGCCACCATAAATCCCACTACATTCGCTGCCAACAGAAGCCCGTATTGTATTTTCTACTAAAGTTACGAGAGCTTACAAAAAAGGAAAAATGCCACCAATAATTTTACCGCAAAATGAAAACGAGTTTGCTTGGAAAACTGCATGAGGAGAAATTGCAAAAAATGCTCGATCCTTTGCAGCCATTTGTGATCCTAACTCCCACAAGACAGCAGGTTCAATTCCCTCGCCAGTTTTATACATCTGTTACAGTGGTGACAGAAACTGGGAACAATGCCAAGGAAGTCGCTGCTTTTAAAAGGAAACTGGAAACTTATTCCTTTTTACACTAAACAATTCTCTGCCCTTTAATAGCAAATTATTAGCGCCTCCTGCAGTGAGGTATCTTTTATTTATATGTATATTTGAAGAACGCAAAAGAGAAAAAGAAGGAAAACTTGAGTAGGAGAAGTTTCTTTAGAAGTCGATTAAGTTCTTTTACTAGGTAAAAGTTTATAATGCTTTTTTTTTAAACATGTTTTTTGTCATATTGCTTTTTTATGGAATAATTTGCATATATTAAGGCAGGCGCTTCATTTGAAAGATTATTTTTCAATGAAAAGACTTTTTGAGTGAAGATTTCTTGTTCTCGAACATTTATTCATGGACATAGTATCGCAATCCTAAGGATAGTCATAAAGCTGCAAGTTTCTGAAGCAGCTGACACAGTCAGGAAACAATGCACGTCGATAACACTTTTTATCGAAGTAAGAAGCCTCCGCAACCATAAAAGAATAGCTTTTCGTGACTGACGTACGTTCATCTTCCCTTTTTTGTCTCTTTCTTCATTTTACATATGATCAATTCTATCAGTGCATTTCTCTTTCATTCACTTTCCTATACCTGTAAATTTTTATTTATCTAATTCTCTGCGCACTAAATTAACTTTATATGGATCTAACACAAAATAATTCATTTAGACAAGAGTAAGTAAAGTACTAAATAGATCTGTACAGGTATATTTATTTGAAAATCATCGTTATATTATATATTTATGTGTAAACTCTTCTACGTGAGTTATTCGAGAACATATTTCGTTTTAAAATCTATAAATATTTTTCCAGCGCAAATAATATTATTTCATTAGTAAAGATTAAAACCCACTTATTCGTCAGTAAAATTCCAATTTCGATAACGCAGTTGATTTTTATTTCGGAGAATTCTAAGTTAGTTAATTAAGGACAAAAATTTCTTATAATCGGATTATGTGAAGTTCGATGGAGAATGCAATAGGAATTATAGGTATGCCACATGTGAGAATTATAGGAATCTATGTGAAATGCCTGAACACAGTGAAGTTTAGAATTCGCTTGAAGAGAAGGACAATCTGGAAGGAATAACCGTAAGATTTCGGCAGAGACCCCATCTACCTAGCTATTTCTGGGTTAATTGGACTGCCAAGCACAGATACTTGTCTTACTCTACAAGAAGGCCAAGATTTTCCGATCACTTTAGTTGTAATAGGTTTTCCATCCAATTTCGAATCTTACTAATATTGTAAAAAATATTTATTAAAAAGTAAAAAACTTAAATATTTTTAATACTTTTAATACTGAAATCGTGTTATTTGAAATTCAAATGTATTCACTATTCACTCAATGCAATTAATTTCAATTGAGTAAAATGTTAATCGTTCTTCTTGATCCCATTGTAAATTAGTCTAGCTTACACTTTCAGAATAGGATTTCATCAGAGAAATTTAATATTGAATAAAGAACAATGGGAGGTCAATTACTGAGATAAAATTAGAGCAATTGAGACAAACGAGACAGTGAATTTACTTTCTTGAGGTAGGAGTGCAAGAAGAAGCGATTAATAATAAACAGCTGCTGCAAGTAAAATACATTCTGCGAATACTATTGGAACTTCCGAAAGAAGGTTTTAGAAATTACTTTCTACTTACTTAGCCAAAGGGCAAAGCTTGGACTATGAATAAAATGCTAGTTATCGAGATCGTAAATCCTAAAAAGCACGCGCCCGTTAACTCTCCCCGGGAGGAAACCAAGTATTCGTTCGTTTAGGTTCCGTTGGCTCTTGATTTATTCAGAAATTTTCACCGCGATACGATTCCCAACCTGCTTTTCGCGAATAATTGCCATACTGCCGAGTAAATGAATCGAATTGCATCTGAAATTTAAATCGGACCTGTATTTGCATTTGATACTAAATATCTTGCTCGCCCTACGAAATCCCCAACCTCGTACTGGTTTAATTAATTAAGATAAGTGGTGAACAAAAATTTCTTGTTTTCTTCAATTCTATTTCAGAAAAGAGGAAAGGGGAGGTGGTTTGTAAAAAGAAATGGGAAAACTGAGTAGGAAACTGAATATTGTTTAATTAGGCATTTAAAGAATTATTGTTAATTGTTTAAGAATTCTGGTTACTTTAAGCAGAAAAAATAGTAAGGCCATATTTAACCAGAATTTTGACGAAATTTTTTTGAGTGAGGTTTAAATTTAAATACTTCCATTTAGATGGTTTCTAAGAGCAATTTTTTTACAGCTTCTTACAAAAACCTTGGGGTTGTTGACTAAAGAAAGCTTCCGAGGAGTTTCTTTACAAAAAAAGTGCCATAACGTAGGAGCAGAAAAACAGCCTACGGCGAAGGACTATTAAAAAGGGTCAATGCCATTGTGAAAACCATACACTAGCGGAATAAGACCTCTCAATGTGAGTTTCTTCAAACAGAAAAATGTCACTCCCTTTGACTATGAAAATCTCCATCCCTTTGTTTTCTTTATTTCTTGTCACTTTCTCGTGTTCTGGGTCTTAAAAATCTTCACGCACATTTTACATCTAAAGTGAAAAAATATTATTCCACGGAAAATTCAATTCTTACCCTCCAGACTATGTTTGCATAATTTCGTTTTATTCAACTTCTTATCCTTGGAATTTAAATCAATAAGTGAAATATGTATGTTTAATAAAAAAATTGTTTCCATATGCGTCCAGCACAAGTAAATAATTTCCTTACGAGTATACAATATACATGCTAGTACACAGAGTTAATAACGTAGCTCGATTTAAACAAGGTTTTGATTGAAACACGACTATTGGTTTCCGGTTATTCGGGACAAACATGCTGTTTCAGAGCTCGATATATTAAAATTGATTCATGCATAGATAAAATCAATGAATCAGTGAATATTAAAATTGTAACTGCGAATTATCATTAAAATTACTTACATTGATGAGCTCGAATTTTTCAGCATCCAGTCTGAAACATAAAAAGATAGATTTAGTACCTCGTTCAAAAGAAGTAACGATTTCAAGAATAAAATCAATTTCTCCTGAACTTCTGATATAGAAAAGTAATTTTATTTACACCTGATGAGTCATTCAAGTCATTTTACTCATACTTTCGAGGTGTGATGTCCCTAGATTGTAGGCTAAAGCAATTCAGAAAGTTAGACTTCCAAGTCGTCGTGCAAACTCATTTACAAACTAATTTATTTTCGAAACAGGAATCGCAAATAGGAAACTGACTATTTACAAACTCAATTTTCAGAAGAGATTCTGTGTTATCTTACACAAAAACAAAATTCATTCACAAGTATAGTTATTAACTGAAGGAAAAAAGGTTTTATCTTATTTACAGGAACTATTTATTTGTATTATTTATAATTAAAATTTTTAATTGAGAAACATTAATTATTCAATAATGCTTTGTACTAGCTGCAATAATAATGAAGGAAAGCCGTCAAGAAAAGTGAAAAAATACAAATTAATTCTGCCTTAGTATTTCAGCATTATCAGAATTGACGCAAATATCAAGCAACATCTGCTTTACTTTCAAAGTTACCTCTGATTCCCTAATTAACATTTTAATTATCGAACGCCTCGGGCATGCAAAATGAAATTTCAAACGCTGCTTGCTTTCTTAAGCTCTTAATAATACTCGGATCATTAAACATCCACAAATATTATATAACTAATTCAAATTTGACCTTTTACCTTTGACATTATTTACCTTAATTAAATCAAAGCTCGAAAAGCAATATTTTATACCCGCTTAATGACAGTTTGCAACTCGTACTGAAAACATCCCACACATCCTAAAATGTCCCACTTCTCCCCTTTGATACACAATATGTGTAAAATTCAATTCCACATCTCTTTTAATTACAACTGTGACCAATTAAAAATATTAGGTACACATTTCGTTTGCTCGACAGCTAATGTTTTGATTAAATCTTTAGAAAGAGACAAGATATTCGAAGATTAGAAATAATCAAGTCAAAAATAAAATTTAAATATGAAAGATAAACATTGAAATCAGCTATGATGCGAATGTAAACAAGGTAGTTGAGAGAGAGAGAGAGAGTTCTAATCAATTCAATAATAAACAATGTATTTACATACGATAATCAATCAACCAGTACAAATCAATAAGAAGAAAACCATTACGAATAAAATATCTCAGAAATCAATATTAATAAATATAACAACATACAATATAATTATGACAGAATCAAGAAACTTTAAATAAAGTCTGTAGCGAAAAATGTGAAGTATCAAATGTCGAAAACAAGAGCAACGGCAGATTCAAATGGAAAAACTGGCCCAGAAATGGAGTCATATTAAATAATTATCTGGCCCTGATGGCTTATCAAAAGGCACCAAATCTTGATCCAAACATCCATCCGCAGTTCTAAACGCAAGAATCCTTCCTAATTTTCAAACGTAAGGTGATAGATGACATTCATTCACGTCACACTTATTCAAATTCAATTAATATTACCCGCGAAATACAAATACACGTCACACAACTTTTAAAATGTTAAATTTGAAATGTTTCCAACGTAACTACTCTTCTAGCGTAGAACTAGATTTCATAATTTACCTGTAATAAAAGTTCTTGTTTAATTTTTCTCGTAAAATATAGATCACAATTATGAAAGAACTTCGCGTTAGAAAAACACGAGTGTTCGCAAATCAAATTATCTTTGTGGGGCGTGCATTAAGCTTTTTGCGCAACCTCGCCGAAGCACAGAAACAAGAGCAACGTAGAATACGGACGTTAAGTCGTTTTTTTCGTCTACCATATAAATAAATAAACACGCTCGTCTGGAGGCATAGTGCCAACATACCCTTATCGTTTTGTGGTTGCGCCAAAGCGATCGTGCCTCGCTATACTTGCGTTGCTATTAACCGCATAATTAAGCGTGAATTCGCGACTCCACTTAAGTAGGGAGTTGTATGCACGTGCGATGCTTTTTTAATCTTCTTCATTGCGAGCTGGGAGGCCAAAGCAATGTTTTCTCCACACCTAGTGCTTTCTTCTTCATTTCTTGAAAGCCCTCCTCTCTCTCTATCTCTCTCTCTCTCTCTCTCTCTCTCTCTACCTTTCTCTATCTTTTTCTCTCTCTATCTCTCTCTGCGCTCATTCTAACGAGAACTCCCCATTTTCATTTTGCTGGGTCGAGCAATTTGCAGTTTTGCTCGGTGGTGATTAAGATGCTTAATCTGTGCTCCGGCAGGTACTCCGCCTCATTCTTCGCAGCGCCACTTCCCAGCCTCTTTTGCAACCACCCAAGTCCACCCCCGAATCGCTAGATCCATGGCGAGTGGTCGGAGAGGTTTAAACTTGAAAAAGCGCTCGAGTTTAAAGACTTTTCCTTCTTTTCTCTCACAAGTGGAAAAAAACGGGAACAAAGTGCAGCTGAAGAGCTGGGGAGAGATTTCAACAAAGAAGTAGGCGTAGACTGATATATAAGTCAAAATAAATAAGTAAAAATTTCCAGTTCGATAATCCATTGAATTTCCTCAGTTCTCTAAATCGAGTTTCATAATTTTTATTCATGAGATAATTCAAATTGAATTACTCTGATGTAAATCTCTTTCTTTGATCAACAGAGGCTTACTCGACACAAAATTTGGTTCAGCTTCGTGCTTCTCTAGAGGACAATTTTTATCTTGTATTCAGCAAAGCTTTTTCTGCATATGAGAATAATTAGAATGCAAATTTCAGGTCACTGATGCATCTCATTAAAATTGCAATGAGTCACAATTACACTCGCACTGCTCCTTCATCTCTCCTTTTTTTTTTATTAAATTATTTTCTCGTAAATGACTATAAAAATAATGTTAAAAAATGAAAAGTTTGGAAGCGAGTGTATTCGCAGTTGAATTTTGTTAATGAATATAGAATTTGAGTATACTTTAATGAGTTAAATGAAATTAAACTAATAGATGCGGTCATTAGTCGGAAACATGAGCGGAATCCCATTTGAATTTATTGATCTCTGGGAAATACTCGTTGATTGGCTGATGAGCTTTTTATTAAATCCGCAAATTGGAATTGGGATCGTATTTGAGAATTGCAGATTTCGATTACATTTACCAGGTGCTAAATCTTGCCCGATATTTTCTATTCGGAAGTTCACACATGCACATCGAGAATCGCAAGGGAAGAGGAACTAGAAATGAAAGCTGCTTGGTTGATAAAGCTCGGCAGTCGGCGCACAAGTCACCGATTAGAGGGTTGATTTAGGGCGGTTAGTTACGAGAATGGTGGCAACACTGCACTGCCAGGGTGGGCGCAATATCCCGCGGAATATGGAAGCGCCAGATAAATTCCAGCGGCAATTAGCGGTGGCCACGATAAAACCCATAATGTCGCCTCGACCTGGCAGTTTCGCGCCGGAAATGGAGGGCGGCTTGAACGAAAGAGTAGGGGTGTGAGGTAGGCATAAACCTTTCGCACTTTTACATAAATGGCTGAAGAGCGCCCGAATCGAAACAAATTTTTCAACTCGTTTGCTTTAATCCCAGCCTTGAAGATTAACTTTCCAAATTCGCAAAATGAAATTTCAATTCGATATCTGACTTTTTATAACTGATTTTTTATATCCGATTTTTTATAACTGATTTTTTATATCTGAATTTTTATATTATGACTTTGTCGGAATATATAATATGGAAATGGAGATAAATATAACATGATGTAATTAAAAAAGTAACCGGATGTTCTATTTGAAAACTTACAGCTACCTATTGCATGATTAAGCCCTTTTTATATGATATCGAATTTTACTGAGCCATCAAAGGTTATTTCTCTCGGAAAACTGAGCGGAGTGCGAAAATGGCAAAGTATGAAAATTGCCATCTTTATGAGGCGCTTTGATCGCATCAATTGCAGCGTTTACCAGAAAAAAGCATTCATTACAACAGCGAAAAACGCGAGGAGGTAAAGGACAATGTATGAATATAAATTTGCAAGTGTTGGAGAACCTCTTTGAGGCTTTGTGAAGCTTTGAGAGCGATGCGAGGGTACGCGAAAAAATGAAACGTTTTCTCAGTAAGTTCCTCCACCACATCTCTGGTATCGTCAACTCCAAAACTTCTGGTTGATACGTTTGACAACGTTCAGACATTGAGGAAAGCTCAAACTTTCACAATGTTTTCAGCTTTTTATGACTTCTTCGAAAGAAGTTACTACATTCTGACTTCAGAAAGTCTCGAAACTCTCTCTGCAACTTCTACCATTAGGAGAGTAATGTACATAAATTATGTCCCTGAAACGTATGGTATCATTCACTTGTTACTTTTTCCATTTTCTATGTCTAAGTTTAAAGATTACAGTAAAATTGTTGACAAATTGTTTACAAATTGTTTGCAAGTGCATGGAAACAAAAATCTTAGTGCTTCTATTATTATCTGTTTAAAGCGGATGCAAAAATCATTCTCTATATAGAGTTCTAAAACTGTTTGAAATGCTGTTATTATTATAATGAATTCCATAATCTAAACTGACAAACAAACTTTACAATTTCGGCAAAGTTAACTGGTCAGAGAGGCGGAAAGTCAATATATAGTTATTTCCATATTATTGTGCTGAGTTCTCGCCTTCTATCTCCCACTCAACCCCTTGCGCGAGTGAAATGTAAACAACTGCAGTTACTCTTCATCTCTCTAATTGAAAGCATAGATACAGAGCTTTCAGTGTAAAAATGTTCGTTAAAATTGTTTTCGTTTCAAATAGCAATTTTTTCAAGTTTCAAATCAATTATGCTATGAATATATTGACGACAGAAAAAATGGAATACTTTATTTTGTTTTAAATTATAGGTATATAATGATTTTCAAATTACAATATTTAACTTGTATTTCCATCAAATATAAACATTAATTGAATATCGATGGCTCAAGTTACTGAATTATATCATTTTTTGGATCCTATATATGAAGTTTGTGCGTCTGACCATATCATACTCATATACTACTACTCATGTACTCTACCAGCTAGGGCATAACTCTAATTAATTCTGGAACTCTGCAAACTCCTTATCTACAGTAATTTTAATTAAATATCATACCGAGAATCGAGCTATATGGTTGGATTATATCAATGTTGCAAAATATTAACTGAGAAATTGCAAATAACGATTTTCTTCCATTTGAACTTTTCCAATATTTCATCCGTTTCAAACATATTATTCAACAAACTTCCCAATTGCCCGACTCTCACATATTATTTACGTTCTATAATTTCCTATTAAATCAATTTATGAATCTATTTAAAACAATTATCTAAAATATTAATGAAAACTATAAAATACCAGTCGTGGAAATGATGTTTTTTTGTAACGAGATGAATTGCATTGTTTTCTCGTTATAAAAAGTATAGTAAAGCATTGCGAAAAATTCTTTTGATCATCGGATATGCACGTATATATTTTTTCCTTCGAAAGATCTTATCAATTCACTTGAATTTTACAAAGGAAATATATCAGCGATCCTAACGATTCTGGAACTCGTCGACGCTTCTTCGCACCTTAATCGCCTCATTCCTCGGAATTGATGATGATTTTCATAATAATAGGCGTCGTTTAAATCGTTTGATCTCACAATTCACTGCTTCTCATCCCCACCTTCCACTCCACAAATTTAAAAGGGCGGAGATCTACAAGAGCAAAATAAAAATTTGATTCAAGTTTTAATAGCATATTGTGCTCTAGAAATAATTTCTGATTGGATTTCCATCAGCGTACTTATTGTGATTGAGTTTTTGAGGTAAAAAAGTCAAGTTTCATTATACCTTGAAATATATATTAACCTCTTTTCAATATAATTGAGTTTCAATCAGGAACAGTATTCTGAGAGGAATTTGCGGAAGTTAATTAAAAAACCAATTTCCCGACAAGACAACCCAAATTCTAAAATGAACAATCTCATTATAATAATTGTAAAGAAATAAATTAGTTATTTAGCACCTAATCAAATATTCAGGATGAAATTACGTTGCTTTTTCTTTAACGTTTAGCAGCTCATATATCACAGTGATTGAAGCTCTTCGCCGTTGATCGCGGCAATGCTCGGCAATCACCTTTCAGAACACGTCGGAAGCGTTGCATCGTGTAGGAAACCCGTAGGGAATTCGAATATGTTGCATACCATTAGTTTCACACAGCACTAGGCCGCAATCAGAACGCGTATCTCACATGAAGCCCGGAGCGCATTCGCTCACTTTATATGCTCGAATTTGAACTCTCGAGAAAATTATAGGGGTGAGTTTGTGGCGGTAGAGGCCAAGCTAATCCCACAGTATAATTAACCACTACCAACTGTCCTGACTCTCCCTATAACCCTCAACCGCCATAACTCATGGCTAAGCTCCTATGAATGCATGTATGCTCGTGTATATACACCACATATCTCTATGAAAAAATTGCGAGTCCCGAGAATAAACCCACAGCATGCATTCCACCCGCATATTTCCGTCCACAATCGACCGCTCTCGATTCCGATTCTATTAATTTTATATTCGCTCGTTGGTCCTCAGTCGTATTTCTTGAGACCACGCCTTTTAACCACTTTGACTAAAAGAGAAGTAAAATACTTTTTCATAAAAATACTCGAGGTTTCTTTGAATCGAGGAAAAATCCCGCTTTTGGATTCAATTTCCCGCATATTCTGTCGTCCCAAATTCAAAAGTCGTATCTATACTTTGGATGAGTCACTTGTCACTTTCAGAAACTTCAGAAAAAAAAAAAAAATAAAGTATATTTGGATTTAACATTTATTTCTTCTTAAATCAAAAATAATATTTAATATTATATAATTTAAAATAAATAATAAATTATAAACTAGGGTCAAGCCTGGGCCAGGCTGGGCGATCTGGCAAGCCAGACTCTGGTCAGTTTCTGCGTTTCATGGGCTCGATCCCCAGGCCAGGGCCTAATTTTTCCACGTTTGGGTCTAGCTTGGGCCATAAAAAAATTTCCACACGGGCAGCAGGAAAGGCTTTTTTTATAACTTTTTTCTGAAGTTTCTCAAAGTGACAAGTGACTCATCCGAAATGTAGATACGACTTTTGAATTTGGGACGACAGTATTTATTACCAGGCAATAGCCTGGTAATAAACATTCCCCGAGTAGAAATTTTGCTGTGGCCCCGATTGGGTCCAGATTGGGGAATTTCAGACCGGGGATGAAACACACGGCCCGACCAGGCCCAAACCTGACCAAACCTGGACCGATCGGGCCGGGCGTTTCATCACCGATTTGGGCTAGGTTTGGAAATTTCTACACGGGTCCTGATGGACATTTCCTGATTTCGTAGTCAACTGAGAGGACGAATATGTCAAATTAGATAACTTTCAATTCAGATACGTCTATAATCAAAGCAAAACTCGTACAATTTCTGGCTTCAGGCATAGAATATGAACGTATACTCGTCTACTTTAGGTGCACGACGGATTACAAGACTTCACTCGGAAGCTTTCATTGCAGGATATTGCAAGACTGGGATTACGTCTAAAGTCACCTTAGGCTCCGTTTCCGGCTCAATTTCTCGTCGTCGTCATCCGACGACGCGACGCGACGTGCTGTGGGTCTCAGAGAAAAGTTGGCTTGACGCACGTAAAGCCGCAAACTCCGTGTCACCTGAAATACACCGGCGGGATAAGGGATCGTATAAATTTAATCCAATATATCCCTTTTGCCATATTTCGATATATTGTGAAAGTATATATACCTATATATATATATATATATATATATATATATAATATATGTATATCTCCCTGCTATCAAAAGATATATACAAACAAAACTAAATCAAAGTTTTAGCATAAAGCAAAAGTTAGGATGAGATTTAAATATGTGGCTTGAATTTTATATACGCCCTCAAGTATAGGTACGCATAAAGCAATAATCGTACTTGTAAGATTTCAATAAAAGAGCCATATACTATGTATGGAAGGAAAAAAGATGAATTCTCTCTTATATGTTTGTTCTTATCAAAGCCAGCATAATGCTGTCTTTGAAGTCGTGACTTTTGTAGAACCTGTGTTTCTTCGAATTCAAAAAGTTTTCAAAGGACGTGAAAAAGAAACAATAAAGTTTGTTCAACTCGTAGCAAGAATTTCCTTGAATGCAGAGGGAGATAAAGAAAAAGGAGAGGATATTGTTGGGACTCTTAATTATTGTGCGACTCTTAAAACTGAAAAAATAGAGAAGAACATGCAACAAATTTCTTTGACCATTTTCTTCTGGCCAAGAAATATTTCCTCGAGAGATATAAAAATTAGATATTTTTGGATCCTTGATACTTATTTTAAGTTCCTAATGAGATAATAAAAAAATCAGTTAAAAATTCTCCTTATTGGAAAAATAAGACATTTCAGTCTGACATTGACAGGAAAGAAAGTGGGTAAACGTCAAAACTTTTTGCTTCCTGCCTTTGGGAGGAATATGTCGAAAATCGCGTGTACGCGTGTTCATGATTGCATTCCATCAGCAGCAAATGTATACATGCAATCTTTCAGAAATGTCACTATGGATCTCGTCTAGCGAGGAAATTTTACTTCTCTCAAGCTTTTCAATCTTTCTTGGAAGTTTTTCCGCTTTTACATCGAGTACATACTTGAGAGATGAGTTTTTTCTTTAAGAATCCGGTGGAATTAGATTTTCTATATTTTATACTTGACGATAGTCTCATTTATTCGAAAATGTTTTTAACGTCAAACGTTGAAAGGCTTGGCAAAGAGTTAGCTCTGAAAAGAGTACAAGCATCAATCGCTTTTATCTTGTCTTGAATTCTATGGCAACTTTCATCTTTAACATTTTTCCTAGGTTCAATTTTATAATTAATATATTATCAGCTTGCTTCTTCAAATTTCTAAATTAATTGACAAGGTTCATGTCACTTAATTAAAATCTATTCTCCGTACTTATAAATTCAAGTTGAGAGGTAAACTCGAGCATGGGTTGCTAATTACTAGATAGGGAGAATAATTTTATACTTCTGAGTTACTTGCAAGTGTACTTCAAAAGATGCACTCAAAAAAACGCCTAGTTAAGTTTCTGGTTAAAGTAACCAGAATTCTGATTATTTTAATAAGAATTGCTAGTTAAAACAACTAGAATACTGGTTAAATCAATCAGAATTCTGGTTACTTTAACCAGAAAAAATAGTTAGGGTATATTTAACTCAAAATTCTAGTTAACTTAACTAGGCGTTTTTTTGAGTGTGTATTTAAACCGAAAGACAAGACTATCCGATGTAAATTGAAATTCAATCGAAGTTTATTAAATTCGAAGGAACTTGAAAACGAGAGAATGTGTCTCACATAGTGTATAGAATAAATTTAAGCATGTACACCTTTTGAAGGGAAATCGAAATTCTCAGCACATAGTTCATTTGCTCGGTCAGAAACAAACGAGTTTCGAAATAATAGAGAGTAGAAGGGGTTTCACCGCAAATGGAGCGAATGGAGGTGAAAACGTTTTACGGAGTGGAAGTCCTGACGAAAACCGTGCTGGAAGACAATTCACATTCGCGACACGCGCTAAACAGATTTGAAGGCGCCAAGACAGTTTGGATCCTTTGGATCTTTGGCGGTCGTCTTGCCACCATATCGAGAACTGTTGGAATTCTGGAAAAGATATGAGTAGCGCATGACTTGGCGAGATGTTCCCCAGATAACAAATTTACCTCCTTTCGTATTCTACTATCGGTGCCAAACGATATTCCCACTCAGAAAAAAAGTATGTCTGTATACCTTTAAACTTATCCATATTCATCAACAAGTTTGCCTAAAATTCACCAAAAGTGTATTTAAATATATAACTGCCTTTATTAGTTATTCGTTAAACAACGTTTCTAAAAATATTTGAATTAAAAATATTTCGAGAGACTTCTTTATTAGTCGGTAATAAAACACTGGCTGGAATTTATGAAAATCGAATTTGGAGATCCAATTACAATCGTCTAATGGAGCAGAGTAGTAATTTTCACATTATCCTAATTCCATGATACTGCAGTCGCGTCGATTCGAATGCGGTCCAACTAGTGCCGACCAAATTGCGACGACCAATTGCACTATCGAAAATCGAATATATATCCATTCCAAGCTAATTGAGGTCGAATTAAGGTAAAACGTAAGCTGGATTTCAATATTTAAAAAGTATGTAAATATCCTAGTGACTCAGAAATTGGACCGAATCTACATTATCATAAATTTCATTTGAAAAATCTTTCATGACACAAAAGAGGAAGTGACGGTGAAAAAATTCATTCCGAAGGAGAGTGGTTTTATCTAAAAAATCGACCTCGTTAAGTCACAAACGGAAACTGCTGGGGTGCGTTTCTCAGTTCATTAAGTCAGATCGATTGAGATATGCAATCATTTTTATTCGTCAAAGTAGAGGGAGTCATGCTGAGGCGACACTGTCAATCAAGCTGACATTTAAAGGGTGAAAAATACGGAAATGGCTCGACTAAATTATCAGAAACTTCGCACCTCAAAAACTTATGATAGTACCATGATAGCACTTTTATCGAATGCTATCTCATCTTCCTCACTTAAAAACATGTAAAAAAAACCCTTCTTTTCATAATTTCTGTATTTTTCTTCAATTTCTTGTTGGTTTATTTTATTCTATCTATTATAGAAAGAGAGTAGTTTAGCTTTATCAACTACCTTCATCTTATATACACCGAACGTTTCTGGGACTGTACTTTTTACTATTGCTGGTTGAATCAGGTCAAATGTACGATATGTAATCTTTGCAAGTCAAATATGAAATGCTCACCATCGTCCTGGACCCGAAAGACGCTCGATAAACCTGATTTATCGTAATAAGGTCGTTTTTTTTCGAGAAACTTTCAGTCACAGAAGTTCCATCATGCATGACTCTAATTCATGCATGAAAACTCGAGACGAGGGTTGGTGAATGATATTCGAATTATTCAAAGTGAAGCTTCTCCTTCCAAATACAAAATTGATGCTACTCAGGAGGAAATTTACAACTGGAGATGTTCTGCACCGCAGTATTTACTTATAGTGCTGGCTTTAGTACTAAAGGTACTTCGGCCGACTGACTGGAACTGGCTCAGTACTGGCCAGTACCTGTATCATTGGCCCCTGGTACCAAACCATTACTGAAAGAGTTCTAATCCAATACCGCTTCTACTACAGTCGAGTTACCTTTTGTACTAATGATAGTACTGACGCGTTATTGAAATTTCCACCTTAGTATTAAAATTAAAATAAAATCTGAATTTCAGGGTGTCTAGTGATCAGGGAATTTGAAATTCCCGGGTTTTTCTCGGTTTTCTCCCGGTCTTTTCCAGTCTTTTCCCGGTAAAATTTTTTTCCTCCGACCAATTTATAGTTTGGTGAATTTAAAAAAAAAATTTTTTTAATTTTATAAAGCAGAAATCCTATCTTTTAAAAAAGTGATGTAACGAAATGTCTCGAAAATCTCGCATACATTGTTGTTGCAAACCTGTCCACTTGACACCCTTGGCTCTTTAATAAAGCATTCTAGATGAACATCAAGAGATTTTCTCAACAGTTTTCCCAATTAACAAATTGGAATGCTAGGTTTATCAGCACCGTATCGAATATCTGATAAGTCAAACTAATCTTGTGGTTAGTTAAACATGCACATGTATATATTGTCTACAGCTCGAAGCTTACAATGCTCCTCACTGACTATTTTGAAGTGTGTATAGGTGGGTATGTCATCAACCGTATCAAGTGAGTGCAAGTGTCAAGTTTCTGCTAACAAGTTCGTATATCCGACCTCGATCGGAAGTGATTGAACTCGATTAAAGTGGACTGCATGATTTCACTCGGTTCGAGTAGTTTCAAATTCAACAATACATGTCCAAATTAATTTTCCATCATTATGATAAGAGAAGCTAAATATAAACGTTGGAAAATAAGTGGAAAAGGGAAAGAAAGAGGGGGTTTCGGAACGTATGTACAAAAGAATAAAAAGAATAAAAGAACTTTTGTTCCCCCAAAAAGAGAATGATAAAAACTTTGTTTCGTTAAAACACTTCAAAAATTTTCCATGTAAAACAAGAGTTTAAACTCTAAGGTATACGCGAGATAGATGTCGAAAATAGTCTGGAGTTTCTCGAGATATTTGTCGAGAAAGTTCAAAGTTGAGTTTAAGTATCCGTAAGTACATCGTATACGAATTCTGGGACAGCTGTACGATATACTTTGATGACAAAATAACATTTGATAGCTATTCAGGAAGTACTTGCATATAGTTTAAATTTCTGAACTTTAATTGATAAACTAGTAGTTTTATCACTAAAACTGAAATACAAATAATAAATTTTATAGATTGCCTGAAAGTGTAATTTAATTCACTTCTAGTGAGTGGGTTTCATAAACCGTCAAATAGAATGTGACAGTTTCCGATGAAGTTGAAATTTCGTTCGAAAATTGAGCACGCCAATTAGCCGGAGGTATGTATTTAATAATAATTAGCGTGACTTAGTGATCTCGAAACAGTTTCCGTAATTAGCGATTAGTGCATTCATGTCTGTCGAGGCTATCAAGTGGGATGAGATGGAGACGAAGTTCCACAATTCCGCGTGAAAGATCAAGAGTCTTGCCTCAAGAGAATCATCTAGCAAATGGCATACAGTCAAATTCATAAGATCTTGTCACTACTTAGAGTAAATTTTGTCACTTGAATAGAACGAGGGGTGATTTTGATTCCCATGTGGTCATTTTACTTCGTGTTGCGACTTCCGGAAAGTTTAATCAGCTGATGGAATAAAACGATTTTCTTAAACTACTTTAGAAGTCGTTTGAAACAGAAAGAGCTTTTCCCACTCGGAATTGTAAAATGGGAAGGAAATTCAGATTCTCAAGAAATTAAAAGAGAGGTAATAGTATAAATTTCAAAAGAACGGTTATTTGGTTTCTTCCAGAGCTCGGAAGTATCTGTAGTTCAATTTTCCGATTGTCCTTTGCTAAGAAAGAAAATTGAGAATAAAAAAAGTTCATTGACCTATCTCGCCTATCCTGGGAAAACAGATGTATATTCATCGAGAAGACATACATATTACATTCGCATCTACATGATTGCACAAATCGCAGACCATTTTCAACGACCATCAATTGTTCTTGAGAGGAGCTGCTAGTACTTTCGCACGAGCTAAGGCAGTAGATGAGAAGTGCAACCTTGTAATACTTATGGAGATCTCGACTATGGCGATCATTCACTTCCCTATCACATCTAATGCCTTCTTTCTCGCGTAGGTGGACGACCTTTCTCTCAAGTCTGACTATATAAAGTAGTATTCAATTATTATTGTGAAGGGCACGATAACGTCTGCCTTCGCGTGCAAAACGATTCTACGTCCACTGAGAGTCACGAAAGCAATCATGCAATTTATGCTTTATAATCCCTCCAAGACTGCACCATAAATTGCACTTTTGGAATGGTATTTAAAGAATTCACCTCTAATCGACATGCAACAAAACTCTTTTACTTCTCAATCATATTTTCAGTCTCTCATTGAATCAAATATTCCTATTAATATTCAAAGTCCATTTTTAAAGAAAGAATTATTCCAATTTTGAAGAAAGAATTTTCAACTGCAAAGTAGCTAGAGAATAAAAACTATCTCTGAATGAGCTTTAAATAACATACACACAATCACAAGTTCCTAAATATTTCAGAGATGATGGCACTGAATAAAAACGTTGAGTGACAGGGAAAACTAGAGAGTGGCGCATTCTGCTGTGATTGTGTACTGAAGTGTAGAGGATAATTACTGTTTATATAGGTGTACTTCAAATGTGTAATACGCAGCCTGGAACGCACAGTTGCAATACCAGCTTGGGAAAAAAATGTCATAAGTATGCCAATGCAGCAAGGATTGCGAGAGGATCATGAAAGATTCATATCACAAGTAGAATAAAATTGCGAATCATCAGAACAAAGACACTTCTTCGCTCTTTTATCGCAAAATAGTATTATTGCATTTTCAGGTCAGTAGTATTACGTCAACTTGTACATTCAATTGTTATAAGTCGCAATTTGCGAGAGTTGAGGTTTTCAATTGTTTGAAAAGTGCACCGATATTCCAATGGCATAAAAAAGGCAAAATTATTCGCACCCATTAAAAGAATGGCGCTAGTTTATCTTTGCTTCAATAAATTAGGAATCAGATATCAATTTCATAGTGTAAATTATAAACATGTGAAATAATTCTTTATTTCATGAAGGTAAGCCCATAGTTCTTGTCCATGATTTTTACAGTTTTTGATTGATGTTCATTAAAGCTTGGTTCACAAAGACTAAAAGTGTCGACAATGGCACTGAGAGCTCAAAGGGCGGCTAGTTCCCATGCCGAGGCTGCCGATGTTAAAGCAACTCCTGTGCCGATTGACTGAGACCTGTAGCATAGATAATATGCACGTAAGCAAACATCTGTGAGCATACATATGAGTCTGTTCTTGTAAGCACGTGTGTACACATGCGATGCATCGAGATGCACGTTTCACGTACACCAGCATATGTTCGCGGCCTATGAACATCATGCGAGGAGGCGCGCCTGAATTTTACATGAACTCTGCCTCTAACTATCGCTTATTCAGGAGCACGAACTGACCAAACTTGAGGTGCAGTGCAGAAAACCAATCCGCCCCAAAAATCTATAATATACATGCGGTTCAATTGTTTTTCTTGCATAATGCGTATAATGGGATCTCTACCCGGATTTTCCAGAGCAAAAACAGGGTGGCTACAAGATTCAATTTTTTCATTTCCATGACATTTCCATGACATTTTTTCATTTCAATGACATTAAAATTCCTTAAAATTACTCTAAAAAATCAAACTTTCTTAAAATTCTTACAAGCTTTTTAAAATCCTTTAATATTCCACAAGGAACTTTAAAGTTCCACTAAATCATTCAAATATTATACAAATCTCTTGTAATCCCTTGAAATTTCTAGAAATGTCTTAAAATCTTTTCAAATTATTGAAAATCTCTTGAAATCATTAGAAAACATGTGGCCACCCTAAAATACTGCTCACTCTAATTATGTTATGAAATATAAAAAATTGAAGGCTATTTTGAAATATGAGGTTCGGAAGATTTGAATCTTAATAGAATCGATTGCAATTCTTTTCCATGATGGTTGGAGGGAAAATATCTGCAGAGAAAGAATTGGAAAGAACAGAAATTGCTCTGTATTACGCTTTCAACGTTGCAGTTGACCTCGTATAAGAAATCTCGTGTATACTACGATAGAATCCAGTTTCTTTACAGTCTGACACTTCCGATTTCTGAACCGACCGATACTTCGATACGGGGATTCGCATTTTTCTTTCACTCGTCTGTCTTATGTTTTACACTCTTTGTTCTTCTTCTCACTTTTATTTGAAACGTGAACCGCTATACTCTCACTACTCAACGTCATTCGGTAATACAATCTTTCTTCGTTTCAGCTCGAGCTGTGAACCGAGTCAAACTAGTTCAACCCCAATCTAAATTCCCAAATCCAACAATCCTTCACTTATTTCATTTCATCTGATGAAATATTTCGCTCAACTTTATCCGAAGAGTTAAATTCTTAGGTCAACTGTTACATAAATAAAAGGTATTCAATATTTTATGTTCAATTATTTATTCTTCTCAGGGTCCAGATTCGCCGATCTGTCAACTGTTACAGATCATTATTAATCGGTTAAATGTATCTCCCAAAGTCAATGGGTTGGAAATAACCATAATTGTCAATAAACTTCTCGTAATTGGGTACAAATACACACTCATTAAGCAATCCGATAGATAGCATATCTCACTAATTAGTCTAAGCCCTTTTAACATTTGTGCTCTGAATTATTGGATTATAATTTCTCAGCGTCAAATTACCTTCGGAATTAACGTTAATTCTGATTCCAAATTACAATTTTCTTTTTAAATTTTAACCACGTTACAAACAGGATGATATGTCAGACGATTTATAATCTATCTCATTAAGTTAAATATTTCAAAGTTAAAACTGCTTTAAAGCTAAAAGCTAAACCTATTTTAAATCTGCTAAATTTTAAATTGAGACTCGACGTTTTGACATGAAAGCTAATTATCTTAACATATATAAAACCGAGAAAGTGACAGAAAGGAAGTTACCATCAGGTTTATTTACAATGTTCAATTATAATTCCTGAAAGTTTACCATTGACTTATTTAATAATCAATTATTTTACACACACAGTACTGCAAAATGGGAATATTTAATTCCTTATAAAGGAATATTTTCTACCTCTTCCAAAGTGTGCGTTTCATGATAGAAAACACAATCACAATTCAACTTGGTTGCGTTAGAACAAGTTTGAAAAGTTAATTCCAAGTCTTCAAGAACGAGGACGCCCACACATTGCTGCAAAATCTTAGTAACTAGTATTCCTAAGTGTTCCTGAAGTTCACAATGGTAATAAATGCGAGTGGTTGTTCTTGACATGCAGTTGCTCGAGAAGGAGAAGAGCTACAAGTACTGTGCAACTTCTTTATGCAGAAGTACAAATTTTACGTCTCATAAAAACTGAAACTTCGATTTCCCTGTAGTGCTAACAAACTTACGATACAAGTTTCCGAAGCCACTTCAAACCTTAGCAGAAGTTTTAAAGTGATGTTTTTTTTTGCACACAGGAAGTTAAACAAAACTTTAAGACCATGAACATTTTTGCAAAAGCCTCAAAATACGTAATGTTACTATAATTCCATTGTAAACAGGCGGAAAAAGTTAGCTTTGTTTAATCTGTTGTCTTTTTCATAATATGAAACAAAAACTATTCAGAATATGCATAACAATAGGAAAGTCTATGACTGTGAATAGGGAAACTATGCATCTGAAATCACACTTTACAGACCAATGCTAAGCGAGTAATCTGGAATTGAAATTACGTAAGTTAAGTGCTTTGTTCCATGCCGCTGAATTCGAATGGGAGAGGTTGGCAGTGGCACGACAATGCGCGAATGCAAATATATGGAATCGTTTGAGTAGTTCCCTATGGCCCCTTTGGGATCTCCATCGACGCTAAAGCCCGACGTTCATAAAACCCCAATAGAGGGGTTAAAGTTCTACTTCACGAATGTTACATTATTACGCAGGCTTCTCCAAATATGAAGCCGCTCGCTTATTGTTAGCCACGAGATATCAGTTTGTTTTTCTTCTTACAGATTGTAGACAAAACAACCCAAGCCTTACTGACATGGAGTATTTGACTTTCAATACACATCATTACAGGTTTCCCAGTTTCACTGCAGTGACTTTTCATACGTCAAAATTGAGCTCTCCTATTAGACACTTTCGACAGATTCCAGCTAATTAGATGTAAATTGTGATCGAAGCATTTTCTCAATTAGTATCAGGTATTCTTGAGCTTTTGTACTCAATATTGATCATTCGTACTACAGTAGGAGTAGGTGTAGGCTAATAATATATTATAATGGGTTAATGAATACCATTCAGAGGTTTTAATAGACTTTGATATCGTCTTTCAATAGTTTACGTCAACCATGAATGAACCTGGAAACTTTCCTGATATCCTGATGATGGAACTTTCCTCTTGTCCTTCAGATTATATAACTTTCTTAATATTTTCCTCATTATCTTATGACATTCAGACAACTAAATTGAATGATAAAGATGGAATAAATCACAATGCAGTCATTTTTATTAAATATAAGAAATTACGAAAATGACTAAGGTCGTTATTCAATCTGGCAAGATTATGTAAGTCTAGGAAAGGTAGGAGAATGGCGGAAGAAATCAAAGGACGAGAGTCTAATCGTGAGATTAAAGCATTGAGTTTAATGCCTCTGGATTAAAGGATAACCAGATACGACGAGAAATAGCGAACCTCGTTGGAATCCTCTGGAGCACATGATTTTCTCCTAACTTTTAGATCCGCTAAGACCACTCGGACTCCACCTGACACCCATTTTGCCGCCCTGTATCTATAACTTTGTTCTTAAGTGACAGAAAAGCGATATAAGATTTTCAAACTTTTCTTTAAAAGTACTCACTTGAATAAGAATTCTATAAATAACTTAAAATTGAAAAATTCTATATCGTGATGTCCTTTCTCTTCAAATGATATTTGATGCAATTAATTTAGAATTTTAAAAATTTAATCAATAGAAAATAATTGAATTAGTTTATGTAGAAACTGTAGAGTTCTGATGCAGAATTTAATTGTGAAGAATTTATTTATGTAGAACCGATATTTATATTTATAGCTTCAATGAAAATAGTATCGATTCATTCTATACATGAGAGAGGTAAATAATAACCTATATCTTACCTATAAAATATGCAAATTCTATATGAGGGAAAGCAAATTCATAAATTATTGAAACCTGATTATGACCCAATCAACCAATATGAAATACTTTTCTTAGATTTAATTTAAATAGGATTAAATTATTCCATGAAATATACATATGGATAGGAGAATGTTATGAAAAAAGTCTTCAGATTTTTGTAATGCAGGTATATTGAGTCAAAGGGTGACAAATTTGGGAATATCAGAGAAACATGCACCACCTTTGGGCACTCTGTGATGCATAGAATTTTTTAGCAGCTGGCAAGAAGAATATCTATGCATCCTTAAGCAAGTCAGACATAAAAGATGCTTTTATACACTCAGATTTCCCCAGAGCCAGCTCCCAAAAATTGAAGATATCACTGTCAGTAATATGGATTAGAAAGCATGTAATTTGTACTTACATATAAGTTTTTTATGATCTTTCAAGTTTTACTAGGCAATTTGATATTTATGAGGGAGCTTTAAGAGTATTAAAATTCAATTTTATACTTTATCAATGATCTACACAAACCTTTTGAGATTATATAACGCAAAAGATTTTCTTTTTATCCACGAGTAACATTTTATACATGGTTTTATATGCATCCACATCGGTGAGATTGTCACATGCAGTTGGCCACATGCAACAGGTTTCTCTTCTGTTCATGAGTACGAGGAAATACAAAGAGGAAGAAGTTTCGCAGTTTACTTAACTTCACTTTATTATGACCTATTGCCAACATTATAATC
Organism: Synergus itoensis; assembly: GCA_904066005.1. Lineage (NCBI taxonomy): Eukaryota > Metazoa > Arthropoda > Insecta > Hymenoptera > Cynipidae > Synergus > Synergus itoensis. The sequence goes on from CAJFCP010000089.1 coordinate 1,586,318, forward strand.
AATACTGAATAACTGTGTTTGACGCCACAGTCATTTTTCCTCACTTGTTTACTTTTAACCGGTAAAAGGGTGACTAAATCAATTAGTCACCCATACTAAATGAATTAGTATTTTTTTACTGTGAATTAGTAGTTTTTAACTAATTGATAGTAAAAATGCTTACTAAAGTGAATTAGTAAACGAATCGGCACTATTTCATTAGTAACTTCTTACTAATTCAGATTTAGAAAGTAAGAATTTCAAGGGATTTTGACGATTTTTAAGTAATTTTCACTAAATTCAAAAGAATTTTAGAATTTTTAAATGATTTTGTAGAATTTTAAGGGATTTGGAAAGTTTTGTGTGAAATTTTAAGAGATTTTAAACAGTTTCTAGGGTTTTAAGGAATTAAAAAATTTTTCGTGGAATTTCGAGGAATTTTCAGAGATTTTAATGTATCGTAAGGAATTTCGTGAAATTTTTTGGCGCTAGTTTGTTTTGTTTCATTCAATTTCAAGTCATTCAAAAGCCAATCAGGTTTGCAACAATAATGATGTATGCGAGATTTTCGAGACTTGTCGTGACACCATTTTTTTAAGATAGGATTATATTCAAATAAACAATTTCATTTTTAATTGGAAGTTATCTATTAAAGGCAAAGTAAATCTCGAATGGAGATTGGCTGATTTCATGATCTCAGTTCGTCATTCCGATTAATTATATAATCATAGCAATGTTAATTTATTTCATCTACCCGTGTGGAAATGTGCCCAGATTAGCCCATACTTTAATTGGGCGCCAATGTGTGCCCAACTGGGTAGCCCAAATATGAAAAAAAATTAAAGAGATTCGATTGTTTTCATTATATAATTAAATAAATGCAAAGTGTGATTAATACTGCACTTTTTTCAATAATTCATATCCCTGAATCATTAAAACTAAAGTTTTTAGAGCCAGTCACTGTTTAGTTTATACTTAAGTATTTATCTAACTTAAAAGCGACGAAGAATAATTAAATTTAAGATTTGATATCGATTGTTTTATGTTTTAAAAATGTTTAATTATAATTAATCCATAATTTGTTAATTTGTTAAATATATATCGATTCGTTCATATGTAAAGATTAAAAAAAAAAGAATAAATCTTGTTAAATGCAAAAACAAGTTTTCTTTATAATATACTTAACATAAATATTAACCATTTTTAATATTTTATCGTTAATTGGTCAGCCCACATTCAGCCCAAATAATAACTGGGTAGAAAAAATATTGCCCAACTTGGGCCCAACTTGTTTTCCCTAATATGGGTTTTAGTTGGTATGAGCGTTACAATCCAAAATGGGCCCCACTTAGAGATCCCAGTTGGGCCCCAGTTGATACTTGGGCAAACTATCTGGAACCCAGTCTGGCCCCAGTCAATGTTTCCACACGGGTAGGATCAATGATTCGTTTAGAAAAAACTATAATTCACTGGTTTGCTTGATTAAAATGTTATTTATCGATTTAAGAAAATTATTACTCACGACGTTGAGCAAACTCGAAGAAAATGGTACTCACCTGTAACAAAAAAAATGATAATTAAATTTATAATTCAAATTGGTGTTTCATTTTTTAAGCACAAATGTACGATTTATTGAGACAAAGTTTGTATGTTCGTGACAATAAATAATTGAGCAATTTAAATGTAGATTTCCCATGTCTCATTGTTTTCATCACTCTCCAAGTTCCCTGCTTTCTTCATTGGATAAGCAACTGTTTCCACACTGATGCTGTTGAAACGATCATGAAGCGACAGGTCGTGATTTACAGTCTCGTCAATGATTCTGATTCGACGTAATCAACTTTATTTTACTCTCGCCATCTGATAAACAATAATAATTGTCATATTGAAGAAAAATAGGATAATGACATATTTTTTCTACTTCAACGTATCGGATATTTTTTGAAAAGTTTTGCATTTTTTTCTATGACGTTTTCTTTTCTTCCATGACAACACATATTTAAATCGGAAATTTTCTTGCGTATCTTTTATTCCTAATTATAAAAATAATTTTTTTAAAGCTCTCAGGGGCCAACTAAATCGAGTGCTAAAATTCTATAACCTGTTATTGCATGAAACCCTTCAATTATCTGTATGGTTTCCCACACTCTATCAACTTTTTGTACGAAACTTATTCTCAAACTCTCGTTACCATCTATATGGACAAGCATTGGGTATAACTTTACTGAGACGAAGTGAAGTTCAACTAAGTTTCTCGCAAGAAGCTCAAGTTGTTTACACACTACTTATAAGAACTTATAGCTATATAATACAAACATGTAAGGAATTTTTGTTTCGCCTGTTTGGCATAAATAGGGGTGCAAGAATTGAGAAACAAAAAAGAATAGAATGTATGTAATTAGAGAAGAATGAGAGTCAATAATCAACGAATTATCTTTTTACATCGTGGCTACAAGATTCCATTTTTTAATTTTCCTAACTTTTCCCTGACAGAAAAGTATTAAAAATACGAATAGTACTAAAATATTATAAAATATTATTAACATATATCAATTTCTATTTTCCTTGACAACTACTCGCATTTTCCTGACTTCCCAGACCACCTTGTTTTATTGCGACTTTAAAATTGGTTAATTTAAATTTCCTGCCTTTGAGATTACAAACTCAAACAATAGAACACTGACTGCATGTCAACAATAGAGCATAAAGTGTAAACTTGAGCAGTTACGTGAAATAGTCTATACGCTATAGAATCCTGGAACGTAAATCGGAGACCTAAGTCCTTCATACAAGGTAACTATAATCCGTCAAGTTTAATTTTAGAGAGAATGCATAATGAACTTCGCTCCCATCCCAGTTCGATTTACTTGTTAATGAGTCCCAACTAAATCAGGTTTAATTAAAGCAAAAGTAGATGGCAGAGTACTAAAAGTTTAGAGTTCATTTTTATTGTATGTATTTTGTTTCAAAGAGCTTAAAACTTTCTCAAAAAAATGTAACAAAAAGAGGATTTAAATTTTAAATGTAAGAGATAAGTAGGTGAAATCCCGTTTAAGAGCTTTTAATATTTGTAATACTTGACTTTTGGTTAACTATGTTATTTATTAAGATTCTGATTCAATTAATAAGTAAGAAAAATTATTATTAATTCAGATTGATAGACAGTACAACTTTAAAGGCGTTCTACAGTGAAATCCATAAACACAAAACACGTGGAACGCAATGAATCAAGAGTGCTGCGTACTGATTTACAATCGTTTTGGGATCTCAATGTCCCACGAGACTGAGAGGGAGAGCCATAAAACCCGCACTACTGAAAGTTTATGGACGCTGTGCGCGGATTTATCACGATCCACGGATTTCCGGAGACTTTTAGAGACCGATCACTGTTATTGGTCGAATCCAATATTCGACTAACACGGGATGCCAAAAAGAAATACGACGATCATTAATTGCTTTCAAATTGTTTTACGACTTATCCATGATTTGTAGTAAAAAATCCTTCAAAGAGGCATATTTTATTCCAGAATCTCTCAATACGAAGAAGATTTACTAGACTTATATTTTAACTTGATTTACAGCTCGTATTTTAAAATATTGAAAATAAAATACACTGATAATTAAATAAAGAATTACCAAAAATGGAAAATAAAATTTCTTTTTGGAATTGGGTAGGTACATGCAAGAGACGGCTTGGTGTATATTGAAACGTTATTATACGAGTAGAGTATTTGTTTTTACATTTGAAACTGTGCAAACTTTTTCATCAAAATTTGCGTATAGAATGTAAAGAACGATTCACGTTTTCTGCTTTTTTTTTAGTGAATTCACATGTAGGATACACATTCATGAACACAGCATGTAATTGACTTTTCGTGTGACGCTAAAAAACTTTTTGATATATAAACCTTATTGTTTGATTTTTTCCATATCATACATAAATCATAAAATATACAAAAATTTACTGACGAAATAAAAAAATGCAATCAAAACAGTCAATGGAATAATAAATATGGTTTTTTAGAATTGAGAGAAAAAAATGAAGTTTTCGTATTGAGCAAAAGTTATTAAAAGTCAACTATTAATGATTAAAGCAGATTTTTGTTAAATTTGTCAAAGACTATTTATTTTAGGGACGAGTTTTATCGCCTTTATTGACTAGGCCTTTTGATTTGCTTTTATATGCATATCTCTTTTTTATGAGTTTCGAGTCTAGAATGGCGTTATTGTACTGGAAACTTTCGGCGACTTCGATCCCAAACGGTAATAAAATCAGTGAACTATAAGAATGGATTAACTTGACTAAAGGCATTTTCTATCAAGAAAATACGTAATATTGATTTAAATAGCCAACTCGTCAATTTGACGTTAAAAGATTAGAAATAAATAAAAAGTAGACATGCTTATACTTTCTAAAGAGGGAGAATTTACTGCCCATGTTCATTTTTTGCACCAGAGATTAAAGAATATATACATAAACAAGAAACAATGTTTTTGCGTGCCCTTTTTTTTTTTATTTTTTTGCGAGTTACCTCGTTGATGTGAAAGAAAGGAGGAGAAAAAAACGGAAAAGTCGGAGTCGGAGGGAAAAACATAAGTAGAAATAGAAAGCCAAACTGGTTCGTATCAGGGATCGCAGTAAAATATGCAGGCTATCCTTCATGGGATTCAAGGATGTCCATTTGATCCTCGGTTGTACGCTCATTTCCACTCCTGACGGTCACAACGTGGATGCAAATGATGCACTCTCCAGAATTAAAGCAACTGAAGCTCCAGCTGCACTAAAACCGGATGCTGTGATGTAGAAGGGACGTTGGTTTGAAATTTCCTCCCTATTCCACTGACTTTTTCCATATGATTTTCTCTACTTATGATGGTTCATTCGTCAGCTTTCGAAGCTCTCGACAAGCAAATCATAAACTGGTAACTCAATACCATTTATGAAGAGATGAAGGTCGATCGACCTTCATTTCTATCGACTTCGTCGCGAACAAGTTCCTAAAGTTTTGAACGTTCCAAGGAACGACATATTTTTTTAAATTTAGATTGAAGTTGATACATTCTCTTAATTTTTTTTTCATTTGACTTTGAAAGCAATCATTTAAGCGTTACGTTCATTTGAACATTAATACCATCAAGCACAATCTGCAAACTCGAATTTCATTTGTTTGCCTCTTATTCCAAACCCCTACATCTTTTGCCTCCCTCATCCTCTTTACGACCAGCCATAATCTGAAACGCATCACTCGATCGATCATCGCTCGTCCTTATTGTACACAAATACACTCGCATGTTCCGCGTAAGTAGTTATCGATATCTGATATCCCCGGTAGTTGATATAACGAGAATTTCAGTCGTCTGCAGAGATAGAATTTGGTTTTCCTCCTTCAAGATGATTTGAACTTTCATATCGCAAAATATCGTTATACCTATCGAATTTTATATTCAACTTGCACATATAAAATTGTAGAAAAATAATCCTTTAATCATCACATATATCAACAATTCTCTAAACATTGGAAAAATTGACGAAAAAATTTCCGAATTCAGAAAAAGGAAGATACTACCCCGCGTGTGGAAATTACCCAGCTTAGCCATTTTTAAATTTTGGCCCTCTAGAGGCCCCATGAAGGCGCGCTTTTATAGTATGCCCCTCTGGGCCCTTTCTGGGTTCTAGCAGGGGCCTACGTATTTGCCCTTTATTATTTGCCACAAAGAATTCTACGTCCGATCGCGATTTTGAAAATAAGATAAAATATTACTCTAAACAAGAAAATATGAGATTGATATTGAAATTTTAAAAATACTTTTTTATCGTGAAAGGATATTTTCAAGTTCAAAAAATGATTTATAAATGAAATTTTGATAGGCTAGACACGAAGTCGTTAAGAGTTGTAATTGTTTAGAATTCATTTTTCTAACTCAAAAATTTGCTTTGTAAAAAAGGTACCTTCGAACTAATTACTTAATTCATTATATTTGGTCCTATAAAACTTGACTTGACTATGACTAAACTAAAATTTGTCGAACCGTTTTAGGCCGTTCGTGTTGGTTCCTGTCGTCTTCAAGATCGATTTAAAAATTTTTTAAATGTCCTATCAGGGCAGCAGAAGGGTAAACTTCTGTAGAGCCTTCGTGGGACTAAAAGGGGTCATATATGGACCCTACAGAGGGCCTACCTGGGCCCATAGAGGATCACTTTATTGGCCATTCGTAGGTAGCCTACATTGGGCCTTCGAAGGCGAGCATGTTAAAAATATGTTGCCACTTCATAGTTTGCCATTGTGGGGCCAACATAATAAGGGGGAAAACTACGTGGGGCCCCGTGGGGACCAACTTAAAATTTTCATACGGGACGACCCCAAATGTAGGAGCATTAAAGGAACATTTTGAAAGAAAAATAATAATGTTTCCGCAATTTGGAGAGATAACCGCAACCGTGAATTCGGATTGGTTCCTGTGTTTGTTAAATCCTCGATATTCCCGTACACTTGTTTGCACGCAACTGTGCCCACATAGGTTTGTATGCTCGGTATGCAATGTCCCGGAGTTCATCGAACGGGCCAAAACCAAATCACGTTACAGGATTTGCTTCTTTTGTCACTCATTGTACTCGTTTAACTGGAAAACACGTATACACACTGGTTCCGATCACTGGTTAACCGGAGTGGACACTGATTTTTGAAACATTTCTTGTCTCTCACCCTTTATAGAAAAGCAGAAAGGGAAACGAAGGAGGGTATTCGTGTTTCTTCTCTTCTCGGCTTTTAGATAGAAATCCTTGTGCCAGGTCTCTGCAAAGTGTAATTGAATGGAAAAGCAGATACTCACCCTTCGACTGGACCCCGCATCCACTTAACGAATGTAGACCACAGTTCTTTGGAGACGGAAGAAAAGCGGAAAAAAAAAAGAAGAAAAAGAAAAGAAAGGCGTCTTCAAAGTTAAAGAGGCGTTATCGTGAAATTGAGGTTGCACTGAATCGTAGCAATGGAAAATTGCCCCTGTCGAGTCGCTGAAATTATCTTATTTTAAAAGGAAGCAAGCGAAAAACTTAGTGTTCTCTGTCGTAAGACTTTTAGAAAAAAAAATAGGTTTATTCCTTTATAGATTTTATAATCTCATTACTGGTTTATTTTTGAAGGCAATAAAAATTTCATGAATGAAAAATAGTTATTAAATGGAAAAGCGAAATAATACTTCAATTCTCCCTTTTCTCTTCCATCTCTCGAAATGCAATGTAGCCAGCAATGGTATACGCTATACGCCTCGGATGTAAAACAGATCTACGGATGGAAAAAGTACCTACATCTTGGAATGCTAACGCGCACAGTTTCTTTGCCAGCGAGATTGTTCCTAATGCTTTGGAAAAAAGGAAGACACACAAATGTGAGAGAAGGAAAAATATTGGCAAAACGTAGGGAAAGACAAAGCAGACTTCTAGGAAAATAGGGGTTACGAAGCGAGAAATAATGGTCGAGGAGGGACGAGCTATTATACTTGCAGAATACAGAGGGATTGTTACTCTAATAAGGAGAGTAGTCTGCTAGCAGCTACGCTAACGACAAGCAACATCTGTGTAAAACTATAAGAAAGTGTAGCAAGTATGCGTCCCACAAATAAAGACACTTTGCGGGATTTAAAGTATGTGTAGTTGAATTTGTGATGTAAGAACCATTGGGTTAAAGTTTCAGACGACTAGGCTGACGATTTTTTATTTTCACATTCATTGGAATAAAAATATTTTTAAAAATGTTTGCAAAAACCATAATTTTTATTTATTTACTGACAGAAATTTACCTATTTAGCGTTTTCAGGGATTTTAAGAGATTTCTTAGAATTTACAGGAATTTTAAAGAGACTTTAAACGATTGCAAAAGATTTTAAATGATTTTAAGGACTTTTTCAAGATTTCACAAAATTTTACACCATATATTTTGGGGAATTTATGAAGACATAATTTTACGATATTTCGTGGGATTTTAAGTAATTTTATGGGATTTAACAATGTTTTATTGGACAATAAGTAATTTTAAGGACTTTTAAGAGCTTTCAAGGGATTTCACGAGTTTTCAAGATATTTCAAGAGATTTTAGTGAACTCCATGAAATTTTGAAATATTTCAAACTATTTTAAGACATTCACAGATGATTTTAAAGATTTGAAAGAATTTCAATGTAATTTTAAAATATTTTAAGGAATTTCATTTGATTTCGTCTAAATTAGAATCAATTTCTTGAAATCTTTTTAAATAATTTAAAATATCTCTCTGAACTTTCTTAAAATTAAATGAAATTCCTTAAAATATCTTGAAATTCCATAAAATCACTTAAAATCTCTATGTAATCCCTTGAAATTCCTTTGTCACTTAAAATCTCTTAAAATCCCGGGCAGCTCCGGGTAAATTTCTGCTAGTAAATAAATAAAAATAAAAAATGTTTCTTGGAACTCTTTTTGATATTCCTAATCTAATAAAATAATAAAATAAAATTACTTGGTCAAACTAGACGTCTGAAAATTCAATCCAATGTAAGAACCCTCAGATTTAAAATTCCTATATTTAAATTCTAAATAAATTTACCGTCTACGCGGGAAATTCTATTTACTAGTCGGAAATTTCCTTTCATTAATGTAAGACGACTCAGAGTTGTCATAAAACGCAATACGAAAGCTGATTACGCATTACCAACTAAGTAGTAAATAGCTTTCAGTAAAATCTACAATTTAAAAGTTGAAAGCCTATTACATCAAAATCTCAAACACGTTTCAGTGCTTTCAAACTTACAAGGTAGGGAGTCTACGCGCAGTTCTGTCACATTTTCCGATAGTCGTGCAGGCTGAATAGTGACGACGATTAATAATTTTATTCGATAATTTTGTCAGAGAGTGCAGCACGTCATCTATTAGGCTGACGGGGAAGTGTGTATAACTGTCAGGTAAATCGCCTCGTAGTGTATCGGGTACAAGGTAGCGTCGGCTCTGCACCATTTGTCACTTTGCTGCAAGATTAACATCGTCCCTTATATACGATTGCTATAATTTACATTGAGTTGAGTCAAGATTCTCGACATGTGGAAGTAATCAGTGTCTAATCTTGTCCACGTCATTGAAAATTGAAAAGAAATTCCCGACATAATAAATGAATAGAATATCACGATATCAGATTTAAAGAGTATAATTACTCTATTTTATGACGAATCTCTTGGGTTTACTTTTTTTTTAAAGCAAGTCGCTGCTTTCTTTTGACGGATGAAGCCACTCAAAATTGTCAACGAGCCAATTAATGTGTTCAATTAAAGAAATAAATCTTACCAAGCTTTAGTAAAACCCTAGCAAAATATAAAAATGCAAATTTCAGAACAATGAGGTGACGAGACCTCGGTCGCTATACCGGAAATTTTTATAGAAAAATAAATCAACTGATGTATTGTGTTGGTTTCATGCTAACTGGACATTTCATTCTTCGCTGCTGGATACCTTTATTTATATTTTCCTGGCTTAACATTTATTACTGCATCATTGTAATAAAAGTTAATCTCACCTCGTTTGGCGAATTTTTGATGATGCTCCCAGTATTTTCAAGGAAGTACAATGCTTTAATAAATACAGTTTTATCAGAATGGGGAGTATTGTACCTTTCAGGAGAATTTTTTATACCTTTATGAAAGCTTTCGAAAAATAGTTCCTATTAATGTGAAGAGCAACATGGCGTATATACTTGCGAGAAGGGAGAGGAAGAGTTCGTCCATTACCGACAAACGAGACATCCGGTGTGATATGAATGTGACGATAAGGCCGAAATGTAGGGCAGAAGCTTTATTGTTCACCTAAACTGCTAGCAATAAAAGCCCGCCAACAACAATGCTACCGATTCCAAAGCGGTACAGTCAACCCACCTTGCACCTGCAATCCCTCCTCCATCCCTTTCCCTTTTATCGTTGCGATATTCGAACCACCAACGCCTGTACCGCTTGGCTTTAACGACTTGAGCTTTTTAAGCAAATTCCACTACATTCGAGCTATTCACAAGGACCTCGATTTCCCATTTAATTCCCTCAATGAATACCGCAAAATTGTAACACCAATGCAATCCAATAAATATATTCAGAACTGAGAGCTCCAACTCCCACGTTAACGGTTTAGGGTCCTGATCTGTTTTCAATATCGTTTTTAATAGGTACATTCATGGAATCAAGTGTGATTGGTAAAGAGGTACACTTAAGGGAAAAAGTAGGCGTGTCTAAAGAGTGTGGCCGAATTTAAAGCGGGTGTGGCCAAATTTAAAGCAGGCGTGGTCAATGCATTCATTCAATAACAAAAGTGGGACGTTGACGAAAGGTACAGCCAAGGATACAAGTGGGCGTAGCTAATGAGTACAGTATCATATAAAAGTCGGGGTGGACAAGGATTACAGTCAAGGGTGGTTGTGACCTATGGGTACAGTCAAGGATAAGAGTTCTAGCCTTTCTCGAAATAAATAGAAAACATGGGCGTTAAAAGTGGGCGTAAACAAAGAATACAGTCAAGTATAAAAGGCCTAGCCATTCCCAAAATAAATAAAAAATTAGGTAAACCTTGTGTCTGACATGAGAAATCCCGTGAGAGATTTAAGATTTAAGAAGGAGAAGCAGAGAGTGCCTAAGAATTACTAGAGCTAAACATGATCTGTTTTCAATATCGTTTTTAATAGGTACATTCATGGAAACAAATGTGATTGGTAAAGAGGAACACTTAAGGGAAAAAGTAGGCGTGTCTAAAGGGTGTGGCCGAATTTAAAGCAGGCGTGGTCAATGCATTCATTCAATAACAAAAGTGGGACGTTGTCGAAAGGTACAGCCAAGGATACAAGTGGGCGTAGCTAATGAGTACAGTGCCATATAAAATTCGGGGTGGACAAGGATTATAGTCAAGGGTGGTTGTGGGTTATGGATACAGAAAAGATAAGAATTCTAGCCTTTCTCGAGATAAATATAAAACGTGGGCGTTAAAAGTGGGCGTAAACAAAGAACAAATTCAAGCACAAAAGTCCTAGCTATTCTCAAAATAAATAAAAAATTAGGTAAACTTTGTGTCTGACTTGAGAAATTCAGTGAGAGATTTAAGATTTAAGAAGGAGAAGCAGAGAATGCCTAAGAATTACAAGAGCTAGAGATGGAAAGAGGCGCCTGCCTTCAGCAGGTTTCAAACTGCTTCGAACGAATTCACGAATGGCATATTAGCATAATACGAGAGGCTTCCTACTATAGATTTGTCTAGCGAGAAAAAGCAGGAGGGGTATTTCGATTCTGGTTCAAGTAAGAAGGTTGGATGCGGTGCATGCAAAATGAATGCAAGGAAATGTCAGGAGCTGGAGGCAAGAAAATGACATGGGGTGATGGCAGAAGAAACTTGCGTAAGATAAAGATAAAACTATAAGATATATATAAGATATTGAGAGAGCATAAGCTGAGGGGAGAGAAGTGAACTCCCTTGAAGCAAAGTTGTTTAAATCAAGTTTTGTCGCCCCTAGAAGTTCGTCGATGAGACTCTGGCTCGTTCATCATCCTATTTATCTCACGTCAGGTGCAGGGTTTAACTTTTCCAGCTTTAGCAACTCGGCTCTCTTCACCA